>NW_006495086.1:235097-245181 GCF_000471905.2 Amborella trichopoda | reverse complement strand
CTCACTCCCCTTGCGTTGCCCTTGCCTCCCCAGACTATATAACTATTTTTTGCTCGCCGAAGCATACTCGAATCTGATCAAAGCAGCCTGAAACTGCTTGAATCTGATTGAAGCGGCAGCATCGGGCTTGACTTCGCTTCGATTTATGGCTAAAATCCAAAAGCTTCGGCCGAAGTGAAGTGAAGTTGATAACACTGATTAGTCCACTTCATGTTAAACTTAAATCCCTTCTAAAATTTCAATATTGGAATTTTTAACTTATTTTCTTTATTTAATTTAAAAAAGTTTTTATTTATTTATTTTTGAATAATGATCCTATCGGACCCTCCCCACTCATATGCGTAGGACCCCAAAAGATTACCATTAAAGTTGGTACGAATCTTTAAAAAAATTATCACATAGGTGTGGGACTTGGCTTTTCTATAGATCTGTGTCAAATTTAATGGTGATCCTTTGGGGTCCTACACACATGAGTGGGAGAGAGTGCCATAAGATCATTTCTCTTTATTTTTTCCATGTTTTAATTCTAAGCCAACATGATCCAGTGTGTATGAAACGTAGTGAATATTCATGTCTTACATTTAATATGGGAAAGCTTTCTATGGAACCCACTTACGTATAAATTATATGTGACCCACTTCTCAACCATTAATCGGAATAGACATCAAGGAATTATCAGGTCACAATGTCACACTAAAATACTGTTTGCTTTTTAATTCTTTTCTACGGAAACATGTTTGCCGTCTCATCTTCTTATAGGGGTACCTAGAAAAAATATATTTATTTCTCATGAAAATAAATGACTAAAATACCCCGAAAATTTTAAGAGGCATTATGGTATTTTTTATCATATGAAATATTTTATTATTATTTTATCACATGAGCCCATGTCATATGTATGCAACTCCAAATTTTGCTTCAAAATGATTCATAAAATAAAGATTAAATAAAAAATTTTGAGCCGTCGGATTAAGATTTGATGCTCGAAGGCCAACTTGTGACATTGTGACTCAAGTCATTCGAGCTATCTACTCAGCAGAAGTCACATATACTTTATGTGTGTGGGTCCCAAATGAAGCTTTCCCTTAGATATAACATTAACTAGTCGCTAATTAAAATATCAAAATATTTTATACATTTTTGTTTTGGCTAATTTCTACACCATGAGCCCACAGACCTCCCGAGGTAAATTTTGGACTCTAAATATTGTAGATGTTCTCGTCGCTAGATAAATGTTAAGGAATAAAGAAAGAAAACTTGAAGTCCTTAAATGCTCGGAGCTAAAATCGATATCTGTCATTCATGAATTTTCTCTTCTATAGAAACTAGTGTTCGTAACATCGAATCGGACCGGTTAAGCGGTCTAACTGGTAAACCGGCCGATTCAACCGTTCTAATCGGGTAAGTTCTGGGCGGTAAAAAAACTGTTGAGAAAAATAGAAAAGATACAAAAAAAATCTCCTAAAATATAAGAAGCATATAAAGAATGATTAAAACAAAATGGATTCAAATGAAGTCGAAAATTAATGAAAGAAACGGATTTTAAAGAATTGATTTGTACTTAGGGGTATTTTTAAAATTTTTCGAAAAAGATGGAAAAATATAAAAGTAAAGTATTAATAATAATAAAAAATTATAATCTTTACTATAATGTAAAGAATATTAAAAAATACACTACAAACCAAATTCTTTATTTTTGAGATTTTATATAGATTTTTTTCATCTTTTCTTTTTAAATACCGTCCGAAACCAGAACCGGCTAGTGGCCAGTTCCGATCTAATCGGGTGGTTACCGGTTAGATCGCCCGGTTTTTCTAACATGGATAGAAACCATTCTCTTTGTTTTTTTTTGTTTTTTTTAAGATATAGGGGCTATGTGCAAAAATCTGGATCAAACAAAAATGTCTATTGATAGAGTTTTTTTAAGAGTTTTTAACCTTTGAGTTAATGCTATGAAAATAAAAACTAGCTCAAAGGTGATCTCCCATACAAAAATATTTACTATTCTTAGTTAAAAAAACGTAGGATTTAATCCTATGAAGGGCTGTATAGACTCCTATTCTAGTGTCACGCTTAAGCTGGGAGGCTTTTCCGACTCCCTTAACCCCAAATCATGAGACTACTATCCGTTATGCATGCAGAGGATGTCACTGAGTAGATTACCTCTTATTATCTCAAATATTTATTTATTTGTTTATTTATGTATTTATTTATTTATTTAATTTGGTAAGCCATTGGTGGAATAACAAGGATGAATTAAAGTCTTGCGACTCGAAAATGTGATATAGGAGTCAAAAGTAAACATTCCCCTAATTTGGGATGTGACCAACAATAACTTGGAACTAAGCTTGGGAAGTTTTCCTAGAGCTCCCTCTGCTCCCCAAACTCATCTATGGTTTTTGTGTCCATAGGCATACAACCATTAGGTATTGATCGGGCGAAGTGGCTCGACGATAATGTTATTGGCATTACCATAATTAATATTTGAGTTAGGCCACTTCCAGCCATTATATCAAGATCAGAGGACAGTGTGTCTCTAGAGTCTAGACACATAAAAATTGGAATTGAGTTTTTTATTCATTTTTTAGACAAATAAAGATATGATGATAGGCTCAAAAGAATGTGGTTGGAAGTAGTCCGCAAAGTTATGGAGACTTATAGCCTAACTGTGGATATAACTTTTAATAGAACAGAATGGAGAAACATGATTCATGTAGCGGGTCTCTATTAATTGGAAAAAAGCTTAAGTGATGATGATGATTCATGTAGCGGGTCTCTATTAATTGGAAAAAAGCTTAAGTGATGATGATGATTCATGTAGCGGCTCTCTAGACAAATAGAGAGCTCACTGGTTAAACTTTACATAATTTTTTTGCAAATAGAAGAAAAATTATGAATCCAATCTTTAAGTTCTTTTGGAATGGTAAATAAACAAATTCTCGCAATCTTATCTTCAACAAATTATCATTTGAATTAAGTAGTCTCCAAACTTACACATCGTTTTGAAAGCACACAATCTTTTTCAGGTTTCAACTCCAAATGACAAAAACCTGGTTCTAGAGTTCAAAATCAGTCCCAAGACTCAACATTTCAATACTCACGCAGAGCCACTAATCCTTTCTATTGTTCCCATCCAGCGGTCATGGGCGATGGGTTCCTCGCACGTGACATAACATTCGAAAACACAGCCGGCCCTGAGAAGCATCAAGCAGCGGCTCTTCGCGTAAATGCCGATATCTCTGCCTTCTTCCAGTGTTCTTTCAGAGGCTACCAAGACTCTCTTTACGTGCACTCGCTCCGGCAGTTCTACCGAGAATGCGATATATATGGCACAATTGACTTCATCTTTGGTAATGCAGCTGTTGTCTTCCAAGGTTGCAGTATCATCTTAAGGAAGCCCATGGAAGGCCAATTCAATGCAATCACTGCACAATCTCGAGATATACCTGATGAAAGCACTGGAATGTCCATACAGAACTGCACAATTGAGCCTGATTCTGACCTAGCTAGCAACCCAGGGTCGACTAAGAACTATCTTGGCCGGCCTTGGCGCGTGTACTCTCGCACAGTTTACTTGGAGTCGTATATCGATAGGCTCATTGACCCGGCAGGCTGGACTAAGTGGTCAGGTGATGAAGGGCTCGACACATTATACTATGGGGAGTACAGTAACTATGGTCCAGGTTCTGGAACAGATAACCGGGTTTCGTGGTTGGGTTTCCACAAAATGGATTACTCTGATGCAAGTAATTTCACAGTATCGGAGTTTATCGATGGCGATAATTGGCTCGTCTCGACGTCATTTCCATATGATGATGGGATTTAGACAAATCTGCATCAGAGTATCCTTTTCTTTTCTTTCTTCCAATTTCTCTCACTCTATTTGTTCCATTTTTAGTGAAACAGGTTTTTATATCTTTTTGTTATATTACTAGCCCTCTTCCCTCTTATTTGGATGCTTAAGTTTGTGTATTGTAAGAGATTGGGCTTGGGTCAAGGCGGTAGCAGCTGGATTTTTATAGCACTATGTCTCAAGTTCCATCCTTATGTAACCGTGTCAAAATTCCATCCTTATGTAACCTTGTCAAAAAAAAAAAATGGCATTACAATTCAAATTAGCAGATGTTGTCATAATGGCATTACAATTCAAATTTGCAGATGTTGTCATCCTCTATAAACATGTCTAATGACATAGAAAATGAGTTGTATATTTTGGACAATTAACTTTGTATCTTGTCTATAAACATGTCTAATGACATAGAAGGGTTTTGCCCCTCATTTCAATTTTATAGCTAGGGTGGCATGTCCTTTGTTCTTGGTATATTGGCTTGTTTTGCACAAGAGGTTTCAGGGACCCGGTTTGGGAGAGTCGGGGCCGTACCAACCATAGTTTGGCTCTAACAATTTGTAATGTGCAATTATGGTGGACCATGTAGCTTGCAATTAAAATTCAATCCAAAAGATTTTTGGAGTAATTTGTAGCATCGAATTATATTGGATGGTGCAAATTGTAACAAAAAATTAAGGCAAAGCATTTTTGAAAGGTGTGGTTTGTCTAAGGTGTCCACCTTATCATCTCTAAATTTTAACGGAAGGTGCAGTTTTGGCATCTCGAACCTTTCAATGACTTGAAAATTTATGTTTAGCCCTAATTATAAAATTTAAAATTTAAAAAATGGTGCAAATGGAGTAGATCTATAAACACTTGAAGATTTTGAAAATAAACAATCTTGATTGCTTGTTACAAGATGCACTATTTTTAGGGTTTGAATTTATTTTCTTTCTTATATTTATACATCTCAAGGTTGAGATAATCAATTGGATAGTTTTTCAATTTCAGAACACTCTTATCTATTGAACTTTTAAGGTGCACCTTATTTCTATAATATAACGGTGCAACCTTATATAAACTTTTTCTATTTTTAAATGTCATATGCTGGATATAGTGCAGATGTGAGGCCCATAAGATACATACATGTGAGGCCCATAAGATACATACATGGGCATTAATATGTACCCTTCTTTAGTTTAAGGGGATTTGTAGATACCCACAACCCTAAACTACATGGCTCAAACCAGTGTTCGAAAAATCGAATTGGCCAAGTGCCAGGTTCAAACCGGCCGGTTCAAACAGCCTAACCGAGTAGGTTTGAGCTGGTACAAAATATTTTAAAAAAATAAAAATACAAAAAATATGAAAAAAAATATTTAAATCATGATGAAATAAAGCAAATCCAAATGAAGTTCAAATGTAATAAAAATTTGGATTTTAAAAAATCGATTTGTGCCCTAAGAATATTTTCAACATTTTTCAAAAAAAATGGAAAATGTAAAATAAGTATTAATTCCAATCTTTTCCAAAATGATGAAAAATATTCAAAAACACACTAAAACACAACAAACATAGGAAACCACCAAAAGATCCTCAAATTAACACAGAAAACCATTCTATGCATCAATCAGACATCCAGAAATCTAAAAAGTAACATTTTAGAATCGTGACACCATAACACCACAAAAAGACAACTAAATTGCCCAAAATGGGGAGTAAAAATTGTGCAGATCATAATATTTCTAATGGTCCAATAATTATACAATTTTAATTGATGGTTTGAAATCTATGACTAAAACAAGATTGTTTGCCAATATTCCATTTCAATCCTCACTAGGTTACACGGTGTGCCACGCGTAACTTATATAGAAAAACTGCCTAAAACTGTCCCGGGTACATAGACCGTTGGCAAAAATAAAAAATTGGGCCTCCGATCGTCTAAATTTAATATAGCATCCCACTTTAACCTACATTGGAATTTAGTTTTTTCCCAAGTTCATATTCTGGTGGTGTGGCTACTCTGTCCTTAGGCTTTTTCAAGCTTAACATTGATGGGCATCTAGGCAGAATCTAGATAGTCTTGGTTGTGAGAGTATTACCAGGAATGATGCAGGTGGATTTATAGAAGCTTTGTAGCTTAATAGGGTGCTAATTCGAATAATGTTGTTGAATTCCACGCACTTAAGAGGGGTATTGTATTGGCAATGGAGCTCAATTGTAAGCCTATTGTCATCGAGAGTGACTCTTAGCTTCTTGTTGATTTTATATGTCAGCGTTGCAGGCCTCTTTGGAGATTGCTGCTAACATTGGCTAATAGTTTATCGAAGCTTAATAAAAAATTGGGCCTCCTATCGTCTAAATTTAATATAGCATCCAACCTTAACCTACATTGGAATTTAGTTTCTTCCCAAGTTCATATTCAGGTGGTGTGGATACTCTGTCCTTAGGCGTTTTCAAGCTTAACATTGATGGGCATCTAGGCAGAATCTGGATAGTCTTGGTTTTGAGAGTATTACCAGAAATGATGCAGGTGGATTTATAGCAGCTTTGTAGCTCAATTGGGAGCTAATTCGAATAATGTTGTTGAATTCCATGCACTTAAGAGGGGTATTGCATTGGCAATGGAGCTGAATTGTAAGCCTATTGTCTTCGAGAGTGACTCTTAGCTTCTTGTTGATTCTATATGTCAGCGTTGCAGGCCTCTTTGGAGATTGCAGCTAACATTGGCTAATAGTTTATCGAAGCTTGCAGTTTTTGCTAATCAGCAAGGGAAGGCTCAACACCTTTATAGGTAGGCCAATATGGTTGCAGACTCTTTGGCCAAAGCAACAGTCTCTTTGACTGAAGCAACTGTGTGGTGTGCTCATCCCCCTGATTTTGTAATGCCTTTCATTTTATTTGATATTGCTAGTGCTCCCATTCCAAGGGTTGTATAAGAACTGTTCATGTAATTCCTCTTTTGATTCTTCAATAAAACATTTAAGGACTCTATATCCCCACCGATTCACCCAAAAAAAAAACTGCCTAAAACACCCCAAAAACTACACAACGTACAATCTATGGCCCCCACATAATGACTCCACCTAAGTGGCACATGAAAGATGAGACCTTCCTCTGCCTGGCTTGTGCGTTGATGTGATTCTTGCTTGTGGGACGTGCTTTTCTTTCTTTATGTTGTGCACCAAAGCTCTAAACCTGACGGGTTGATGTTTGGCAAATAAAGTACGAAAAATAAAACATAAAACACATTCCACAAGAACATAAAACATAAAACACATTATACCAATGAAAGTCACATTATAGATTTTGGAACAAATCTCGAAAAAAACACAAGTCGAACAAACCTTTCTAAATCACTCTCCCTTCTTTCTCTTTGCTTCTGGCAACTATTACCGACAACACCATATACTTTACTTCTGCCAACCATTACAGACAACACCAAATAGAGACGCGAAAGCAATGAGAAACCAACTTTCTCTCTAACTAAAAGAGGAAAAAATCCAAAATCTCTATAGGAAGCCTTTCTGCATGAGTCTTCAAGAGGCACTATCAATGTTTCTCTTTGTATGAAGTTCTTTTCTCTCTAAAATGAAATCTTGCATCTTATGCACATGAGACCCCACTCCCCTTTATCTTTAGAGGAAACCACCTTTCCCATAGGGTGACCCAAATAGGGCACATAGATTCTCTACACTTTCATCTCATATATATAAGATTAGGAGTCCATACTAAATATGAAACTTCTTATATATCTGACATATATCTCAAGAACCAAGACATATATCACAGTCTTAATCCTTTTGGATTTTTATTTCCTTTAGGAAACTTATGAATGTCAAACTCAATCTCAATTCCACATGATATGGAATTTCCTTATGTGGGTAATTTTGGATAGCACCAAATCCAACTTTCTCCACCATGATATGGAATTTCCTTATGTGGGTAATTTTGGATAGCACCAAATCCAACTTTCTCCACCTTGATATCAAAATCACCTGCTCACCATGCCAACATCCATTGGATAGCTTCATAAATTTTTCATGTTTTGCCAAATAAATTTCTTCATCATTCTTGCTGAAAAATAGTGTTTGCTATCAAATTTTCCCACCTTGAACCTTGCATTTGAAACCTTTATCGCCATACAGACTACCCAAGCCAAGCTCTGATACCACTTGTTGTGCGTGGAAGCTCTAAACCCGATAGGTTGATTTTTGGCAAATACAGCACGAGAAATAAAGCATAAAACACATACCACAAGAACACAAATATTTACGTGGTTCACCTTAGAAGGACTACATCCACAGGCACGACAAACTGAAATCCACTATACCAATTAAAGTTACATCATAGATTTTGGAAACTCTTTTAAATTACTCTCCCTTCACTCTCTTTACTTCTGGCAACTATTGCCGACAACACTAGATACTTTACTTCTGACAACTATTACCGGCAACACCAAATAGAGACACGAGAGCAACGGGAAACTGACTTTATCTCTAACTAAAAAGAGAAAACAATCCAAAATCTATATGGGAACTACTTCTCTACAAGAAATCAATATCTCACTCTGCAGGAGTCTTCAGGAGGCACCATCAATGTTTCTCTTCATAGGAAACTCTCTTCTCTCTAAGATAAAACCTTGTATTTTATGCACAGGAGGCCCTGCTCCCCTCTATCTCTAGAGGAAACCACTTGCATTTGATGCTTGTATGACACTTGTATTTGATGTCGATCCCTCCTAAC
Source organism: Amborella trichopoda (assembly GCF_000471905.2). Next base: position 236,606 of record NW_006495086.1, on the reverse strand, counting down.
TAGTAAAAAAATATAAAAAAATTAAATAAACATGTTGCCATCACATTTTGTGAGATTGCAACACGGTGCAGAGGGATTCATTCTTCATTCATGGACACAGATATTTGTGCCATCAAACGCAATGATGAACCTTCTTTGGCTTCAGAGATAAAGTAACTTCTTCAAAGTTGAAGGTTGCTGAGACAATGCCACTAAGAAGTAGAAATGCATACAATGATGAAATTTATTTTGTGATAAAGAAGTCACAATCATTATCGACCATTACATCTGAAATTAGTTGGCTAGTGGTGTGTAATTGACTAGCCACAATAGAATAAAATTTTTCGAACTATGTGACACATTTTAAGCCGTTGGATATCACATCCGATGGTCAAGGGTCATTGTGATCACTTTATGCTAAAAGTGGATGGTGTTATACTATGCAATCCATTAATAAATATCCTTCTACTCTTAGGGCTTATTTGGATTTACTTGTTACCATTGATAATTTACTATTTTAATAAAAATAAGGGCAATTTAGCAAAATACCCGTTAGAAATAAACTATTTAAGATTTTGCCAATTTGCAACTATTTCAACTTAAAACCATACGTTTATCCATGGATATTTTGAAACTAAAATCAAAATATATGGATCAAGTTTTAATTTTTCATCAAAATTTAATCATGATAACGAATTATCTGCTGGTTGGTGTTGGGCTCACCCAATTAGAGCCTTTTCACACGAATGTGGATACGTGCAGCAGAACGCAAATATATGGAGCACAAAATTTTCCAAAGTCGATGTGAGTGTATGAGTGGGAAAACATACAATAAAACAATAAAGAAATAAATCCTACTGGCATCGTATTTACCTGATTTACCTTTTTAGGCTACGTCCACAGGAGAAAGAAACAAATCTATTATTAACTCAATGATTACAATTGTCTTCTAATAAACAAATTTTCTTGGGCTCACTAACTTATTGTAGATACTTCACTCTCTAAGTTTTCCCTCTCTGAGGTTCTCTCTCTTAGAGTCTTCTTTTCTTTCTCTTAGAGTCTTTTTTTTCTTTCTGAAAGCTTTTTCTCTATAAAAGAAAATGTTTTATTTCTTTTTTTTTTAATGTTCTCTTTATCTTTTTTTTTTTCCTTCTTTCAAAAAAAGATAACTCTCTCTAACTTTCTCTACAAGGCTTCCTGTAGTTTTCAATACACCAAGAAGAGTCCGCCCAAAGAAATGGTCTAAAAAATATTTTTCAATATATCAAGAAGAGTTTGCCCGAAGAAATATCCTAAAAAACCAAAAGAGATGTATGCCAAAACATGGCCCAACAGAGGTGGCTTTGGTTAAAAGCCCAAGAGCATAAAGGCTTTGGTTAAACCAAAGCAAAGCAGTAAAAGCAAAACCCTCACGTGATTGCTTTTATGATGGGTTATCTCTCTATGATAGATAGAGGTGGAATCTTTGACCACCTTATTTATCCTTATCTCATCCCATGTGGGACCACAGCATATGTCACACCCCAAGAA
>NW_006495086.1:205782-231150 GCF_000471905.2 Amborella trichopoda | reverse complement strand
TTTAATTTTAGGATTGTTACAGCATATCATTGAGGAAAATCTTCAACCTTGTACATTTTTTTTGGTTTGTTTGGGTTAAGACCATTATAGATAAAAGAAATATGTACCCATATCAATTACATGAGACTTCCCATATTTCATGGGATCATGACTTAGTCAACAATTCATATTTCCATCTTTCCAAAACTACCCTTTTTAAAAAGAATATTTTCATTGGTATCCCTCTCTTATGGGATGGGGCACCCAAAGTATCCATCATACATTTATCAGAGATAAACTTATGAATAGTTTTATATATAAGTTTATCTTTTTGAATTCTTATTTTATTCACAATAATTTGTTGAAATTCACATGTGTTTTTACTAGAAATAGTTGGAAGTTGGAACTCACTGAAAAAATTTAAAAATTAAATAATATTATATACAAAATAAGATATGTGCCAAATAGCTTACAAGATAATATTATCCAGAGTATATAAATGTAGATAAGATAGTCTATTTCAAATAAAATTAATTGTTACCAAACATGCCCTTAATGCACGAATGAGAATCATGGCGATAGTACCATTAGGCTAATTTCTTAAATTAATAGATTGAGCATGAAGCTCTACTCTTAATAACAGGATAGATGCACAAAATCAATGTCTTTAAGAAGGTACATCAAATATTGAAAATCAACAAACCTATGAAAGTGAGCAACCTAAACATTGTTGAATGTGCTCGACTTGGATCTCAGGACATGAGATGTCCTCGCTATTGAGGTATTGAAACACTCTTGGCTTGGAGCTTAAGAGGGTGGGGTTTATGTATGCCCATCTTATACTATACAAATGAGGTCGACCTCTAAACTTTGTCGAAATATGTAGTACTGATATAAAAAATGTTATGATGATTTGTAAATTCATGTTTAACTTGAATTATGAAATTTTAAATTTTAAAAATAGTGCAGATCAAGCAGATCTATAAACTTTAAAATCTTGAAAATAGACAGTCTGGATAACTTATGACAAGATACAACATTTTCAAGACATAAGTTTTTTTCCTTCTTTTATACCTATACTTCTCGAGGTCGATATGATCAATCGGAAGGTTTTTCCAACTTTGGAATACCGGATTACTGACGTGCACCTTACTTATATAAGTATAGGTATGTCAATCGGCTCTTTATGCATGATCTAAATAGGCTCTTAAGATAGTCGACCTCATAGCGCACCGACACTCACCATGCCAAAGAGAAAGTAAAAAGTTAAGAAAAAATATCTCCTTATCCCCTATTTTTAACTTTTATATCTCATGAGACCCAAGAATTGAAAATATTACTTGTAAGTAAAATATTTTCATCTTTTCTATCTTATAACCCCTTGGACCATCAATTTTTTACCAAAACAAACACTAAAATAATACTCTAAAACTCCATCTCTCTCTCTAAACTCCATTCTCTCTCTCAACACTCTCTCTCTTATCGCCTCATTCTCTCTCTTCAACCTTTCCACCTCGCTCCTCATAACAAAGCACATGCCCTTCACAAATCTCACCTCCTTTTTCGGCAACCCACTCGCCAGAAAACTAAACCAAGTACCGCAAATTAGGATAAAATTATGCAATTTGAGTATTTTTGAATAATAAGAAGAAACAAACAAATTCATCAAGTTAGAGAGAGAAAAAGAGAGATTATATATAAAGGAAACAATCAAGTTAGAGAGAGGGTAGGTTATAGAAGATCATACCTATAGAAGAAACGAATCAATCCATCAAATTTTTTATGTCTTAAAGTACTCCATCTCATTCAAATCACTTTTGGAACCAATTTTTGAGAGAGAAGAAACATGATTTGTGTAATACATTGTTTTGAGCATTTCAGGCTAATCTACTAAGCTTTTCTATCTCTTAATTCTTTCATTTTGTTTTTTTTTTAAAAAAAATTTAGCTTAATGTTCAAGTATGCACCTTCTGAATTGCTTTTAGAGAAAGAAAGGACCGAGAAATAAACAAACCTATAGTCGTAGAAGCATCAGAAACAAACAGAGTAAGTTTTTAAGTTTCTGTGGATCTTTGGATTGTTTTCCCACTTTGTAATCAACTGTAGAAACAAAAAACAATCAACGAAAACAAGAAAGAAGAAACAAACGCTCCAAAAAAGAGACAATCAACCACAACGCAAAGATATACGTGGTTTAGCAACGTGCCTATGTCTATCGGAGATGAGAGCTTCTTTACTGACAATAGAGAATAGGGTTACAATAGCTCTCTCCCTTACGCCTCTCTGTTTTCTCTGATTACAAAATAATCTGTGTTTTTTCCCTTAACCCTCATCGCTACAATATATATAAAGTCCCATACAAGTTACCAAAATGCACATGTACGGATAAATACCCAAGTACGGATATATATATCGAGTGCCAGATAAATGGTACAAATTATCGAAATACCTTTGTACGGATATTCAAGATTTTCCTCGGGGGCTGCCACCCTCGAACCCCCACAGGGGTCGAGTCAACCAGCCCTCAAGGATTTTAACGGCCCTCCGGAGTTATCCCTTTGACTCTACCTTAACAGATCTATTTCTTCAAAATACAAGACATCAATCCTCAACATCAAGTTCTTATATTATATTAAATTTCCAACCACTTGAATGATTCAATATTCGCTGGTTAAATTATTTCTATTGAACTCTATATCTTTCTTTTTGTTTGTTGATTCTATCTCTGATTTTCCATTTTTTCCCTTCTATGAAGCCATGGCTTCATCTAATAAACCAATGGAAAAGATCAAAACAAAAGAAGAGAAAGGTGGTTTCTTTGAAAAAGTGAAGGATTTCATCCACGACATTGGAGAGAAGATTGAAGAAACAATCGGTTTTGGAAAACCCACTGTTGATGTCTCTACGATCCACATTCCATCAATCAATATGAAGAGAGTTGATCTTATAGTCGACCTTCTCGTAACAAACCCTACACATTGAAAATTTGAAGCCATCATACACAGAGAGAGATTGAAGAAGAGGCTCTAATGGCCGGACCCATACCCTATTCAAGATTTGAAAATCTAATTTTATCCTCACCCTACATATTGAAAATTTGAAGCCACCATACACAAAGAGAGATTGCAGAAGAGGCTCTAATGGTCAGGCCCATACCCTATTCCAAATTTGACAGCCATGGACATTGGGGACCTCTTGCGAGCCCCATAACCCTATTCCAAATTTGACAACAAATTGAAAGGGGTTCCATGAATTGTTAGGGCTATAAGAGGCTCTAATGGCGGGGCCAGTGGACCAAGCCATTCTCAAGTATTACAGAGAGAGAGACATGGAGTTTTTGAGATAGGATGTGATTTTAGTGTTTGTTTAAGTAAAAAATATATGGTCAAAGGGGTCCCAGGGGTTGTAAGGTAGAAAAGATGAAGGCTTTTTTATTCAAGTAATATTTTCAATTCTTGGGTCTTATGAGATATAGAAGTTAAAAATAAGGGATAAGGAGATATTTTCTATAAAGCCATGCCTTTGTGAAAACAAAGTAAAGCCTCACCTTGAATCTTCGTCTGGAAAGCACTTTGGGATAGAAATCTTTGTGATGGCTCTAAAATCGAATTTTAAGACCAACTGTGAAATTTGAAGTTCAAAAAATAATACAGATTTTGTGGATTGGTTAACACTTATATTTAAATCGAAATAGATGGTCTAATAATGTGTGACAATATACACTATTTCAGGGCTCAAAATCCTAAGTTTTTCACAACCATAATGGTCAAGTCCGAGATGATTGATTTGAAGGTCTTCCAATGGGAGAAGTGCAATTTTAAGTGAATTTTGAGGTGAGGCTTTGGACTGTTTTTATGAGGCTGCAGCCCCATCAAACAATTTTCCTAATACTATAAAACTATACAAAAGTTTTATGAGAGTCTACTTGCTTATGCGTTCGCCCTAGTCTTTAAGAGATTTAGAACTCAAAACATATTATAAACCATAGAAAATCCATTTCCACCTCAGATCCATGAATTTGGAGCTATATTTAACAATATTTGAAGAACTGAAATGAATGGTTAAAAAGATTTGGAGCTATATTTAACAATAATTTGAAGAAATGAAATGAATGCTTAAAAACAAAAAACCATGTTTAGTGATTTTTTTCTGTCTTTTTTTTATTCTTTTTGGGGTCAAGATGAGAAACCTCTAAAATTATAGATGGTTACTTCGTTTCCCAGATGGATTTGGGAAGGTGTACACAATCAAATAGGTGAATCGAGGGCTCACGTAGACCCTACCCATATGCTTTTCTGTTTTTTTGACCACCTCTTCATAGGCATTAAACAATTATAGTCAAAGACAAGATAGCATTGAGCCAAAGACCCATTTTCATTGACTGATTGGTCAAGTATGGTCCATAAATTTATTCACCGACTCCACTCAAATGCCATCCCAATACTGGACCAAACCGCGTCAAAATTTTGACTGAAATCGTACACTGAACATGGCCTAGTTGCATGTGGATGTCAGTCTCATTTATCATACACCTAAAAATATGTACCAACAAGATAATAGTTAGAGTTCTTGTACGAAAATCTCATATTTTTTTTAAAAAATGTACACAATGTGATCATTTATTTTTGTACAAGGAGGTTGTAATTTTTTATAGTTAGATTTAAAATCAGGCAAATGAGAATGTGTTATTTTTTAATCAAAAAGTTCAAAATAAAATTTTTCAAATATTACGACATACTTTCATTCATTAGATTTCACATCTAATGGCTAAAAGTGATTGTGATTTCTTTGTACTAAAAATAAATAATTTTATAATATGAAATCTCTTTTTGAAAAAATTTAAGAATACCCCAATTTGGAGGCGTCACCAAATTTGGCCCTCGATTTTTTGTACTATTGCTGCTAGAACCTTCATATTTTATCCACATGTGTTTTTGCAACATACACATAGCAAACATTTGGTTATAAAAATTGGTTAAGGGCACATTTGGTTAATATAAAAATATTCCATAAAATATTTTCTTGTGAAAAAATTCCATATAATTAGATATGAGAGTATTTTTACATCAATTAACTACCAATTAGCCTAAAAAGATATACTCGGACCAATTCATATGAAAATATTTTCACACTTAAGGACATGAAAAAATACTTTCACTTCAAAATATTTTCCAAAAAGTATTTTCACGCGAAATAAACTTACCGAGAGGGTGTGAATCTCTTTTAAGAGGAGTGTTATAATAAATTAACGAATAATTGGTGACAATAAATGGTACGCGCAGGGATCTCTTAAAATGAGTTCTCTTGCGAAGGAGCATGAAATGATGTTATTGGCGCCTATAGTATGATCCCGTAGGAGTACACTGTAGACTTCTTGCTGGTATCCTGATCTGTCTGGATCGATCTGAATCGATTTTTAGAGTGGAACGGGCCAGGGACGATACCGTCCTGTAATCAGTTCGGCCCCCAACCAATTTTGATCCCAATCACAAAGTTTTAAAACACTGATTTGGTGCATTTTATGCGCTTGAAATCAACCGCTTAATTCTTGTTTTTATAAAATTGATCTTACACATACTAAAAATGACATGAAAGTTTTGAGGTCAAAAGTATCTCCTTATTACAAGTAGGGAGCACGTGTACACTTTGCTCCCATAAGAGCTTATAAATATACAATCTTTTCCCTCTAAAAATGAGCACTTAAAGTACAAGCACAAGCTGAAACAAGCAATTAAAATACCACATTGTAGTCGGAATAAACAGGGAAGAAATAACGATTCTTAGCGCAATTCTTATTTCTAATTTTCAAAAAAACAATCATATTCACGATCTCCATATTAAAGATTAAAGATTATATGTTATGTACAAATTAGGATCAAATTATATTTAAAAAATATATTATATAAAAATTAAAATCAAATTATATTTTAAAAATATATTTATAGCCAAGCCGGCATTTATCCATTATGGGGGGCTGGCCATGGTTTTTTTTTTTTTTTTTTCATAAAAGAGAAAGGGGTATTGGATGTGGGGTCATTACCTGTCATCCATATGCATACGCATACATCAGCTGCCGTCACTCGCACGCGCTTTTCAACCAATCTTCTTGTACCCTTTCATAATACAAACAACAACGACCCAAAAAAAACACCGCTAAGTGTTCTCCTTTGGCAAAGAGTTATAGTGACGCTGTAGGGACGTCAATGGATCCGGACCCTACCAGGGACACGAGGGGTAGATCCGATCTGGGTATGGGTATGGTTAAAAAATTAAACTCAATAGATCGTTTCCGGATCAAAATCTGAGTGGGTTCGGTAATTTTTTTAAGTTCCCAATATATGAAATATATTTAAATATAAGTAAACAGATATATAGTTTTCAATTTTTTTTGTCGGGTCCGGTCAGGTCCAAGTCCTACACTATCTTTTTGGGTCCGATGAATTCAAGTCTGATTGGATCTAGGTCTAGGTACGGGCCCCATATAATTTTTTTGGGTTTGAGTCCGAACTGTTGCCACCTTTAACCAAAGTGGCCCCCCATATAGCTCTAACAGTTTCAAGTAGTGAGAAGCGAAATGGGGATTTATAGCCTCACTCATAATCTATTACCTTTATAAAACATAATGACGAATCATAATTCATGTGGCCTCCTCTAAATAATTAGAAAAAAGTTATGATAATGATGAGTTCCAAGAACCATTTCCAAATCTTTGTCACTGGAAGTATTAAATGAAGGTTACGAGAAAATAACAAACTATTTTGGAAACCATAACGAGTGAAATTTGTTATTTTCTCAAAGTTGATGAACTAGTATATTAACCAAATAATCAACCTGCACTAGTTTTTGTGTACATCTCTGTTTTCGCCAACTAGTTTGTTATTTGTGTGAGAGGAAAGACGCTTATTTACCTCTTGCAATAAAAGGAGAGGCATTCCCTTATGCCTTATTTTTTGGCATGGTGTACCGTCCACAGCTTGTGGACGCCAACAGTTCAGATTGAACTTAGTCTAATCTCAGGCTACAAAAAAAATTTGGTCTCTGATTGTTTATTTCTATTTATCTAAAGTTTTGATATTAATTAATTTTTATAACATGACTAAATAAAAATAATAAAAAATATATTCAACAAAAAATATTTGTCAAAATATATTTAGGGGTATTTTGGTTAGAAAAATTGTTTCTTGCGGGCTGGACCCCATTTCTACGTATCCAATCTAGAAACTGTAAAGCATCTATCTTAAAGAAATTAACGGTCCAAATGTTTTCTTACTAGAATTATCATTTCTAGTTTTAAAATTTTAATTATTTTTTATATTCATGATCTCCATATTAGAGACATGTCTTTAAAAATTAAGTCTTAAAATCCATCTCAAAAATAGATTTATTAAGAAGCCTCCATTTCTACATATGCAGGCTTGGCCGCATAGAAACCGCGTCCTTTTGATTAGGTTTCATTCTAAATATATTATCATTAGTCTTTGTGTTGTGTTCTCCATACAAAAATTAATTTACACCATAAATTTTTGATAAATATACTATCAAAAATAAAAGAAAAAAACAAAATAGTTGGATATAGCCTTATCTAATCTGAAACATGCAACTTCTAACCCTCCACATGATCTGGATGGGACGCTTCCCTATTTGTTAAGTTGCCAAGCAATAAAATTTCTAGAAATTGTAGTAATTTTTAGTTTGCCAACTAGGAATGCTGCACTCAAAGGAAGTCTGCATTTCTCACAAACAGGAAAATCAGCCGTCCCCCCTTTCTCCCTCATGGAAGAGTAAAATTCTCATAAAATAGAAAAGATGGCTTTCTTATTTTATGGACTATTTGCCAATTTTGAAAACATGGTGCATAGTTTGTATTTATTTTTATTTTATTTTCTAAGTTGGGTTGAAATAAAGTTTGGAGAGTGTGTGCACTTCATTGTGGAAAACCCAAAAGAAATAAGGGAAATTTGTAATGCTACATTTAAGATTTGTACGATTTAATATCGCCCATTTTTATTTATTTATCTAATTTCAAATATAGACGAATTTTGAATAGCTCATCAAATGAAGTATCAAAATGGGAGTATGAGGCCATATCCCTTCTTTTATGGTCTTTGATGATGTAGTTTCTTTTTCGTAGTTATCAATAAAAGTAATATTTTTTGTTTCTAAAAAAAAAAAAAAGAGTTGAAATATATCAAAATACAACGAGGGTATTTTAAAGCTTCCAAAATAGTTCGTATATATTTTTTTTAATATATATGTTATTTAGAGGTGCACAAGAGCGAGAAGTATTGATGCTTAATTTGATGTAAAGAATTAATATAAAATTAAAATAGTCAAAATATGCTCTCAAATCATTAAATTAGTCTCTTCTTTTAGGAAAAGTCTTCCATTGCATATAGGAAAAAATGAACAATGAGTTCACCTACTTTCATCACCATCCAAAGTTCATCACACGGTCACGCTTGTCCGGTAGTGTTTTATTTTTCATTTTTTTCTACAAATCAGAATGATCTGAAATTTAGAGAGTGTGTACATCTTAGTGAGGAGCACGTAATAAAAATATAAAAAAATAATTCGTAAAAACAAAATTGACCAATGCCCCTGAAATTTTTTGAGGGTATTTCGGTCAATTTATTTCATGTAAAATATTTTTTTGATATTTTTCGTAGATTTGCCTATTTTTTATAAACACAGGCTCCAAATGTCAGATCATTTAGATTTATACAAAAAGTAAAAAATAAAACACTACCGAACAATCATGACCGTACGATGAACTTTGGACGATGAAGAGGGTAGGCGAAATCACTGTTCATTTTCGCCTAGATGAACTTTGAACTTTGGACAGTGATTTGTCATTAAATATGCTCTCAAATCATTAAATTAGTCTAACAAAATAGATCATCTAGATAACACAAAACTTTCCAATATTGAAACCATATTTCTCAATACTATTCGAAGGTGGGCTCTAATTTGATTGTTTAGAGCCTTGGCTCTATACAAATCGCACCTTTTTTTAAATCTATACTATTTTTGAAATTTTAAATTTTATAACTACATATGAAAATATAATTTCAAGCTAACACAAAACTTTCCAATATTGAAACCATATTTCTCAATACTATTCGAAGGTGGGCTCTAATTTGATTGTTTAGAGCCTTGGCTCTATACAAATCGCACCTTTTTTTAAATCGCTGTTAGATATTCAAAACTCTACCTTTCAATTACCAAAATTGGAAATTTTCAATTTTGATTTCGGCTTGCATTTGCCAAACTAGCCCCTAAAAAGCTATAGATTGTGTTTCGACAACCAAGAAATATAATCAATGTCGAGGATTTCCATTTATGGGAAACACGAATAAAACACGTTTAGTTTGTTCGATAACTGGTCATCTCCAAAATGATGGAGACAAACCTTTCTTTTCTTTGGTGGCCATTGCAGACATAACTGGAAGAATGGTTCATATCCACCGTCCATCCGTGGGTGAAGGAAGACATACCATTTATTGCATATGCGACTTCCTAACATACACAAATTTTTATATTTATTAAATTCCTCTTATACAAATATGATAAGCTAGTTAATCAAAATAACGGCCATTACTTAATGGTGCACATGTCTTAAGAGTTTTATTATTATATTAAAATTTTGGTAAAAATTTATTGCCAATGGTTGTTATAATAACATTATTGTGGAAAACTTTGTTAAAATAAAATACAATGGTCAAGTACCATTAATTTTTATATTATTAAATGCATCTTATACAAATATGATAAGCAAGTTAATCAAAATAACGGCCGTTACTTAATGGTGAATAAGCCTCATCACATACCTGAGTTTTATTATAATATCAAATTTTTGGGCAAAAACTATTGTCATTGATTGTTATGATAACATTATTGTGGAAAACTTTTGAAAATAAAATAGAATGGTCAGGCACCATTGTTTTACATTTTCCTTTGTTTTTTTTATTATTCATTTTTCATCATAAATTTGCGTCATATACTAGTTTCTAAAATCGATTAAAGAGGACAATATCAAGTAAGGGTATTTCAAAGTTACATACAAGTAACACCAGTTATAATATACATGAAATGTAATAAGTAAAGAGTAATGATCCTATACATGAAATGTAACAAGTGAAATATCCTAGTGGGTGTTGTTTTAATAAGAAAATGTGTAAATAATGAATAATTTTTAAAAGTTGAGGAGCTAAAAAACGTTATAATGAATAAGAGACAAAATTTAATTTCCCATTTTTAAAGGAATTGGGGTTGGGATTAATTGGTTAGTTTTTTACCATGGTCCAAACCAATTTTGATTTGCACCATTGAACTACAAGAGTGAGGGGCTTAGGAGCATCGTCGGAAGCACCTTTATAACGAGTCCACCTCTTAAAATCCATATTGAACAGGAATTTTAGATCCAAAGCAGGTCTACCATCTAAATCACCATATTCATGAATTTGAAAAAAAAAAATAAAAAATTTTTGAGCCTTACAAAAAGTTAAATTCGTACTTTTTGTGGTTCATTTCAATTTTAATAATCATCATCGTTGAAGCTTTATGCAAATTTGGGATCAGCAAAATTAATCATACATGCTATTCTGCTCTACTGAAGAGCGTATCCTCAGTCAGATTATTGCCACTATATCTCTTCTCATGACTTCTATCTATGTCTTTTGAGCCTTCCCCTTGCCCTCTTAGAGTCCTCCATTTGAACCAAATCACCCTTCCTAAGCAGTTGATGCTGCGCATGGTGAGGCCATCTATGTCTATTTTCCCTCATCTTATCGCCTATTAGAGCTATTCCTAAGTACTCTTTTATGTAGTGATTCTTATTCTGTCATTTATTGTATTGCTACTCATCCATCTCAACATCCCATCGTAGTTATATTCATATTACTAATAAATTGTTTCTTGACAATGTAATATTTTGTTCTATAAAGTATTCTTGGTCTTATAGCCATCTTATGTAACTTTTCTTTTAGTTTCATTAGTATGTAATTATCACATAAGACTCTAGAAGTACGTCTCCACTTCGTCAGCATAGTTTTAATTCTATGCGCGACATCGTCTTCAATCTCTCCAATCTTTTGGACATCAATTTATTTTAGTTTTAATGATAACACCAAATACGTACTATTTTGGGATCTCCAAAACATGGATCTGAGCTAGAAATAAATTAACAAGGATTTATGATTAATATATCCTTCGAAACCGGCAAGGATGCATGAGCTGGCCAACTCACCTAGGGTTAGCAATTGGTCAAGTCCGAGTCGGATCTGGACCCGGACCCAACCCAAAAATTAAAATATCTATGTATTTAACTATAGGTGTGATCTCTATAAGGTTGCAACCTTAAACAATCCAATTAAGACTTCCTCCAAATTTTATCATAACATGTAATTTTGGTATAAAAAATTCTTAGGATTATCCTAAAATCCATTTTGATCTCTAGCTACAAAATTTTAAGCTCCAAAAATGGTTAGGATCAAGTAGATCTATATACATATGAAAATCTTGAAAGTGGACGGTCTAGATAATGTGTTGCAAGATGCACTATTTATGGGATTCAAATTTTTATTTATTTTTCATATTCATACATCTTGATGTCAAGATGATCAATTAGAGAGTTTTTCAATATTAAAACAACCTTGATCGATGGATTTTTTATGTGCATCTTTATTTCTGCATTTTTAAGTTGCACCCTTATATAACTTTTTTGTTTTAACTATATTTAAATATATTTCCTGTATTGAGACCCGATAAACATTACTAGAACCTAAACCAGAACTGGACCGGGACCCAAATAGTATTCAAATCCAAGATTTGGACCTAGACCTAACCTGCTGGGTCCAATTTTTGGATCTATACCAAAATCCGAATCAGGTCTACTCTCGGGTCCGAGGTCCACTGCCAGCCTAAACTCACAAAATGCTTCCCCTTAACAATAATTTTTCCTTTTTATCGTCATTTTTTCGTGCCGAGATTCTAATAACTATAATACAAACGTACATTGCACGAGACTTCCATCTTTATGTCAGATGTTAAACTTTGCTCAGGGGCATAACTGCAATATATATATTAAAATCGAGAGGCAATACGAAGTTGTCGAGCTAGAGAGTGTTTTAGCAACCAGAATGGAACTCCAAGGGCATTTTCGTCATCTTGTGACGCAAATTATAGAAGCTGAAGCGCTTTCTCCTCTATATATATACACTCCTTCCTCGACCTCTTCACATGAAAATGAAATGAAAATGGCAGAGAAGCTACAATGGAGGAGAGACCGGACACTCTCACTTCTCTTCTCCACACTGCTTTTCTTTTCCTTATTAACACTAACACAGGCCACTCCACCGAGCCCACTTGAAGCCACTACCCCGAACCCCCCCACCCCACTCTCACCCAACGGCTCGAGCCCACCACTAAATCCGGTCACAGCTTGCAAAACCAGCCTGTACCCCAAGCTTTGCCGGTCCCTCTTATCGCCCTTAAAATCTTCGAGCCTCAAAGATTACGGCCGGTTCTCCATCAAGAGGTGCATGAAAGAAACCCAAAAGACCGCCAAAGTGATAGACCGATTCCTCACCCGACGGTCCTCATTGCGCCACGTGGAGGCGGGGGCGCTCGAGGACTGCCGACTTCTCTCCGATCTGAACGCCGACTACCTCACACAAATCGCCGGCGACCTTTGGTCATCTGACTCGATATCAGACACGCGAGTCGGTCGAGTCAACTCGCTCTTGAGCGCCATAGTGACCAATCAGCACACGTGTTACGAGGGACTCGAGGCGTCATCGTCTCGATTGCAGCAGTTACTCGGCGCTTCTTTGGCGAATGGCACAAAGCTCTACAGCATCTCTTTGGATTTAGTTGCAAACGCCTGGAAACAAAAAGGACGATTTCCCGGCCAAAAACCAGCCATTTTTCCGGCCAGGGATAGTTTTCCCATCCATAAACCGGCCGGTTTTCCGGCTGAAAAGGGGTTTGCCGCTGAAAAATTGCGGTTTCCTGCCAAGGGTCTTGGGATGAGAGACTTTGTCACGGTTTCCAAGGGCAAGGATGGTAATTTTACAAGCATTAATGAGGCAGTGGCTTCAGCACCTAACAATACGAACGTGGAGGAGGGTTATTTTGTCATTTATGTAAAGGAAGGGGTATACGAGGAGCATGTTACGGTGGCGAGAAACAAGAAGAATTTGATGGTGATTGGAGATGGGATAAATCGGACGGTTGTGACGGGGAACCGGAGCGTGGTGGACGGCTGGACCACGTTCAATTCTGCTACTTTTGGTGAGATTTAATTTTTGTTTATTAGTTTTAATATTAATTGACCAGAAATATCCTTGTGACTTTTACAATGGCAAGTCCAAATATGCAATCCACTCCTGGATTAATTAAGTTTCTCGAATAAATTTATCATACTTTAGTACGTTAACAAACAATTATTAATTTAACAATACTCTAATACTCCCTTAAGGGTAATGTAAATAATTAGTGAAGAGATGTACTTTTTCGAGCAATACGTACAAAAGAAGGTGTAAGAATTCAATAAACATAAATTGGCCTTTATTGGATACCTGTCATGGCCCTTGAATGCATCTTGCGTTACGAGCCTCATTTAATATTCTCAAAAGATTTCATGGTCACCAGGGATCATACAAAAATTTGAACGGACACTTAAAAATCGTTCATCATTCAAATATCGTGATACAAGATGTATTATTCTGACGACTTTGTCCATACATTTCCAGCTCAATTAGATTTTCTAGCAGCAAAAGTACTTTTGCAAGGAATTTCTGAGGTAAAATTGTTTCAAAATGTGGCGGGTGACCCCTTTCTACGGTAGGTAGTCCATCTAAAAACACTTAGAAACTAACAGTGCATATGTTTTTTTAATAAAACTATTATTTATAATTTTTAAAATTTACTTATTTATTTATATTCAAGATCTCCAACATGTGAGAGATTACATGTTCTTAAAAATTAAGTCCAAAAAATTATCTCAAAAATAGATTTTTAAGAATCAGGACCATTTTAACATATATTTCGTTGTCATCGCAAGTCGAAAGACAGAAAAAGAGGTGCGTCAGTAACCCTCATGATTTTATCGGGAGGGTGAATAGGCTATATGTTCTTGAGTGGGCATATGGTTTCTCGGGTTTTAATTTTAAGGAAAATATACAAAGATATCATTTACTTTTGATATAAAAAGGTCATAGTATTGTCCCTCATGTTTCAAATTGGTGGTAAGAGTGACTAGTCTCAAAGAATTTCGGACATTTGTGGCACAACCAAATTATCTAATTTAATATTTAATAGTTAGAAATAATTGTGACCTCTTTATACTAAAGTAAAAATCAAATTATCTAACTTAATATTTAATAGTTAGAAATAATTGTGACCTCTTTGTACAAAAGTAAAAAGTATCTGCAATCCAATGTTTATTTTCCAATTTCTTATATTAACGATCTCCCTGATAAGGATCTTTCTCTCGTGTCTCTGCAGCTGTGATGGGTGAACGCTTCATCGCAATGGACATCACCATCTGCAACACGGCTGGCCCCGAGAAGCACCAGGCAGTCGCCCTGCGTAACAGCGCAGACCTCTCTGCTTTCTACCGTTGCAGCTTTCAGGGCTACCAAGACACCCTTTACACCCATTCCCTTCGCCAATTCTACCGAAATTGCGATGTCTATGGCACTGTTGATTTCATTTTTGGCAATTCCGCTGCTGTTCTCCAAAACTGCAATCTGTATGCACGCCAACCTATGCCTAACCAGAAGATAGCCTTTACAGCACAAGGGCGCACCGACCCGAACCAAGTCTCTGGCCTCTCTATACATAATTGCACTATCAAGCCATCGCCCGAGCTCGATAAGAACAGTAGTTTTAATGAGGTTTATCTAGGAAGACCATGGAAAGAGTATTCAAGAACAGTTTATATGCAAAGTTATATTGATGGCTTTGTTGATCCTGCTGGTTGGCTCGAGTGGAATGGGAGCTTTGCATTAGACACGCTTTATTATGGGGAGTTTATGAACCGCGGGCCGGGTTCGAACACGAGCCGGAGGGTACAGTGGCCGGGGTTTGATGTGATGGATGCGAGGGAGGCCTGGAATTTTACAGTGTTGAATTTTACTATGGGGGATACTTGGTTGCCTTCCTCTGTGGTGCCCTTTGCAGGGGGGTTGTTGTAGCTAAACTAATTGGCCCTGTATGTATTAGAAATATATAATATAATCATAATTTTTAGATAGCTTTTATATTTCCTCTCGTTGATAACAATATTAATATTATTATTATTATTATTATTATTATTTTTATTTAAGGCAATTCAGTGGGGAAGATACCTAACCATTTTTTCAAGTAGATTAGGAGTCCGTGGGTGTTAGCGGTGGGTATGGATTGCCCAACGCTATATATTCGACATTGAAATTTAGTTTAGCTAGCAAAGAAGGAACAAAATATATCGAGTAAGGTTCACCATTTTACAATAACTTTCAAATCTAAGGCTTTTTCTCCCTCAAAGCAGGGAGAGAGTCACATTTCTACCATGTCTTTATCAATTAAGGCCTCGTTTGGATTGCTGAACAAGATTATTGAAGGGACAAAGTTTTTAATGAGATATTTATCAAAATGCACTTCATTCTAACAATTTATATTTGAAAAGGTGTTATATGCATCGTGGGGGCGCATTTCTACATATTGATGGGTGGACCGGGAAAACCTACACATCATGGAATTTTGTTGCACCCAAACAAGGCCTAAATGTTACTATTACTGTATATAGTGTGGTGTACAATCTATAAAGAAAATTTACGAATTGGGTGAAGTAGCTTTGGTCACCCTTTGCATTGTTCTAATTTTTGGGTCACTAATATCACCTTCTCAACATAAATGGGCTACAATGTTGTGGGTGGTAAATTAAAACTACAATTAGTTTCTAAAACGAAATTAATCCAATGCTCATCTCATCCTTGGGATTTAGCTTAGTTGTGAAACCACTTTGTCTTCTATCAAGAAAAATACAAAAAGATAATATTTGCTAGAAATGAAATCTTTAAATAAAGCAAGGGCCTTTATTGAGGCTCACAACATGGGACTTTTTTTTTGGCTAGTTTTTACCACGAAAACTTAGATTTCATAGACAAGGGTGGCAATGGTTTGGGCTGGCCCAGCCGGACCCCGGTCTTGTTAGGGCTGGGTAAGGCCAAAAAAAAAAAAGAAAAAAAAAAAAAGGGACAGGGACGGGCTGAACTAGGTCGGCTTCGGCCATAGCTCGGGCCTCAAGACACAATTTGTGGCCTGAGCCCTATATTTTTGGGATAGGGCAGACCAGGTCGGGTCGGGCTGTGTAGCCCATTGCCAGCCCTACTTATATAATAGCCCCATGTTATGGAATGGGAAAAACAGATGGTGTCCCACCAATGCTTAGTGCGATCCCATTCCCAAGAGTTATTCTTCGCTCTCATGATGTCTTTACGTGCAAATAAAGAACTGTTCAATAGCCTATAAAGTTAGTAAAGGGTTGCTATCTTCTCAGGGCTCACATTTTGATGCCTCATACACGAACATTCGTTCTCATGTCTCAATCACTCGTTAATGATATGGATTTAGAGTATGAAAAGTGTAAGAGGTGGGGATTGCTTTACCTTACAGTGAAAAGAAAACGCACTGAATGTTGTCTTGTCCAGAGAAAGTTTGGTAAGTGTTTTGTGCATATTATGCACATGTACCGACAGGAAGTATGTGATGAATTAAGTCCTTACGGTTTGGATGCAATATTCCATGCTTCCAGCTGTGGTTTTTTATTTCTTAAATTAACATAAGAAGGAGAGGGGAAGCATCGATTTGTAGGTTTTCTTTTTTTCTTTTAAATTATTCTCTTAACATTAACTTGGGCCTAGTGTCGTTTCACGAAAAGAAAGTTAAATTGAGAGCTAGTGAGAATGGAATGATATACATCATAGACCTGCCGGAGCCACCTGTCTAGAGCAGGCTCGTACTCATAACTTTTCCTTTTTGTACATGTGTGGCTGCCACCTTAGCCATTTCTCTCTTTTCTGTGTCTTATTCCTTTGTTTCTCATATGCAACTCTCTACCGTTCCTTTCCCCCTTGTTTTTTTTATTTTTTTATTTTTTTTTTAAGGCCATTGGGCTCCTTAAAACGGGAGCCTTAGTAGAAATATTGGTAGTTGGGACTTTTGTTTGCTAACATGTTTAGTGTTTTTGGGTTTTTTAAGGCCATTGGGCTCCTTAAAACGGGAGCCTTAGTAGAAATATTGGTAGTTGGGACTTTTGTTTGCTAACATGTTAGTGTTTTTGGGGATTTCAGTATTTGTGTTTAGTTAAAGGGTGTGGTTTATATAGAGCTGAGGCTCTAAACAATCAAAATAAAGCACACCTTTAAATACTGTCGAGAAATGTGTTTCAATACTAAAGGAGGACTTGTTATCTAATATATCTAAACCACCGTCTTGGTGGTTACCATCTATTTGGCTGCAAGTGATGGACTTGTTATCTCCGTTGATGATTAATCTTCATCATGTTTATAGGGAGGCGAATGAGATAGCACATGATTTACCCAAAAATGGGTACTTATGGATTCCTTGAGAGTTTCTTCTTTTCTTTTCTAAGTGATGCATGTTTCTTATTTAGTAGTGAATAAAAAGTAAGTACTCTTTGTCCAAAAAAAATATTGGAAATCTTTGTGACAACTTTAAAATATATTTTTATTTTTAATTATAAAATTTAAAGCTTAAAAAATAGTGTAGATCAAACAGATCTATAAAAACCTGAAAATCTTGAAAATTGACTGTCCAAAAATTTATTACAAGATGCAATATTTCCAAATCTTGAATTCCATTTTTTTCTCATGTTAATGCATCTTTAGGTTGAGATGATCAATTGGAGGATATTTGGGCATCAAAACATCATCTTCTAGTGAAATTTTTGACATGCGCCCTAATTTGATTATTTAAAGCATCACACATATATAAACTCTTTCCTTAGTTAAATTAGAGAATCTACAAATTAATCTATTTTGGTCATTACATATTTCATCAACTAAAAGTTTGAAATTTATGGAATGAGATTTTTCATCCATAACAAGATAACAAAATGGACGTTTCATATCAATATTTCTTAATGCAATTACTCTCTCTCTCTCTCTCTATGTAGAACAATCCCAATATTAGGTAATTAAAAGGTTAAAAAAGGCTGAGGTTTTTTAGCAAAAAAGTAGATACTTCACCTCAAAATTCATTGAAAATTATAGTTCAAGCATCAAAAGACTTTCAAATCAATCATCTCAAGCTCGACCATTATGGTTGTGAAAAAATTAGGATTTCAAGTCTTCAGAAATAAAGTACATTACAACACATTATCTAAACTATCCATTTTTAAGTGTTCATGGATTTATAAGATATGTTACCATTTTTTGAGCTACAAATTACATAATTAGTGGTGGAAATAGATTTTAAAGCCATCTTTTAAAAGGGTTTGTAAGACAAAATTTGGAATTGAGGCCCTACTTTATTCCATAAAACCTGGGAGTTGTAAAAACTGCATCCATTATGTAAAGAAAGGCGTAGCCCAAGTAAGCTGTTATAAGGGAAGCATGACCTTGATAGCAAGTGGAGGATTTTTATTCTAGGAGTTAGAAAACTAAGGAAGGGGTAGATTTTCTATCATATAGCTTACATGGATATCAACTTTAGAGACCAAATTGATTAAGAATGAGAGATATCTTTCGTAGGCCATTTTTTTTTTTTTTACCAATATTAAAAGATCTGTTGATCTAATAAAAGAATTACAGGTGATTTACATCATCAGAGATGAAAATCAAAGACAAATGCACTCCTCTCTTAGCTAAAGCCCAAGCAATTGCTTCGCTGCAAACATGTTGGAAAGACACCATCAAACCCCCGGCCAATTCTAGAATCTCACACTACAACGGTTTTATAGACCAAGGCACACATTGTTCATTTATACACCATTTGATGACATACAAGGAGTCAACCTCCACAACACATGGCATTCCTAAGTTCTTGGATTTGAGGATCTTAAGCCCTTGAAGTAGAACGGCTAATTTAGCATGGTTGGCTGTCGCCACACTTAGAGGCCCCAAAAAACCAAAGATGACATTTCTCGAGGAGTCTCTCACAATACCTCCAATCCCTGTATCACCTGGATTGCCAAACGAATTTCCATCAAAGTTCAATTTTAGCGAGCCCTGTATTGGAAGAACCCATGTTCCTAGTGGTTTGTTGTTGACAACCTTTAATTGGACAAGGTTGTGTAGATTTAACCAAACATCTACTTGAGTAATATCTTGACACTCCTTAATTATACTCAACCAGCTCCAAATCGAATGAGATATATTATTAAGAACTCTATCCAAAGGCAATAAGGACCCTTCAAAAACTCTCATATTTCTCTCGTTCCAAATCTCCCAAAGAACTGCTCCTCACCATTTTCCAAATTAATACCCCAACACTTGATAAATAGTGAAAAGCTAGTTGATTTACTAAGCCCTCGACATGCTGAGGTAAAGCCACACAAATACCCAACCTACTTAAAAAAACATTCCAAACCCTTGTACTGAAGGGACAATGAACAAACAAGTGAGAACATGATTCTCCCTCCCTTTTATACAGTAAACACACATTAGGCAAAATTTTCCCACGTTTAATTAGATTGTCAATTGTGAGTACTCTATCTTGGGCAGCCAACCATACAAATACCTACACCTTATGTGGAATTGGACATCTCCACATCGAAGCTAAATGAGGCATCGACTATCTCCACTTATCATGAAAAAGGAGACAATAAATCAATTTAAGAGTGATTGATCATCCACCTCAACATCCCAAATGATTTCATTTTTTGTATCCCTTGAGAGGTAGACCTCCCCCAGCATCTTCAATAAACTAGTATAACAATCCAGAAGTCTATTATCCATTCTATTGTCTGGGAAACGTAAATTCCAGCATACTTGGTTACCCACAATCTCATAGACTTCAGCTATAGTTGCCTTTGGGTTTTCCACCTTTTCAAAGAGGTCCGGGTATGATAGCTTCAATGCTACATCCCCTAACTACCTGTGATGCCAAAAAGAAACTTCCACCCCTATTCCAGCCACCCACCTAAGGTTCATCGACACCAAATTTTTGCATTGAAAGATATCTTTCCAAAAATAGATCTTCTCAAACTACCTCTCCCTCCTCCAATCCATAATCAAAATTGATCTAGACCGTATTTAGCACCAGGCACATGGCACCAAAGATGATCCTTAGACTAAAGGCTACGCCACCACAATTACCAAAGCAAGGCATCATTCATTAGCACTAGCCTCCGATTCCCTAAACCACCCTCCTTCTTCGGGGTACATACCCTATCCCACCTAAGAAGATGATAGTTCTTACCATCTCCAAAGGAACCCCATAAACAAATATACATCATTTGTTCGAACTTTTTAAACACACTTCTCGGCATTTTCAACAATGACATTTGATAGATTGGTAAATTTGTCAAGCACGATCGTAATAAAGTCACCCTCCCTCCTCTTGATAGATATTTTGGCTTCCATAGATCCAGTTTTCTTTGTACTATCTGAATCACCATGTCCCAAATAGAGACCAATAGCCTTGAGTCCGAAATTGGAAGTCCCAGATAATTGATAGGGAAGACATCTGCCTTGCAATCCAGTAAACCTGCCAACTCAACCACCAGTGCCTCACTACAATGGATTCCAATAAGTGATGTTTTGTTAAAGTTTACTTTCAACCCTAAGGCTACTTCACAACACCTTAAAAATCTCCCAACATTGTTAACTTGATTTGTTTCTGCCCCATAGAAAATCAGGGTGTTGTCCATATATTGCAAGTGCGAAACACAAGGACCATCTCTCCCTACCTGAAAGCCAGTGAAAAAAGGTGCACTTTCAACATTTCTTAACATCAAACTAAAGTATTCAACATAAATAGAAAACACAAAGATCCAACTCCTCCATCTATTACCAAAACCCATTCCTTTCATGACTTCTAGAAGAATCCCCTATTCAACCTTATCGTATGCCTTCTCCATATCCAACTTAATAATTACCCCTAGCTCTTCACTCTCCCTTCTTGAGTGTATACACTCTTGAGCAACCAACACATTTTCCGTTATCTACCTATTTTTAATGAAAACCGATTGAGGACCAAAGATAACAAAAGGTAGCACCACCTTCAGACGCTTAGCCAATACCTTCGCTACTATTTTATAAAGGCCTGTTAGCAAACTGATCGACCTAATATTTGAAAGACTTGCCACCATTGATTTTTTTGGGATTAGAGGAATATAAGTGGAGTTAACCTCTTTAAAGAACTCCCCAGTCATTATAAATTCCCTGACCATCAGGAGTAGCTCCCCCTACTAAAGACCAAAATCTTTGAAAAGATTGAATGGAAAAACCATCAGGACCAGGTGCTTTTTCACCTTGAAAGCATAAAGATATTTTTCTTTAGTTCCTCCATAGAAACCTCTTTTTCTAAACTATTGACCATCTCCTCAGTTAACTTTTTAAAAGGGTATTCTATCCATCCTGGGTGTGAACCGAACTTCGGATGTAAATTCTTTTTGAAAGTGATCAACTATTGCTTTATCAGTGCCTTCCCGATCATCCTCATAAGAATTGAAAGCCCCAAGATATCATTTTGTCTCCTACGGGCACTAGCAATAGCGTGAAAGTATTTGGTGTTAATATCACTTTTTCTAAGTCATTTCACCTGTGACCTTTGCCTCCAATAAACCTGCTCAATCCTGTGATAATCACAAAGAGATTTTAATTTTTCGTTGTGAACCCCCAAATTTTCAGCAGATATGATACTTGTATTTTGTACAATATCCTAAATAGCTTGAATATCACTCAAAACCCCCTCCAATTTTTCTTTGGTTTGATACCTATTCTCGCTCTTCCATAATATGAGTTTATGCTTAATATTAAGCAATCTTTTGTGAATCTGGTATTCCAAGGATCCATATGTAATACCGTTTTTCCAGGCGGTCCTAATTAGATCAACCACCTCACTCTCCTCCAACCACCCAATTTCCATTCTAAATAGTTTCGGACCCCTAACTATATTGCTCAGATTCAAAAAAATAAGAATGCGGTAAGAAGATCACCTCATTACAGCTTTGAGGTTAAAGGAAAAGAGTCCATCCACTCAGTTAAAGCTAAGAATCTTCAATCTTCAATTAGATACGATGAATAAGACTAGTATTTGACCAGGAATATTTAGTCCCCACAACATCAATATAAAATAAATCGTGACTATCAATGAAATGATTGAACAATCACATTGATGAGTTGATAGGGCCTCTCGGGGAAGAATCCTTAGGCCATCGAGTCAGGTTAAAATTCCCCCCATACAATATGGAATATGAAGACCAAAAATAATAGATACCAACTCATTCACAAAAGCTTCTTTCAAATTAGCAGCTTTGGGCCCATACACATTAAGCAAGAAGAAAAGCTTGGTTGTGGACCATTGAAACATACAGTTAGCACTCTTTCCCCTTTTGACACTTCAAAACATTGTAAGACCAAAGGGTCCCACAAAACCCATAAGTCCACCTGATGCACCTATAGCATCAATACTAACAAAATTCATTGGTCAAACTGCCCTGACACCAGACATGCTGGGTCTTGGATGTTTGGTTTCCTGTATGATTAATACGTCTGGTCTATATTTCAAAATAAAAAATCTAACATCCCTCCTATGTTTGGGGTCACCAAGGCTCCATAGATTCCAACATAGAACAATCATTTAAGAAGGGTTGAGGATGAACCTGGACCTCCTGGAATGGTCCTTCCTACTGCTGGTCGAAGATGAAAGCCAGCTCTGATGGTGTGAACTCCGAATTTGATGAGGTGATATCACTGTTCATGTCCACAATCTCACCTTCATTAAAGCTCACTCACCTTGGCACAACAACAAGCTTTGGGATTCCTTTTGCCACCAACCTCGGTGAAGATTGAGTCACCATAGACGAACCTTCAACACCTCTTGAAGGAGATGCAGTGACCTTCTGCTTCTCTTGGTTCTTGTCTAAAATAACCGAGTTTTATCTTCTTTTTTTTTTTGATGCGTTAGCAACAATCACAGCTCCTTTGCCAGATTTCTCGGCTCTTTTCTTAGCCTTAATATCTTAAAAAACCATTGCTATTGGAACCGCGTAATCAAGCCCCATTACATCAACGATGCTTCCCATTTTCGAATCTTCTGGGTCTACCTTTGCTGGGTCATCTTCGGTCTGATCTTCCACCACACGCAACTTCGATTGAACTGAGATCTCAACAGCTGGGTTGGTCAAATAAAGAATTTCCTGATAGTCTTGGGAAATCATATTCAGAAGGGCCCGGACAAAGCCCACCTCTACCATTGCTAGAGCAGCATCCGACAAACCTATCACACCACCAGCATACCCTTGCACCTCCATCTCCTCTCCACTCGAACCAAGGTCAAGACTCTCACGTTTAGAGTCCACCTCAATGATAGCAAGTGGGCCAACTAGGATGGAGTCAAAATGAGGACGAGCAGCACGCTTCTTCGCAGCCCATCTGCAAGGGATGAACTTCATATTGACTAAGAAAAGTAAAAATAGTAGATGGAGAGTCTTAGATTTCTTCTCTGGCGTTGTCTCCACCGATTTCCACTGACAAAAGGCATTAGCAGAGACCAAAATGAAAAGGCAGTTAGTTACATTGGCTTGGAATCCTCTAAAGACAAAGGGGTCTCATGGTCAAAACGTGTCTGAATCATTTCCAAGATTTTTACTAAAAAATTCTGGTGATAGAATAGGTGGTCCCACTAGAGCAGGCAAGGCTTCTACCACCGTCCTTTGGAAGCATCTACTGCTACTAGGTGCATCTCCGGAGTCAATATCAAATGGAAACCACTATCTTAGCCGGAGAGTTTGTGTAGTCGAATTTTCCCCTGAGCATCTCCAAATTTTCAGACGGATGAAACTTCTATCCGGGTTCTCATCTGTTCTCGGGTCCATTTCCTGGATAATCCCAAAAGATGAGATCAGCTTCTGGAATACCGCCATTCTCCAAACGTGTAATGGTACACCCCTAAGACGAATCCAACATGAGGCCTTTTGGCATGTGAGCCGTTGGATTCCACTCCTCCACTGTCATCAATATGTCACGAACTATGTGGAATCTTCTCCCCAATGGCCGCCTAGCATCCCCTTCTGATTCCAAGGCGAAATCAACCAACCCTCCCAGCCCCCCAAATATTTTAACTTTTGGGTGTCCCCATTCCCTTCTGCCCAGTCATTTAAACCGAAAATATCATCAGATGGAGGGCTAAAAGAACCAACAACCATCGTCTTCCTTACCTTACAAGAAATTTCAACCTCCGTTTCTAGAACTAGATGGGGGCTTCACCTTCCCCATCTTCCTCCATCTCTCACCACCCTCTCTATGTATCAAATCTCTCTCTTGAATTTATAGAGGTGAAACGAATATCGATTTCTCTCGCTTCCTCACAGCTATAAAATTCAAATTTTCGATAGTTTATTTCCTTCTAATTGTTAATCCAAAATGTCAATTTAAAGCATTTTTCTCCAAATGACAAGTACTAATGTACTATAACGACGAGCATTAATTAGGGCTGAGAATGGGTCCGATTAGTACTTCTGACCTCTCTCCTAAATTAGTAATGATAAAGTTCTCTCTCGCCTACCTCGGAGCGCCTCTCCTAGCAATAAGCAAAATACTTTTCTCATTTTATCTTGTTGAGAGAGTTACAAAGAAAGGGAGAGCGGTGCTTCACTTATTGCTAGGAGAGACGCTCCAAGGTAGGCGAAAGAGAGCTTTGGTGGCTGGAAACGAAGGGTAGGAGTTTGGTGGTTGAGCGGGAGATTGAATTTTGATATTAGGTACTCATAAAAGTTTTAGTCTTAGCCATTAGATTTAATCAATCTGATAGTTGAGATAAGCCACCAAACCATTTCATTATACTGTAATACAATTAGATCACTGGGAAATGCTAGCATAGGCTAGTGATCGATCCAATGAGCACAATTGCATTTCATATTTTAATTTTAACTTTTTCTTATAAATCTAAATCACTTGAAATTTGGAGCTATGTTATTTAAAATTATAAGAATCCGAAAAAAATGTCAAAAAAATATTTTGTACAAAATAAATTGAGCAAAATGCCTCTAAAGCTTTTTAGGGGCATGATGGTTAATTTCTATTTTACGAATTATTTTTTTAATATTCTTATTTGATGTGCCTTGATGAAAAGAATAGACACCTAAAATTTCACATGATTTAGGTTTATATAAAAAAATTCAAATTTAAATACAAAATAAGGACGTGTCCATCAGAT
>NW_006495086.1:162092-184976 GCF_000471905.2 Amborella trichopoda | reverse complement strand
TTTTATGTAACGTTAACTACTAGTTGTTAAGCTTATTGTAAGTTTTTGAAAGTTTGTTGAGTTTTTTTTTTTTACTCATGATCGAATTTTTTTTGTAATCCATGATAGAATTTTTTGAAAATTTGTGATTTTTTTTTTAATCCATGATCGATTTTTTTGAAAATTTGTTTATTTTTTTTTTTAATCCATATTATTCAAAGAGAAAATGAGAAAGATGATGATTCTGAGGCCACCCTATCCCAGCCATATTATTCACATATCGAGTCCCAACAGCAACAATGTAGGGATGAGCACGAAATACTGTAAATTAAATGCTGAATGGCGGTTCAAGCAGGGAAAGAACATATCAATATTCGCATATTCATTCAAAAACATGAAAATTCTTAATGGAGTACCCTCATTTTTTATTGAATTCCTAAATAACAATATTTATAATGAATTTTAATAATTTTTTGGGATTTTTTTTAAGCTTTATTCTGACCGATTCACCCGATTCCCGATCAGGATCACCGATTCGCCGATCCGGATCGGTTTTTTGGAAGCCCGATCCGGGTCACCGATCCGTTTTTTAAACCATTGCTAAAAACTATATATTATCTAAAAATTAAAATCAAATTATATTTTTAAAAATATATTTATTACGAGGCTATCATTGCTACACAATGCGGGCCAGCCGCATGCATCCGTTGTCCAAACTTCGAACGTCGAAATGGCCAGCTCCTCCAAAGAGGCCCAACCACAAACACAAGCCGAAAAAACTGAAAATCCGTTATCACCAACTCTCTCTCCCCTCCTTTCTCTCTCTACCCAAACAAACCTTTCTCTCTCTTTGTCCTAAATGATACACCACCCCCCTCTCTATCTCTCTCTCTCTCAAAAACGCCAGCCCAAAAGACAAAGGTCCTGCCTCTCTCACCGGAAAATCTCTTTTCCGGTGACCCACCATGGGTGTCTTTCAAGATTACGGCCACCTAACAGAGCGTGGTAGGGTGGAGAGGCAGAAGAGAAATAAACAAAAACGAGTGATTGTGGCTTTAACTTCTGCTTTTGCCGCTCTAGCCCTCATTATCATAGCTGCATTTGCCGTAGTTTCTCTCAATAAGCACCCTGAGAAGGCCCAAGAACACCAACCCGTAAAGATCTCGACCTCGATGAAGGCCATCAAGTCGATATGTTCGCCGACCGATTATCAGGAGGCCTGTGTATCTAGCCTCTCTTCTGCTATCAAATCAAATTCTTCTTTAACAGGGCCAGAGGACCTTATAAAGGCCGCCATTAAAGTGGCTAAGAAAGAGGTGATCAAAGCATTTGATCACGCATCAAAACTGAGGAAAAATGCCAGAAGTCAAATGGAGAAAGAGGCGCTCTCTAATTGTAAGGAGCTTCTGAGCTATGCAATGGATGAGCTCGATGAAACTTTTTCAGGTGTTTCAGTCGCCGGATTGAAGGATTTGGCGACAGTTTCGCAAGATCTCAAGAATTGGTTAAGTGCAGTTTTGACGTATCAGGAGACCTGTCTCAATGGGCTCGAAGATTCTAATGCCAAATCCGATATGGCAGAGGCCATGAAAATGGCCACCCAATTAACAAGCAATTCTTTGGCCATTATAACCGAGGCGTCATCTGTTTTGTCGATTTTAAAGGTCCCCGGTTTCAGTCGCCGGCTCCTGTCGAAGGAAAACCATTTTTCGGAAGGCAAAGGCGGTTTTCCGTCCTGGTTTCCGGCCGGCGAGAGAAGGCTCTTGGCAATGCAGGAGATGACGCCCAATGTGGCGGTGGCCAAGGACGGGAGTGGAGATTTTAGGACGATCACAGAGGCACTTTCGAAGTTGCCCCCTGCTAAAGAACGTAACGGGCGTTATGTCATTTACATAAAGGCGGGGGTGTATGACGAACAGGTGACCGTTACGAAGGAGATGGTGAACGTTACAATGTATGGGGACGGATCGAGGAAGACGATCATTACAGGGAGTAAGAATTTCATTGATGGGACTCCCACCTTCAAGACTGCAACTTTCGGTAAGTTAAATGGCTTTTTTTCAGTCTTTCTTTTTCCTTTTTGTTCAACAAAGAAACCGTTATAACGGGTTTTAAAATGAGGGACTCGTTACCGTGATGTATAATAACTTCCATTGTAAAGGAAAAATTGGGAATTATTGAACAATTAAGTGATATTTGAATATTCTAAATAGTCAAAATGGGCGATTTTCCTGAAATAATGGTTTAATGGAGCTATATATTTCGCGTCCCCTGAGGTATAAAGCAAGCATCCATCTTAAAGATGGATGCAAATGGGTTGTACAACTAAAAACATTTGAAAGTAGGGAAAATTGCATATACCCCCTGATTTTCTACACAACCAACTTTATTTTCGTAATTTTTGTGCAAAGAATACTTTTTTAGCAAACCTCCCCAAAACCAACTTTATTTTCATAATTTTTACGCAAAGAATATTTTTCTAGCAAATAGCCCAAAGTCAAAAAGTTATATTTATTTACACCAAAATGCCCTTGTTCGTAAAAGCTCGCATCATATCCTCGTAAAATATGCAACCAAATGTTGACTGCCGGACTGTAGTAAACAATTACCGGACCGACGTAAAGATGTGCGGGACTGAGGTATAGACGCGTCGGACCAAAGTCATCACGTGCCAAACCGTGTAGAACAACTGCCAGACCCAATAAAAAATTTACCACACCGAGGGTAACCAGTGTTGGATTGCATTTTCTTTTGCCGGTCCGATAGCCTAGACAGAGAAACAATTGCTGGACCGAATGTTGGATGTGCCAGACCCGCCTGCAGCTAGTGCCGAACCGCCTATCCTTTTGTCGGACCGAACCACGACTGGAAAAGAGAGGCCCTTTAACTTAAAAGAGGGCATTTTGGTCTTTTTTATTTGACTTGGGGATGTATTCGCTAGCAAAGTATGATTCGAGGTAAAAGTTACAAAAACATTTTTATTGTGGGGAAGTTGCCTAAAAAATTCAAATTTGAGGGGTATCTGCAATTTTCCCTTGAAAGTAAGCCCCAAATGTTTATTTCATGAAATTATTATTTCTAATTTTTAAAATTTATTTATTTTTTACATTTATGATCTTCATGTTAGAAATTATATATCCTAAAATTATACGTAACCAAAAAAAAAATCTTAAAATTAGGTGCAAAAAACCATCTCAAAAGTAGATTTTTAAGAGGGGACTCGTTTCTGCATGCAAATAAATCCATGTCCTATAACGAATATCCTGCATTTTATTTACAAACTAATGGACTTATTTTACTTGTGAAAAAAAATAAAATAATGGAGTTACACGGTAACAAAAAATGGCAAACTACAAGACCGGATCAAACTGGTTGAATTAGTGACGGAGCCTAAGTGGTTTGAAGGACAGAAAAAAATAAGGTTTGACCTGACATAAATTAAAATCAATATTTGACTTATAAGTAATTTATCTAGAGTAGCTGTTTTTATTAGATGACTTATTTTTTAATTTATTTCAGATTTTCAGCTATTATAGGTACAACTCCTATATTTTAAAAAAGTCCAGTACAACAATTCTATTTTATATATGGGTGTGATTTGTATGAGGTTACAATCTTAAACAATGACGCACCCCCCCAAATTTTATCATAGATATAATTTTAGTGTCAAAGATTATTATGATGGTTCGAGAATTTGTATTCATCTCTAGTTATAAAATTTTAAATTTAAAAAAATAGTTTAAACCAAGTAAATCTATAAATACGTTAAAATTGTGAAAATAGATGGTCCAAATAATGTGTTGCAAGATATACTATTTTTAAGACTTAAAATCTCTTTTTTTTCATCTTCATTCATCCTAATGTTGAGAAGATCAATTAGAGCGTTTTCCATCATTAAAATATCCCTTTATGATGGATTTTTGAGGTGCATTTTAATTCTATATTTTATGATTGCAACTTTATATAAACGTTTTTTTTTATGGGTTATGTATTTTCTATATTTTTATAGAATGTGGTTCAATAATTTCATTAAAGAGTTTTGACATAGACTAAACTCTTAACTAGTTTGGCATCCAGTCCGATCCTGAAAACATTAGTTGTTGATAGTACTCAGCTAGCTTTTCCCGTGAGCCTCCATATAATGGGGTGACGGTTAACCAGCAAATTCTTTATTTTTCAGCTGCAATTGGTGACGACTTTATGGCAAAGGCCATTGGTTTCCGCAACACCGCCGGTGCTGCGAAGCACCAGGCGGTAGCGCTCCGTGTCCAATCCGATCGCGCAGTCTTCCTCAACTGCCGAATGGATGGCAACCAAGACACCCTCTATGCCCACGCTCACCGTCAATATTACCGCAGCTGCGTCATCACAGGCACTATTGACTTCATCTTCGGCAATGCCGCCGCCGTATTCCAAAATTGCCAAATCGTAGTAAGGCAGCCTCTCCCAAACCAGCAAAACATAATAACTGCACAAGGTCGCACTGATAAGCGCGAGACCACTGGAGTTGTTATCCACAAGTGCAAAATTTTGCCAGATAAGAAGCTTGTGGCCGGAAGTTCAACTGCAAAAACTAGGAGCTACTTGGGTCGACCATGGAAGCAGTATTCTCGAACTGTATATATGGAGTCGACAATCGGAGGATTCATTGAGCCCGAAGGCTGGATGCCATGGGATGGCGACTTTGCGCTTGACACTCTGTTCTATGGGGAGTACATGAACCAAGGACCCGGTGCCACACTCACGAAGAGGGTGAATTGGAAGGGATACAGGGTTTTGAAGAGTAAGGAAGAGGCCATGGCTTTCACAGTGGACAAGTTTATCCAGGGTGGGGAGTGGATAAAGGCCACTGGTACAGCAGTTCGTTTGGGGTTTTTTAGTTGAAGAAAATCAAAGGCAGTTGGGGTTTGGAGCACTGGACGGCTGATGAGGAGGTTACCTTGTACAAGAGGGAATCTGGGCCATCTGTTCTTGGGGCTATGGGATCCTATGTCTGGTAAAGAAAATGTTAGTTGAAATGGCTGATCATGAAATGTGGAGAATGTGTATTCTTTTTTTTTAATTCTTGTTTTGTCATTTCTTGCAGTCAGTACGTTTTGCCATTGTAGGATAACGCTCCTTG
The DNA here is from genome assembly GCF_000471905.2 of Amborella trichopoda. The sequence goes on along the minus strand of NW_006495086.1, from coordinate 179,875 downwards.
AATTACGAAATTTGTTTTTCAATGCATGAATTTTGGTAGGTACCGATCAGTATCTTACTAGTTTTCCAACAGGCAAAGGGTTGAGGGTTGATCCAGTCAAAACTGGTCTGATTAATGAGATTTTTTTTTAAATATAAAATAATTATGAAGAAAAGAAAAAATTTCAAACTAGCACAAAAAAGAGAAAAAAACAAATTGTATTTAACAGTTGTAGTAAAGGGAAAAGTTTATATAGAGCCTAGGCTCTAAACAATCAAATTAGAGTCTATCTCAAAAATTTTACTTAAGAAGTTGTTTTGATGCCCAAATATCCTCAAATTGGTCATCTCAACATCAAGATGTATGGAATTGAGAAAAAAAGTAGATTTCCAATTTTAGAAATAGTGCATTTTGTAACACATTTTTGAGCCATCAATTTTTAAGTTATTCAAGTTTTCATAGATATGCTCAATCTATATTATTTTTAAAGCTTTAAATTTTATAATTAAAGATAAAAAATATGTTTTAAGGCTAGTCAAAACTTTCCAGTATTGAAACCCCATTTCTCATAGATTATTTGAAGATGGGCTCTAATTTGATTGTTTACAGCCTCGGCTCTATACAAACTACACCTTTTAGTAAATTATGTGGATGTTGGGATCATTATCATGCACAAAGGCAAAGAGAAGATTCGTAGGTTGATTTCATCCAGTTTTTTAAAAAATGAGATCAGCTAGGAAAATCCGCAATCCAGTAAATCGGTCTAGATCAATAAATCAACGATCCAGATTGGCAAGGATATGTTGTCCATGTGAGAATCAGATCATAAAATTACGAAACAAAATCTTGAAAAAATAAGAAAAAAAAAAAAGTTAATGAAAATATAACTTGCGAATCGGTCTAGATGATTCTCAGTCCATACGAGCGATTCCCAATCAGACCACCGGTTTATGAAACACCCATTTAATGTAAGAAGTAGCAGCAAACTAAAGAAAGAATACAGAAAAAGAAAAAACATAAAAGAAAAAAATTGAGCTGGAAAGAAAAAGCTAAGAAAGATTTCATTTCCTTTTGTGATTATTTTTTGCTATGATTTTGAGGAAGATTCACAGGATGACTTAATCTAACGGGCTATAGCAAGAAGATAGAAATTGTTAATCTAACAAAAGACTAGCAAAAAGGAGAAAGTATTATTCTAACGGGTGCAATTTATATAAGTTGGCAACCTCTTACTCCGTTCAAACTATAGATTTGACATTTTTTTTTTTTGACTGTCTCAAAAAGTGCTGCATTTTTTAAGATGATATAAAACTTACATGATCCAAATAAAATAGACAATTTAGATTAGAAAGCTTATTTATACATTGCAATGTTCTTAAACCGTTCAAACTATAGATTTGACATGTTTTTTTCTATGACTATATCAAAAAGTGCCACTTCTTTTAAGATGGTATGAAATCTATATGGTCCAAATAAAATAAACAATGTGGATTAATGAACTTACTCATACAAGTAAGATTGTAACCTTACACAAATTTTTCCTATTCAAAGTAGCCAATTGCAAAGCAAAAAAAAAATTAAATTATGTAAAAAAGTGAAAACACCACTAAAACTGACCTCAAAATTTGTCCTGCATTTCGTCGTACGTTTTCGCAAGATTCATAGGATGATCAAATCTTATAAGTCATGATCTTAACAAAGGGTTATTTTATATAAAAGAGTACCAATAAAATAGTGTCCTTAATATGTTAACGTGTGAAGATTGTTTCCAAATAATAAGGAGCTTTCTATATTTTTGGGTATCCATTCCTTATGATCCTCTTGTTTTTTTTTTTTTATGGATAAGCCAATGGGGGGAGAAGACCCTCTACTCGATTTTTCATTAATTAATAGAGAAAAGGAAAAGCAGTTATCTTACAACCCTATCAAAGGGAAGTCGTGTCAGATCCTGAAGTAATAAAGAAGAAATAAAATCTGGTGTACGACAACCCCAAACAGTAGCATTGGGCCCTGTAGATACTCTCTTAGCGAGAATATCAGCAACCATATTTGCCTCACGAAAGACATGCCATGGAGCACGGCAGTGGTACTGGATAACATTCACAAGTAGGCCTGAGTCACTTGCTATCTGGATATGAAATCAATTCCTTTAAAGAGCTAAGTGAATGCCTTCTTCTAGTGCGAAGAATTCTACATGGTTATTAGAGATAATACCAAAATGTTTAGCAAAAGCAGCAATAAACCCTCCATCGTTGTCCCTAATGACCCCACCACACCTGCTAAACCAGGATTTCTCAAAGAAGCACCATCAATATTGAGCTTAAAATTATGGCGCTCAAGAAATGACCAGGTCACTAGAGTGAAGGATGTTGGTAGATGCCACGCTATCTGAAGGTAACCAATGATTGCCTTTTTTGAAAGATGAAAGTCCCACTTCTTAGTTTATGCAAACGCCTGAACATGTAAAGTAATACGCTTCACAATATGTTCTCTCCTGGTGGATCTTGATTCAAACGCTCTCCTATTGCGTTCCTCCCAAAGAAACTAAATGGTAATGAAAAAGATAGAAGTCCTACCATGAAGTAGTACATGGGATTTGAAAAAGGGGTAAGTCAGTGGGGATAAGGGCCCCTACCCTTTTGGTGAGAATGGAGTCAGAAACTTCATCCTATGGCTCGTTGGTACCACCGCCAAGGCTCCAGCCCATTCTCAAAGTGGTAAGTCAGTGGGGATTTAGGCCCCTACCCATTGGTAAGAATGGAGTCAGTGACCTCACCATGGGGCTCGACAATACTACCGACATTCCTTATGATCCTGGAAAGGGCATTGTGCATATAGGCCAGAGCATAAGATATTCTAAAACATAGGGTTGTAACTAGGTTGGCTGCCGGTCGAATCTATACTTACTCGGACTCGACCCAGCTGGGTCTAAGTTAGATCCAGGTCGGGTCTAGGTCTGTGTCGCATCCTGAGTCTGATTGACCAGGACCTAGACTGGGTTTGGATCTAATTTACCCCTAGTTGGGTCTGGTGGATCAGGGTCAAGATAAAAAAAAATAAAATAAAAAATCTTTAAATAATATCAATTTAATATATGTTTACACATACCAAACATGGACACGAACCGTATCATTTGTAGGTCAGATGGGCCCAAAACCAACCCATTGGGTCCATATATGAACGCGGGCGGGTTAATGGCCGACTGGGTCCGATTTTGAGCTTTACTACTTGACAGCCCTGCTAATAAGCGATGAGTGGACCTCGTGGGACTGACATCTGTGGCTTCTTTGTACCATGAAAGACCGAAAGAATATGCAGAGAGAGAAATATATTAAAGAGAAATATTCAATTTTAGGGCTTTTGAGGGAAAGTTTTGGAAACCCTTGCGTTTCCTATGCTAGTTTTCTCTTAGTTTAGGCAATTGTTCGACCAGACAGATCTCTGTGTTTTGCTCTTTGAAGTCTTTACACAATTTTTCTTTTCCTTTTATGTCAACACAGGCTTAGTTTTCTTCCTCTACAAATTGTAAAGGAGAAAGAAGATGGATTATATTCCTTTTCAACTAGTTTTTAATCACAATTTTGGACATGATTTATATATGGACCTTAAATTTTTGTTTCTAAAATACAAAATGCTCCGTTTATATACAGAAATTACAAAAGAGTCGATCAATCTGTCTTTATTTATTTATTTTTTTCAAAATTGCCTTTCTATCGGAGGATGGAAGGTCCAAATTGTTTTTTTTCTTTTTACTTTTTTTTGTTAGTAGGGCAGTGCCCCAAGCTTTAGGATAGTGCCCTACTAACAAAAACTCTAAAAAATAATAATTAAAATTCGGTCCAAAGATGTCCTTTGGACTAAGGGGCAATTTGAAAAACAAAAGGTGACCGTCATTCTTTGTAATTTCCACCTATAAATAGAGCATTTCGTATTTTAGAAAAAAAATTAAGGTCCATAAATCAATCACTCTTTAATTAAATACTTTTGGGTCTTGAATTTGGGAAAATTCGGATAAGAACAATAATTGCAACGAAATATAAAATTTGACAAAACAAAGGAAAAAAAAAAAACTAGAAAAACATTATTCTAAAAATTCTTCAAAGAAAAGAAAGCATGCTTTCTTTTAATAATCCAAGGTGACAAATTTCGGATCATTCTCGGATTTTAGGTATAAATTTTGGTATTATAAAGATTCAATCCAATAGAATGAGAAATATAGAAAAGAAAAAGAGAATCAAATATTGAGAACTTTGAATTTGGCCAATAGAGAATCGACAAAACCGAAAGACAAAACCTATACGACTGGTGAATATTGTTGATGATAGAATCTCATTATATCTGCAGAAAAATCTATATATTGATGTATCAAAAAATATAGAAGAGCAGCATAAATATAACAGTTATATGAATATTCTTATCATAATAAAAAATTACATATCCATACAATATATATCAAATATAACAGTTACATGAATATTCTTATCATAATGGAGAGATACATGTCCATACAATATATAACGATACAATAACAAGTTCTACCAATCCGACCAATGGCCCCGTCTCTGCAAATACTAGTACCAACAACAACGTATATAATAGAGAAGCGGTGAGATCAACACCACCCAAAAAAAGGTCAGATGTGAGTGCACCGTGCTTGGCCGATTGTTAATGATGGGCTATTGTCAAATAAATATGTAAGCTCACCATTCTGACAAAGAGTTTAGGCTCCATTTGACTTCAAATTTCATTAAATGGTGTTTCTTTTCAAATTATATTTGAAGAAATGGCAATTTGGTCAATTATCATTGAGGTTTTTGATTGTTTAAAATTAGATTTGTAATTTCTAATTGTGTGGGTGATTATGGATGTCATAGTAAAACTACAATGGTGGTAGTAATAATGTGATGGTCATGCAAGCGGTCGTGGATAGCGGTGACGAGGGCGGAGAGATGGCGGTTGTGGTGTGGAAGTGGTAGTGATAATGGCAGTGGCAGTGCTAACAGTGGTAGATGGCAGTGGTGGTGACGGTGGTGGGAGTGGTGGTTGAGTTGGCGTGGGCACTGTAGAAGTGGTAGTAACGTTAGGATGGTGGTGGTGGTAGCAGTGCCTACAACGTGGCAGTGGAGGGAGGAATATGGTGATGGTAGTTTGGGTGGTAGTAGAGCAGTGGTAGTAGTACGGCAACGGGAGTTTTAAGTGGTAGTGCGGGTGGTGGAATAGTAATGATTAAGCAGTTGGTCATCTAGAGTGCATAAAACTAAGACTCGGAGGCAGCCCTAGCCAAGTAATTTGGGCCGTGTCCGAGTTACTCATAGACTGGTCGAGTCAAGCCAAGTAAAAAAGGGTTAAAAATAAAAAATTCAAAATTTTTTTTAAAAATAGAAAAGATATATTTAAAATTAAATTAAATAAAGCACATCTTAGGTTTAACAAGTAGTAAAAAAAATGGATTAAAAAAAATAATTTGTGAATGAGGTATTTTAGAAATAATCCAGAAAGAAAGGAAAATGTAAAAATAAGTGTTCGTAGCCAATACACTATTCAATCCTTGCCAAAATCATGAAAAACATAAAAACTATATTACAAATGACTTTTTATTTTTTTGGATTTTTTATATATTTTTTTGAATTTTTTTAAAGATCCTCAGGTCAGACCACCCAACTCGGAGATACTAAAAATTGCTAGGGTTGCGAGTCCAAGTTACTTGGGTGAGTCTGAGTTGGCTTGCGCGAGTTTTCTTACACTAGTCATTTAGTAGGCTAAGTTGGGATGGCTATGATAGCCGTGATGGCATTGGAGGTCGTGACCGTAGTTAGCAAGTCGGGGAGTATCAATATATCGGCTCACTATAAAATCGGAAATAAATCGTTTTTATTTTAAAAAGTTGGATAAAAAATTGGATAAATAATACGGATCGGAAAAAATACTTTCTGTAGAGATATCGCAAATATATTGAACTAAGCTAAAAAATTCAGAGTGAAAAAAACGGATAGGTTAACTATGCTAACTATGCACCATACCAACTATCATAACTATGCACCATACTAACTATTTAGTCATGTTAATTTGAATTCCAAATTAAAAGCTTGTGCCATACTAACCATTTAGTCATGTAATTCAAAGCTCTCTCGTGTGCACCATACTAACTATTTGGTCACGTCGATGAATTCCAAGTCCAAAGGTTGTGCATGTTTCTTTGAGGTACTTACCCATTTACTATGTATCATTTTCTATGCTTGCCCAAAAGGCTATCATTTTTAATAGAACAAATGGAGCAGGGAGAGGGAAGAGAGAAGTGTTTGCAGAGAAAGACAGAGAGAGAGAGAAATGAACGTAGAGAAACAGAGAAGGGGGAAGGTGACCACGGAGCTCTCAGAGAGTAGCACTGAAGAGCAGGCACATGCACGTCCAGAGGTTTTTCATATTGTGTTGTCTTTTGAAGCAGATGGTGAACCTGTTTGTAAAGAAAATCAGATGGATGCGCTGCGTAGAACTCAAATGGTGCTGCCTTTTTTGAAGCTGACATTTATTGAATCAGGTTTAGGGAACAACCTTAATTTTTTCTCCTATTTTTTTTTTTGTCTTATGTAATATTCTTTGAGCTATGTTACATTTGTGGATTTTTTAGCTAGGTTAAATTTCGGGATTTTTGATAGTTAATGTTGAATATGTGCTTTGAAAGTTCTCACTATCATACGGTTCTCTTTTTTCCCTAATCTATTTTTTCCTAATTTTTTTTATGATGTTAAATTTGATAATTATTTCTATCAATGTTTTTCCCTAATATATTTTCTCCTAAGTTCTTTGAGATGGTTCTCTACTGTGGTTATCTTTCTCTCTCTCTCTCTGTATTGGAGATTGATATCGAGCATTATAAACAGTGATCGATAACTAGTAAATAAATTTCCTAATCTATTTTCCCCTACTTTCTCTCTATGAGTGATTCTCTTTCACTCTGTGTGTGCATTGGAGCTTTATATTGAGCATTATGAACATGGATTAATACTCAGTAAATAAATCATAAATAAAATGAGATTTAATTCAAAAAATAAAAATAAAGTAGTGTTCAATACAATATAAAGCTGCAATACAATAAAGCCAATAAATCTCTGTGAGCATTCAGTGATTTTCTATAATAAATTTTCTACAATACATCAGCAACCTTATGCAATGAGCCCGTTTTAGGAATTTTTTTAAAAAAAAAATGAAAAAAAAAAGAAATAAAAGCAAGAAAAAGGTAAATGAACTTTTTTTAAAGGTATAAAAAATGAACTTTTATAAAACAGGAAACATGTAAATAAACTTCCAAAAATAAAAAAAACAAATGTTATTAATAGTAAAGTTTTTTTGGAACGATTTATTGTAAATATAAAAAAATCGCGTTTTAAACTTCTTCATGAAAAAAAAGCGAATTTTTTATACTCTTTTGAATAACATGCAGATTAAAACGGTTTTAAAAAAAAAACTCCAATTTTTTCTCGTTTAATACGACAATTTGCAAACTATGGTCGTGACAGGGTAGTAAAGAAGAGAGAGAGAGTGCCAGCGAACAATATTTTGGGGAAAGAAAGAGAAATTGAGATTGAAACTCGGAAAATCTATTATATGATGATAAGAAGTTGGGAAGGAATGGCACTTCCTTTTCTCTTCTTCTTTCTCTTTGTTTTTATTATTACTTTTTAAATTGAGGGTGACTAATAGCATTTCAAAGCAAGAGAGACCCATAGGAGATAGGAAGATTGATACACCTTCTTCCTTCCATAGATCTTTCATATATCTATTACTTGAAAATATCTAGAATGAGCAAACCACCCATCGATGAGCATGAAGTGAGATAAACCCATAGTTAATATCTAATAAAGAGAGAGAGAGAGACAACACACCATGCACACACACAAAGTGTACCTTCTTCCTTTTGTCTCTTTATAAAACAATTTATATTAGGGAAAATTATCATTCAAGGGGTTGAAACCCTCGTTAAATTATTAAACGGGTCATGTGATCTCAAATTAATTTTTGGAGGTTACTTCTTTTTTTTTTTTTCATTTCACTTAGATATCCTCTAAAAAATTAAAAATTTTCAAATTGCCTTTGTTTAGGATAGACAAAGAGAAAGAATTAAAGACATTTTAGTAATTTGATTCTCAAAAAGTAAGGACATTATAGTAATTTGATTTCCAAAAGGCCCCAACTGAATGGCAAATATACTTTTGCTTGTTCAAGTAAAAATAAAGAAAATTCTATTTATTACAAGAAATAATTGAGGGTATTTTTTGTTATTTGGCACCCAAATGTTTTGCATATATACAAAAACACCCTAGTTGTTCTTCATTATAAATCTTGAACAATGTATTCCTTATTTGTAACCTTAAATAAGCAAGGTTATTTTGATTATTCTATTGGGGCCTTTTAAGGGTCAAATTATTGAAATGCCCCTAATTTTTTCCTTCAATCCTAAACAAGGCAACTTGGAAATTTTAAAATTTTTATGAGAGGTGCCTAAGTGAAATGTAAAAAATAAAATAAAAAAAAGGCAATCGTTAAATTTTAATTGGGATCATTTGACACCTTTAATGACTTTATAAGGGGTTTCAACCCCTTTAATCAATGTTAAAATGTCTTACCCGGCTTAATCATTTAGAATATATAGAGCCCAATTCTAGACTGTATCTGTGTGCCCTAGACTTCATCTCTCAATATGGCAACTACCCTTTTAATCTTGATCTGTTAGATCTCTCATCTAGATAAATTTTAAGGGCTCTATCCTTGATTGTGAGCTAATAAATGTAGAATGAATACAATTTAAAAACGTAATATGATTTTAACTTAATAAATGTAGAATAGTTACAATTTAACAATGTAGTAGGAAGAGATCATTTTAAATTTTTGTGGCTAATGTTTTGGCGATCATAGCATGAGAAAAGGAAAAGTGAAAGGGCATGTTTGATAACCCAACTTTCAGCTCCTGGCAACAAAAGTTAGGATTATTATAGTAGTTCCTAGTTTCCTAACCGAGAAGTACGACAAGAGGAGGGCAAGTTGGATGCCTACGCCCCGAGAGGCTGACGCTTCCAACCCTACTCCCACGCCCCCACCCATAGACAGGCAAAGTTCAAGAGCTTGGCCCTCTCCCTTTCGTACTGGTAGGTCATTCAATTATGTTTGGAAAAAGTTTATATAGAGCCGAGGCTATGAATAATTAAATTAGAGCTCATCTCAAAATTTTACTAAAAGAAGTTATTTTGATACCCAAATATTCTCAAATTGATCTTCTCAACATCACGATGCATGGGCATGAAAAAAAAAAATAGATTTCAAGTTTTGGAAATAGTGCATCTTGTAACGGATTTTTGGATAGTCAATTTTCAAAACTTTCAAGTTTTTATAGATCTACGCTATTTTTTAAGCTTTAAATTTTATCATTAAAGATGAAAATATTTAAAGCAATGACAATGATTTTCAACATTGAAACCACATTACTCGACACTATTTGAAGGTGCGCTTTACTTTGATTGTTTACAGCCTCGGCTCTATACGAACAACGTCCATTAAGTTTTACTTCAACTTTTCTTTCAAGTCATATTTAAATGACATGGGGGAGAATCTATACAAAATATAAAAAATAATTTTTACAAAAAAAGACTGATGAATATATCCCTCAAAGTTTTAAGGATATTTTAGTCATTTTATTTTAAAAATATTTTTATGTATTTTAGAGCGTGTGAAAGCTTGAAGAATAGATGCCCAAATTTTATCTTATATATATATATATATATATATATATGACAAAGTCTTCCCAATGTATATAGGCGAAAATGAACAGTGATTTAGCCTATGCTCATCACCGTCCAAAGTTCATTGCACGGTCATGATTATCCGATAGTGTTTCGTTTTTTATTTTTTTCTATAAATAAGAATGATCTGAAATTTAGAGCGTGCGTATATCTTAGTGAGGCTCACCTGATAAAAATATGAAAACGATATTTTGTAAAATATAAATTGACCAATATACCCCCGTAAATTTATGGGGGTATTTTGATCAATTTATATTTTACGAATTATTTTTTTATATTTTTACTAGATTCTTTTATTTTTGAAGAACATACGTTCCAAATTTTAGATCATTCTAATTCATAGAAAAGAAATGAAAATTGAAACACTACCGGAGAACTATGACCGTACAAAGAATTTTAGACGATGATGAACATAGGCGAAATCACTGTTTATTTTTGAATTTAAACTCAAACCTCATTCTAATACATAAAAATAAACTAAAATTGAAATACTCATACATGCGCCCAACCGTCTCCATTTGGAGGTGCTTGGACACACATCATTATTTTTGTTCTACTAATCTTGACCATCTACTTTATTAGGCATATAGTGGTTGAGCTTTGATTTTAGAATCTGCATTCCTCAAAGGCTCTCTTTGAGGTACGTATGTTAATATTAGAAAACCCAAAGAAAACCCATGGATTAGTAGTTGAAATTTGAATATCGGTTTTTTCCATTTATTTCTTTCTTGTGCCATCTTCATTTACCTCTTTTTTTCCTCTTTTTTTTTTTATCTGAATTGTTGTTGGTCCCTATAATTTCTTCAATGGTTAATTTTTTTACATAAACAAATTTCCCTGGTCTAGATTTTCAAAATCAATTCTTTGGGGCGACCATAAGACACAGTAAGGGCCCACAATTCTATATAGTTTAGGGTCATTTTGTTAGGACAAAAAATGTGGTGGATTGGGATGATACACTATAGTTTAGGGCCATGTTTTTAGGACCCATATTATATGATGCACTATTTTCAAGACTTGAAATATCTTCTTTCTTTCTTTTTTTTCTCACCTCCATACATATTGAGGTCGACACGACCGAATTGAGGGTTTTTTAGCATCCAAACAACCTCCTGTAGTGAATTTTGGAGGTGTGCCATAATGTGATTGTTTAGGGTCTCACCCTTGTATAAAATTTTTACATTTATTAATGAAAAAGAGTTTATATATTCACAAATCGAAAAAACTTAAATAAGATTGCAACCGTAAATTAGAGAACTAAAGCACACATAAAAAATCCATCGAAGAAAGGGTTTTTGATGTTAGAAAACCTTTTGATTGATCATATCGGCATCAAGATGTATGAGTATGAAACATGTAAAGAATTTGATCTGTAAAATATTGCATATTGCAACACATTATCTGGACTGTCTATTTTCAATATTTATTTTCATTTATGAACAGATCTACCTGATATCAACTATTTTTGAAGTTTAAGATTTTATAATTGGAGATGAAAATAGATTCTCAGACCATCCTGAGAATGTTTTTGCACTAAAATTACATATTATGATAAAATTAGAAGTTGTGCCTTATTTTGAATTTTAAGGTTGGCCCTTTATAAATATTCTATGACAGATTTTTACGTTTTTATTTTTAAATTACTCAATGCTTAATTTTGAAAAATATGTTCATTTTGTTTTTCATTTCCAACATTTTTGTACTTTATTTTCCAACTTAAAAATATTTTATCCTTTTTTTTTCCCTGTTCTGATATTTTAAAACTTTATTTTCTTTATTATAATCTTCATAAGAACTATTTTTTTTTTTTTTTTTTTTTTTTTTTTTTTGTTGATTTTTTTTATTTATTTCATTTGTGACTAACTAACCTATTTTATATATAATTATAATATAAAAGTTAGAAGTTATTTTTCAACAATATTTTGTGTTTCAAAAATATTTAATCATCCAATTTGTTTACAAATATTTTTTAAATGCTTCCCAAAAACTGTGCCCATTTTACTACAAAAAACAAATTTTCAATCTTCTCATAACAATTTCTTTTTGTGATGACTTTTTTTTTTTTTAACAAAATATATGAATCATGAGAGTATAGTTTCTTCATTTTTTATTACTTGAATAGCTTTGCATTTTGAATGAATTTTTATGCTTCTAAAAATCAGCTATAATAAAATTCCAGATTTTTTAAAACAAAAATTATTTATTATGATTGATCTAAGTCTTATTTTTAAAAGGAAGAATATTAGAAATGGAGATGCAGTAGGATGTTGTTGGTCATGGTTCCGTGAAGTCCAAATTCAAAGTTAGATGGATCGTTTGGCGCGAAGATTTTCTTGATTATTTATGGGTTAGATTTCTTTTAAAATCTTTATTACATTATGATTTTCATACATATCCTAATTTATCAACATTTAAAAGGATAAATAGAACCAACAAATCACCCAAATACGCTTGGGATAAAGAAACCGTATGGGTGGTTCTTGATTTATACGAGTTCATGTAAAGTTAATAAATACATAAAAAGGCCCTTATACACTACAGATTCATTTTCCTTTAGTTAGAGAGTGACCAAAGCAATCGTTAGAGAGAGGGCACAGGAGAATCTGCATTCTTCAAAGGCTGTCTTTGAGGTAAGTAGACGAAATCTGAATATTGGGTTTTCCATTCATGTCTTTCATGTACTATCTTCATTATGTAACAGGTAGATCCTTACGTTCTTAATGGTTTCTTTTCCACTAGAGAGTCGTATTCATTAGAGAGGCGATATTTCAAACTCGTATCAGGCGATATTAATGCATTTAGAAGTACACCATTAATGCATTTAGAAGTTATTTGTACTCTCCCCTTTCCATCTCTTTGTTCCTAAACCTAATTCGTCCACAGTGAAACTTCGGATTTATAGCCATGACCAGATTTTATGAAAAAAGATTTTATGAAAAAGACAAAGAGGATTTGATGGTGGAAGGATAAAGAAGAAACAGAAGAGATCAGAATTGAAAGATGATGTGGTTGGAGATGATTGCAAGTGATGTTAACGACGAAGAGGAAGATGACGGAGATACCGGTAGGCTCGATTTTAGTTCTTTCTCTGCCGATTGATTCTTTTTTCTCTCTCTTTCTAATTTTCTTTCTTCCGTTTAACTACAGCAAATTTGTGGGAAATGGAATTTTTATTTTAAGATGTGAGTGTGCTGTTGTTTCTTCTAGTAGATGGTTTTGATTATGGGATTTCTAAGCCCTCACAATGGTTCATGACTTAAAAAATCTTTTACATTATGGTTGTGGTTCATATTATTGAAAGTTTTGGAAAGGAAAAAGAAAAAAAAAGAAAAAAAAAAAATTCATATAGAGAAAAAGCCCTCCCAATGGTTCATGCCGTAAAAAATCTTCTACATTGTGGTTCATATTATTGAAAGTTTTAGAAAGAACAAAAAAAAAAAAAGAAAAAAAAAGAAAAGAAAAGGAAAATATTATGTTTTATATTTCATTCCCTTATTTTCTTTTTCTCACAATTCCCTCTCTTTAGTTATTTTTTTCAATTTATTTAATTTACGTTGACTTTAATTTACTAATTCAAATTTCTTTAATTTACATTTAATTTATGTTTATGTTAAGTAATGCTATTTGTTGTAATGCTATTTGTTGTAGGCACGAGTGTTTATTTAATGTTTTAATGGCCATATGCTCTAATGTACCAAGCTCTTGTAACTTTAATCATTTTCGATGCGACTGTTGAGGCTTACTTTCTTTAAAGGATTATACTCAATAAAATATTTTGACTCATTTATTTTCTGGGATAAGTTGACTCTCTTTGGATCATAAGTCCTCCCAACTGGTACTGAACAAAGCTAGTAAATTTTCCTAGAATATACATTTGTTAAGAAAATATTTATATTAATTTCTTCAGTAAGATCGTGGAGAATGTGCGTAGATTGTCCGGTCTTATGTTGGGAAAATGACCACACTTGTTGTTCTTGATTTTATCTGGGAGTGGCTATCGTGTTGTTTGAATTTTATGAGCTTCAGACAGATCTAGTCAAATCACCCCGCTATGCAGGAATGTCAAACCTATAGGCTCAACTCTGACTGGCATGTTTAAGTATAGCCATAAGTACCTAATTTGAATCTACTTTGCTCCCTGATCTTTGAACCTCTGCTTTAATGGCAGGAGAATGATGTTCCACTCTTGGTGCTTTGATAATGTGAGAAAGATGCGGCTTCTATTTTGATTTTCTATGGTTTGATATGATAAATTTTGATAATTGAGATTGTGAAGGGCGTTTCCTCTTGAGTCTGAACAGTCATGGTGTATATATTGCTGCTCTGATATTATCAATCTCCAAGCATTCATGTCAGTGTTGTGATGTACTTCATAGAGAATAATCATCGAATTATTGTTTGACTGCGAAAACTACTAGAATTTCATTATTTGAAGCAATTACGCATAGCCCTATTTTAGTAGTTCTCAACAAATAGAAATATTTTGCATAATTGTATACCTTTATTTCATGTTCATGTGACAGATTTTATTGATATGGGAAAGGAGTTGCAAGACGAGGACGAATGGCGAGTGCATCGTCGGCCTTTCCATCCACGAGAGGAAGAACAAGATGTGGAAGACTTTGAAAGGTTAATTAAAAAAAAATATGGTCGATCAGATCATTTAAAACACGAGGAGGAGACTACATAGGTTGTGCAACAAGCTCTTTTGCCCTCAGTGAAAGATCCAAAGCTGTGGATGGTCAAATGCGCGGTATGTCGAGCCAGTGAGGGAGAGAAAACAAAGTAGGAGGACATTTCCTTTAATTGTTTTTGTTATATACTCTTAATTTTGATGTTTTATGTTTTTATTAGATTGGCCATGAAAGAGAGGTGGCTTTCTGCTTGATGGAGAAATGTATGGATGTGCAATCTCAAGGAATAAAACAACAGATAAAGTCGGTTATTACATTGGATTATTTGACGAATTATATATACATTGAAGCAGACAAGGAAGCTCATGTCAAGGAGGTATTTCCCATCTATAACTTTTATTTGTGTCTACGAACTTCATTTTCTGGTTTTTGTTTATACCAATACCGGGTCCAGGCTTGTAAAGGAATGCGACACATCTATTCAAATACCAAACCGATGCTTGTTCCAATCAAAGAAATGACAGATGTTCTGTCAGTTAAGAGTAAATCTGTTGAGCTTTCGAAGGATACATGGGTGCGTGTGAAGCTTGGAACTTATAAAGGCGATCTGGCAAAGGTATACTTGTCTTTCATTTTCCTCTCTTGGGTTATTCTTACTGCTTTTATGGAAATTTATGAATGCCAACCCCTGCAGGTTTTAGATGTTGATAATGTGAGGCAAAGAGTTACAATAAAGCTTATCCCAAGGATCGACCTCCAAGCTTTGGTTAACAAATTGGTAATCTTCTATTTGTTTTCCCATCTTCATATATCACTTCCTTTTTGCATTGCACTTTGGTTTGTAATGTACACGACATGGTAAGCATCTTACTGTTTGACTCTTCTTGATAGATACACCTTATGATGGACCATTTATTGATTGTGTCAGGAGGGCAACGAGGTCGGGAAGAAGAAGAACTTTGTTCCTCAACCAGGGTTTATCAACACCTGTGAGATGAAGTAAAATATGATATACTCCCTTTGTGCATTTAATGACGGAAAAGTATACTACTATTTTGCAAGTGGCTATGGAAAACTATCATTCATTTGGTCCTCACCTCTCATTAAAAAAATGGATGGTGATGACCTCAATCAACCATGACTTTTTGAAGATATCACAGCCCATTGTTACTTTACATGTTTGAGTTCAACTGGGATCGGTTGTACCTTATTATTAATTTTATAATTTCAGGTATATGCATATCCCTGTTGAGCGAAGGCGGGATTCAATTACGGGGGAATACTTTGAAACTATTGATGGGATGATGTTTAAAGATGGCTATCTTTATAAAACTATGTCAATGAAGTCTATTAGTTCTCAGAACATACAACCCAGTTTTTATGAACTAGAAAAGTTCCGGAAGCCTGGAAAAGATTCAGATGGCGATATGGCCAGTTTGTCAACCGTGTTTGCAAATAGAACAGCGGCCCATTGTATGAAAGGAGATTCGGTAATCGTCGTCCGTGGTGATCTCAAGAATCTGATGGGATGGGTTGAGAAGGTTGAGGAAGAGAGTGTCTACATAAGATCGAAGATCCCATGCTTCAAAGTAGTTATTCTCTGATTTTTATGTTTCTAAAAGTTCATAATAAGTTGTTCATCTGAGTATTATATCATAAATCCTGCTACATGCCTTTCAGGAAACCCTGGCTGTTAATGAGAAAGAACTCTGCAAATACTTTAAACCTGGAGATCATGTGAAGGTAGTCTCAGATGCTCAGGAAGGAGCTACCGGTATGGTTGTCAAGGTGGAGGGACATGTTCTCATCATCTCATCGGACACCACCAAGGAAGATGTAAGTAACTTCGCAATTTTGTATACATGTCGCTGGTCATAATGGGTGGCAAGAGTGAATTTCTTTTAGTTTGTAAGACTCATTGACTCATTTTATTTGCGATTGGTGTATTCAGATTCGAGTTTTTGCTGATAATGTGGTGGAAAGTTCTTAAATAACTTTCGGTATTACAAAAATTGGAGATTGTGTTACATAGTCTAGTGAAATTGGAGTAAGTTGATATTCTTTTTGTTAATAAATACGAAGATATTTTTTGACATGAACAGACTTTTATTGCGTTTTTCTTTTTAACATGGTGGAGCCAAATGTGTTGCAGTAACTCCAGCTGTGGTGTCATCATACGTGTAGAGAGTGATGCATTTCAGGTGAGCATGTGTGGCCCTAAATTTTTTTCACTTACATTTTAAATTGTTTTAAATGTTTGGTGGAACAGTTGCGTTTTAAATTCAAAATGAGCATTTGAACTTCTTTCTCAGGTTCTCAAAGGAGTTCCAGAGAGAGCAGAGGTTGTTTGGGTTAAGTCAAGGGAGATTAGAAAGAAGATAGAGCGGAAGCGTAGTACCCAAGATCGCTATGGTAGCACAGTATCTTTGAAGGATGTTGTTAGGATTCATGAGGGACCCTCTAAAGTAATATTCTAATATCTGAACAGTTAAGATGAAGCCAAACTCTTTTCTTAGTAAATAATTGTATGTTACTATTCTGTAGGAGAAGCAAGGCCCTGTGGAACATATTTATAAAGGGATTCTGTTCATACATGATCGCCATCACCTTGAAAATTTTGGGTTTATCTGGGTGGAAGCTCAATCCTGTGTTGCCATAGCTGGATCTTGTCGAAGTAGTGAGAGAAGTGTATGAAAGAAAGACCTATGTAATCGTTTTCAAGGGAATACAATTTTTTTTTTTTTTATTGATTATAATCACCCCATTTTATTTTGGCACAAAGATTACATACATATGGTCTTTTACAATAAATAAATATTTCAAAATAAAACAGGACAACAATAAAAATAAAACTCAACCACTTGATGCCAATTTTTATAACTTAATATTATGCTTGAGAATATAAAATAAAAGAGCAAAGTAAGTAAAAGAGAAGATGTCGGAGATTACCTCTACCGGGCTTATTACACCCCACACCGAGTCACCACATCCAATGGCACTGGATCAGCAGTCTAGCTTCAATCTTGAACCGGGATAGCTGATTTCGGCCAAACTAGGTAACCACCCATAAAATCTCTTCTAAACCTTAACCCCCAAAATTAACTTAGGCTCCTTCCAATTTTTCCAACTTTTAGTTTCTTCTTAGGTCAAAAGAGGAGAAAGAGTAGTGGGGCATGCTCCTCTAGGAGAGAGAGATGAGAAAGAGAGATTAGGAGAGAGAGTAGTGGGGCATGCTCCTCTAGGAGAGAGAGATGAGAAAGTGAGATTAGGAATGAAAGAGAGGTTGTTGGGGAGACAGAGGTTGTTCCCTAACTTTCGACGGTGATGAGCATCGGTGAAATCACTGTTATTTTCGCCTATAGGCGTTGCTGTATAT
>NW_006495086.1:122627-161556 GCF_000471905.2 Amborella trichopoda | reverse complement strand
GACTATTTTGTCATTTCAAGAATATTGGCTTGTATTTATCCTTTTTTATTTTTGTAATATCAAATCAAGATGAAATTTGGAGTCTGTGTGCAACTCAAGCATAGGTATAAAATATACAAACTAGGTCAGCTAAATTAAAATAACGAAAATACCTCTCAAAGTTGTATTTCAATCATTCTATTTTTAATATTTATTTTACATTTTAAACATGCGCATGAAGTTGAAAAGTATGGTTACCAAAAATTTGAGCTCAAACCTCATTCTAATATATAAAAATAAAATAAAACTGAAATACTCATACATGCTCCCAACCGTCTCCATTTGGAGGTGCTTGTAAACACATCATTATTTTTGTTTTACTAATCTTGACCATCTACTTTATTAGACATATGGTGGTTGAGCTTTGATTTTAAAATCTCATTCAATTAACAAACATTGACCACGAGTCAATGGTAACTTCAATGAAGGGTTGAAATAGGCTAAATTCCATATTTCCAGGTATCTAGAATTCTAGGTTCATTCAAGCACAAGTCCAAAACACCATAGAACTTCCAAACAGGTTATCAAATGTAGTATTTTTCAATTCTAAATATGAAATCTTGTAAATAGTTTTTTTTTTAAAAAAAAAAAAACAAAGAAAATTTTCATACAAGACAATCCCTTGGCAAAAAAATTCAAGGCATTGGTCTGCCTAGTAAACTCAATGTGCCAGATGCAAAAACAAAGGACAGATCCAAAAAGACCCAACATGGTTTCTTAGGAAAACTACAAAATTGTTTCACAATAAAAAATCCAGATGATATAGGAAATAAAGCACCAGCAAATTTGGTTAAAGTTACTATACAAAAACTTAAACGTTGAAATTTACCGGCGGCGCATGCCCCTCCTAGGGCAAAGGAGGGCAGGCCCACCACCGCGTTCACTGCCCATAGCACTTGCAGCAGCCTCACCTTGAGCACTCTCTGACTTTGGGTTTTTGACAGTCTCATCCACACTAAGAACAAGGCAAGCTGCTTCTGTTGCAGCATTTATGGCACTGATTTTCACAACTGCAGGTTTCCATACAAAGTTAGCAAATGTATCAGTGATGCCACCGGTGTTTATGTCCACACCATAATGGGCACCTTCCCCAGATGGTAGTGGATGTTTCTGTCTGAGCTTGTTCAGAACATCAGTTGCATCAAAACCAGCCTTATCACATGGTTGGCGTGGGATAATCTCAAGTGCTTTGGCATATGAGTTAATAAACAATTGAGATTTCCCTGCTATAGTTCTCGCATGCTGTCTCAGGTATCTACTTATCTCCATATCAATAGCACCACCACCAGCAACAACAGTCGAGTTCCTCAGTGCTCTTCTCACAATCATAATGGCATCATGAAGGCTTCGTTTTGCCTCCTTGATGAACTGATCTGCACCACCACGTAGAACAATGGTTGCTGTCTGGCCACTGGTGGGACATCCACTAAAAATGTTGAACCTCTCATTTCCTACTTGCTTTTCTTCAAAAAGCTCATAGCATCCAAGTACTTCATCAATGATGTTATTGACAGTGGTTTGCACAGTCCCACCAGTTGCGGCAGCGACCCGCTGCAAATCCTCCTCTGTTACACGACGAGCACAAAAGATATCGTGATCGGCAAAGTACTGTGTTGCCAGATCACCAATAGCCAGACGTGAGAGAACTATCTTTGCCCCAGATTTGACACATTTATCCAACTTGTCAAAAATGATATTCCACTCAGCATCAACAATAGATTGACACTGAGCCTGATTTCTGCATTTTCTTTCTCTGATTTCACCTCTAACTCTTTAATAATAGAATTTTAGGATTTGAAAACGCTTTCGGTTGTTGTTCAAAGCCAGCATACGAGAATGTCTCTTTAAATGCAAGTCCCTTTACAAGAAAAGAATCTTTCATGTTTCCATCAGGAACTTTTTCACACCAATTAAGTTCAACCTATCATCCTGTCCTATGGCCATTTCAGCATCCACAACCATTGAAGCAAAAAATTCCTTTTCACCACCTATGAGTGTTGAAGAGAGGGTTGTTGCAGCACACTTTTGCAACAGATCTTTCTTCTCTTCAAAACTTCGGCCCTCTATGCTTACTGCTAGTTCCTTAATTTTGTTCATTGCCAAATAGGATGCAGTATGATAACTGTGTATTAGATTCCAAGGATGCACCCCATCCTCAATAAAAGGCTTTGCCTCTTTTAAAAATTCTCCTGCAAGAAGGACTACAATAGTAGTCTCATCACCGACGTCTGAATCTTGAGAATTAACAATGGCAACAAGGGTCTTAGCAGACGGATGAACAATATCGAGAAGCTTCATAATGGTGGCTCCATCATTCGAAATGGTGGTGTTCCCCTTATCATCGGGGATAAGCTTGTCCATTTCTGGAGGACCTAGGGTTGTTCTCACTGAATCAACAACAGCTGTGCAAGCATTGATATTATTGATCAGTTGTGGCTTCCCATGGGAAGTGTCTGTTCCCTCCTTCAAAAGTATGATCTGGGGTTGCATCATGGCCGCCATTGCAGAGAACATAGTGAGATTCGGCGTTCACTCTTGCTTGATGGGTTTTGAGCGACGAAAGGGAGAGAATCATAAGTGGAAGGGGTCAAAAAATTAAAATTAATCATTATTAATGCAAGGGACAAAATATTCCCAATATTAATTATAATGTGTGCAATCACATACTTCTTTTGTGTTCTCAGTGTAAAGATCATTGGTTTTTTTTCTTCTTTTTCCCCTTATTTGAATGTGTACCATATATGAAACATATATTACATGTACCATAATGTAAGTCATGTTAGTATACATGCGACGATTCTTTCATGCTTTTCCTTCGTGGCAAGATTCTTTCATGCTTCTGGCCCTTTATTGCTATGTATGGGTCTAAATGAAGCCTTTAACAACACAGTTCTTCATATATTTCCGTATACAATAATGAATAAGTTTATTTGAGAAAGCATCACTGGGAATTTTTGTAAGTTAGGCGGCTTAAGGCAACGTGCAGCGGATTAGGTCCTTGGCCCTTGCTCAATTTGGTGGAGGTTGGCCAGCTAAGAACTTCCCAATATAATTTTAGATATACCACATAGGATATTGGGGGAGACCACGAGACATGTTCATTTCCGAATATAGAAGTAACATCGGATTAGATGTTCCGCATTATCCATCCGGTAAATCAATGGTTAATTTTTCTAATAAGATTGTATTAAAAATATGTAAATGTAATATACATTCTTTACTAATTTTATAACTAAATGTTATAATAAAGTTTATAAAAAATTAAATATATTATATTAGATAAATGGATTTGTTTATCTTGTTCCTAATTTCTCTTTCTTGAAGGTATATTTGTTTAGCTTTTTGTTGAGTGGTTGAAGTTATATTCTCAATCCTAAAATTAAATATATTTTAGATTTACTCAATAGAAATTTAACGTATCTTCAAATACAAAAATAAGAAATATTAAGTTCCCATAACTATGGAAAGATTTGTTTTATATGATTTTAATAAGATTAAAATTTATAAGAAAAAAGAGTAAATAGCAATATGGAATAATTATATGAGGCAATAAACTCACATGCAAAATATCAAGGTCCCACAATAATAAGAAAGTTGGCTGGGATAACAAAAAGGGATTTGCAATGCATAAGTTTGTTAGAAGGGTTTTAAATAAAGTTTTTCATAAAACTTTTACTAAATATTATAACTTGGATTAAGCCATGGAACGGGGGCTAAATTACCAAAATGACATAATAGTTTCGAACCTTGAACACGAAATTCATTCTGGACTTAGCATGAAACTTAAATAAGTACACATGTAAATGAGATCATTTGACCACTTCAATAATTTTGTAAAGTGATTTAAATATGATTTTTTCCTTTTTTTTAATGCAATTAATTTTTTTTTAATTTTACTGATGACCATAATTTTAAACTAAAATTAAAATACGACAATAAGGTTTATGAAATGAGTAAATACCACACTTAGCATTACTCCTCTTTCAATAATAACTTATGGGATGTAAAATATGTGATCAGACGTATAGATTTGTTTAGCTTGTTATTAAGTTGTTGGAAGTTATATTCCTTGAGCTTCTTATTAAAATTGAAGTTTTGTTCTTATTCCTAAACTGTGATATATTTTCTATTTATTTACAAAGAGACCTTTTGTATGAGGGGGCCACAACTATTCCCACTCATTAGATGTCAAATTAGATGGCTTGGGTATTGGGTGAGTGTGGCGATTAAAGGCTTTATGAGTGCTTGTAATAAACGTTTTGAAATGATGGATCATGAACTTAGTAGGGGTGTGGTCATGTGAGTGCCATATTAAGTAAATGATATTTGTTGATACCAGACTGAGCCTGGCTAGCTAGGAAAGTCGGTTAGAAACAACCTATATTATCTAGGCATAGAAAACTCTCCGATAAGGGTTCTAATAAGTCATTCCTTGATGAGGTCGGAGTATATCCGAATAAGTGAGCTGAGAGACCGTGTGACCCTTTTGTGTGTTGGTGGCCTTTAAAGACGATGATCAAAGCCTCATCTGCGAACCATTACACGACATGCATATATGATAGTCATTTTGAAAAAGCGAACCACCTTTTAAGGTGAAGCTTATGCATGTGCGAGAGATACCACCACTATGGATCATAAGAGTTGTGATCGCATCATTTCTAAGTGACCTTGGTACGCCTCTAGGGGAGAACCTGAAATCCACAAACTAGCATAATGATCCTTTGGTTTATCTACCAAACTTTGGACTATGGATCATAGGAAACAGTGGGTCGGTTTGATAAAGCAAGTATAGATCGTAGTCCACAGTTGAAAGTGGAGTGTCCTAGCATTTAATTATTTAAGTCCTAGATTATATAGATCTTTTTCCCATTTAATAAATTTAATTATATTTTTTTGAATGATATATGACTTTTAGAATTATTATTTAAATTTTTCTAGATCTCTGGATATTTTATTTATCAAATTTTAATTTATAAAAACATATATATTGATTTTAAATTGATTTAAATATTCACATTGAATTTTATGAATTTTTAAAAATCATAATTTATTTTAATACGTTAATGGGCCCACCATTGCATGTGTGTAAGGGCCTATGAAGTACCCACCTAGGGTGGCATGCCCCACCCTAATGAAACTTTCCTTGTGTTAGTTCAAGCTTTGGCTTGAAAAGAAAGCTTTGAAGGGTTTTGGAAAGATTTTTTTTTGAGGAAGCTTTTAAAGGATTTAAGACTTATGCATAATTTTGGTAAGCACGAATGGAATTATTTTATTTCATTTGAGAAAGTGATTTAAGAATGGGGGATAAATGTTCTAGCTCCTTTCATGATGTTGATGGCCCATCTATGGAATGGAGGACTCAAATCTCTTACCCCACAAGTCACCCAAGATCAATGGTTCATATTCAATCTTGCAAGAAGAGGCAAGTCAAGAAAACCCTAAGAAACCCATTTAAGCACTATAAAAAGAGATGGATCCCTATCCAAATCTCGACACCTTATCTTTTACACCTAATTTCTATCTCTATCTCTCTCAAATCGCACAAAGGGGCATGCCTCACTTAAAATATCTCTTTCGAAAAAAATTTTCTCTTTCTCCCTCAAGAGACCCAAAGGGACATGCCCACTCTCTTTTCTTCGATATCTCTCTCATGGTGGTTCTCTCAACTCTTTCATGATCTCTCATCTCTCATTGGGGTTTTAGACTATAGGGTTGTGGAAGAAATTAGAAGTATCTCTATCTGAAACTAAGTTGTTAAGGGGATTCCCATATGGATTTGAAATTTGTGATAAAGGAGTTCATAGTTCCATTAGAGGTTTGGGCTAAACTTGCTTTTTTGGTTTGAGATAGAAGATTGATGATTGATCCTGTACCATCTGATGGTAGTGACTCGATGTTGGGTGTAAAACATCCTGTTGAGATAATTTCGAATACTCTCTTTTTGTCTTTTACTATATTTAATTATATACTCTTTATGTTGTCAAGCATATAATTTCCAAAATAATAATTAAGTTTTTCAAAGAGGAAGAAATGGCTTTTTTTTTCTAACGAGGCATTTGAATAATATTTGTCATAAAGCTTTACCAAGTTGGCATATTTCCTCTATTTTAAGATGAAGGATTTCATTTATACTAAGTTCCCTAAATTCTTCCTTTGAAAGATCACTTACTACACATCTTCTCAACCAGATTAGAATAGGGTGCGGTTTGTATAAGGTGTCAACCTTAACGATTCAATTAAGCTACATCTTTCAAAGCTCATGGAAAGATGTAATTTTGGTTTTTGAAAATTTCAATGATGACCTCAAAAACTACTTCACGGTTTGATTATGAAATTTGAAACTAAAAACTGGTATAGATCAAGTAGATATACAAACACATGAAAATCTTGAGAATAGACGGTATAACTAATTTATTGCAAGCTGTACTACTTTTGGCACTTGAAGATCTTTTTCTTTTCACATCTATACATCTCGATATTGATTTGATCAGTTAGATAGCTTTTCACCATCAAAATAACATTTTTTTGATAGATTTTTGAGGGATGCAATTTGTCTCCAACTTAAGATTTGCATCTTTATATAAACCTTTTCCTTTAGAATATGGCCATTTTTATAAAATTTATCTTGGAAGAACTACCTCACGGTGCACGTATTACAACGTTATACACATTCAAACAAAAACCACCCGTAATATTAGGGGTTCAACAATGTGGTACATATGTGTGTTCCATCTGGTCTCAGAGTTACCCCTTTTGTTTTTGATTCATAGCATGCTTATAATTTATTTCTTGATGAATCTCTTCTTCAGGGTACAGATTCACTGCCTTCAGGATTTGATAGGCTGAGATATCCAAGTCCGCTGCCTAGAAGTGACTCTCAACAATATT
The DNA here is from genome assembly GCF_000471905.2 of Amborella trichopoda. The sequence goes on along the minus strand of NW_006495086.1, from coordinate 154,629 downwards.
GTATGTTCTTCTACTTACCATATTTAGAGGAATTTTCTACGGTACTTATTATGGGCTCTAAAGTCTCTCGAGGTGGTTAAAGATAATCATAATGAAATGAGGGAAACAATTCTGTATTTTACACTGACTTTTCGAATTTATAATATTGCAGTTGGGGGAAGGGGTATAGGGGAAGAGATGCTTTGGTTGGGTTTGGGAATACTGTCAAGATTCGTGTGGGTCCCTTCAAGGGCTACCGTGGTCGTGTAGTAGATGTTGATGGTTGAACTGTTCGAGTTGAACTGGACTAACAGTTGAAGGTTCTTACCAGTAAGTACTTTTGTGTTATTATTGGGATTGCCTTTTGTGTGGGTTTTCTTTTATTTTTTACAAAAGGGTATGTTCTAATATGCAGTTAATAAGAATCAAATTGCTGAAATGGTTAAAATGGTTATTGCCTTTCCTATTATTGTTTGGCTAAGAAGTTTACACTGTTTTTGAACATTGGTTTTTATGTGCCTATGAGATGAACTTTTATGTGCCTATCAGGATTCATCTCAACAGTATAGTTTGGGACACGAAACCCAATGCTCCACATGACTCCGATGAGAGATGCAGGAGGTATGCATTTATTGTGGTGGTCTTAATTTTTAACGTTCATGAAATAATTCCCTATTACATCAACATTTTGGTTTTAAAGATTGATGTAAATTTAATTGATGACTTCTTCTGTACAGGGGCCGCTCCAATCCATGATGGAATGCAAACTCCCATGTGTGACCATGCATGGAATCCTTGTGCACCAATGAGCCCATAAAGGTATAATGTGAGGTCCTTTAGGCTTTTAAAGTTATGCAACCCTTCTCTTTCCCATTTTGTGTAAAAGAAAACTGTTATAATGGAAGTTTCCAGAAAAAAAAGACAGGCTTGAACTTCGAAAATTTTCCTCAGCAAACTTTCTAAAACTTAGACAAGTTGCAAGATCGATGTTCTGTATACCTAGTATCTCAGTCTGCTAAATGTTCTAGTGTAGGGTCATGTGCTATTGAGCAATAAGTATACTTGTAGGTAATTAATGAGGTTGTTGTCATGTTAATCTTTTTTTCTCATTTTCTCTGTCAACAAAGATAAGAAGATAAACTTGCTGTATTTGTATTTAAATTTCAGAGAGTCGTATCCATTAGAGAGGCGATATTTCGAACTCGTATGATCAAGAGGCGATATTAATGCATTTAGAAGTTATTTGTACTCTCCCTTCTTTTTTCTACTTAATCAGCAAAGCCCATCTCTTTGTTCCTAAACCTAATTCTTTTGCAGTGAAATTTCGGATTTATAGCCGTGGCCAGACATTAAGAAAAAGACGAGGAGGAGTATGATGGTGGACGATGAAGAAGAAGCAGAAGAGATCAAAATTGATAGATGATGTGGTTGAAGATGATTACCGCTTGAGAAAACGCAAGTTGACCTGGTTCTGAGTTGTTGGACGATATCGCAGCTATTGCAAGTGATGATGATGACGAAGAGGAAGACAAAGGAGATGCCCATAAGCTCGATTTTAGTTCTTTCTCTCTCTATTGATTCTTTTTTCTCTCTCTTTCTAATTTTCTGATGTTTCTAATTTTCTTTCTTCAGTCTAATTACTGCAAAATTATGGGGAGTGGAATTTTTATTTCAAGATGTGAATATGCTGTTGTTTCTTCTATTAAGTGGTTTTGATTATGGGGTTTCTAAGCACTCACAATGGTTAATGCCATAAAAAATCTTCTAGATTGTGGTTCATATCATTGAAAGTTTTGAAAAGAATAAAGAAAAAAAAAAAATCATATAGAGGAAAGAACAAAACAAGAAAAAATAAACATAAAAAATATAAAATAAAAAATAAATAAAAATAAAAAAATAAAAAGAAGGAAAATATCATGTTTTATATTTCATTCCCTTATTTTCTTCTTCTCACAATTCCTTCTCTTTAGTTTAGTTAATTTTTTCAATTTATTTAATTTAAATTAACACTAATTTACTTAATGTAAATTTCTTTAATTTATGTTTATGTTATGTAATGCTCTTTGTTGTAGGCATGAGTGTTAATTTAATGTTTTAATGGCCATATGCTCTAATGTACCTAGCTCTTGTAACTTGTAATCATTTTCGATGAGACTATTGAGGCTTACTTTCTTTAAAGGATTCTACTCAATAAAAAAATTTGACTCATTTATTTTCTGGGATAAGCTAACTCTCTTTGGATCATAAGTCCTCTCAACTGGTAATGAACAAAGCTAGTAAATTTTCCTAGAATGTACATTTGTTTTGAAAATATTTATATTCTTTTCTTCAATAAGATCATGGAGAATGTGGGTAGATTGTACAGTCTTTTGTGGGGAAAATGATCATACATGTTGTTCTTGATTTTATCTGGGAGTGGCTATCCTGTTGTTTGAATTTTATGAGCTTCAGACAGATTTAATCAAATCACCCTGCTATGTAGAAATGTCAAACCTATAGGCTCAACTCTGACTGTCACGTTTAAGCGTAGCCACAAGTACCGAATGTGAATCTACTTTGCTCCCTGATCTTTGAACCTCTGCTTTAATGGCAAGAGAATGATGTTCCACTCCTAGTGCTTTGATAATGTGAGAGAGTTGCGGCTTCTATTTTGATTTTTTATGGTTTGATATGAGTAGGAAAATAAATTTCTATAATTGAGATGATGAAGAACGTTTGCTCTTGAGTCTGAACGGTCATGGTGTATATATTGCTGCTCTGATATTATCAATCTCAAAGCATTCATATCAGTGCTGTGATGTACTTCATAGAGAATAATCATCGAATTACAGTTTGATTCCTAAAAATACTAGAGTTTAGTTATTTGAAGCAATTATGCATAGCCCTATTTTAGTATTTCTCAACAAATAGAAATATTTTGCATAATTATATACCTCTATTTCATGTTCATGTGAAAGATTTTCTGGATGTGGGAAATGAGTTGCAAGACGGGTGCATCGTGGACCTTTTCCACGAGAAGAAGAACAAGATTTGGAAGATCTTGAAAGGTTAATTAAAGAAAAATATGGCCCATCAAATCACTTACACAGCTTGTACAACAAGCTCTTTTGAGCTCTGTGAAGGATCCAAAGCTGTGGATGGTCAAATGTGCAGGAAAGAAAACAAATGTCGAAGAGGAGACTACACAGCAATAAGCTCTTTTGCCCTCAGTGAAAGATCCAAAGCTGTGGATGGTCAAATGCGCAGTGTATTGAGCCAGTGCGGGAGAGGAAAAGCGGGAGAGCGCGGTATGTGCAGGAGAATGTTGAGCCATCCATTCCATAGATGGGCCATCAACATTATAAAAGGTGCATGGATCATTATCATCATTTTCTTAAACCATTTTCCCATCAATATATTTAAATAAATTAAATCTATCATAGATATAGTGCATACCATAAAATTGCATATTCCATCTCATATTTTCCATAAGAATATTTCAAAAATATCAGGTCAAGATATTCCTTCAATAATCAAGATAAGATATAGTCAAAAATTTTTAATCAATATTTGACCATATACTACAAGATAGAGTTACCAAATTCCATAAACTTGTACTCAAAGTAATCAGGAAGAGGCATCCAAGGGTGGGGCGTGCCACCCATATGAGGCACGTGGGGCCCCACCTAATACCCACATGGTGGGCCCATGTGCACTATATTTTTTATAAATATTTTAAACTTGAACAAAATGAATTTTAAAACATTATAACTTTGTAAATTAATAACTTCATTTTTATAAGTCTAAAAATAATAAATAAAATATCAAATGACTTATAAAAATTCAAATAATAAATCTAAAATAATTTAATAATAAAATGAACACAATTAAATTAATATGATGGGAAAATGATCCATATGGTTTTAGGAATTCAATCTGTAATTATGGGGCATTCCACCTTCAATTGTGGACTACAGACCACTCTAGCTTTATCGAACTGAAAAAATGTTTTCCATGACCCACAGTCCAAACAGGAGCTCATTAGCGAGTCACCAAAGTGTTTCTCATGACCCACAGTCCAAGCAGGAGCTCATTAGCGGATAACCAAAGTGAGTCAAGGGGGTCGCAATCCCAGTCTGTGGATTATAGGTCCTCCCCTAGAGATGAGCCAATGTCACTATGATCTGATGCGACTACAGCTCTATGGTGCATAGAGGTATCTCTCGTACATGCATACGCTTCACCCAAAGGTGGATATCTGGCTTTCTTGAATGATCTATCGATATGTATGCTGTGTGATGGAACATGGATGAGATTTTGGCCCCCGTCTCAGTAGGCCTACAATCACACACAAGGGTCACATAGTCTCTCGGCTCACTCATCTAGGCATAAGCTCCGACCTCATCAAGGGCTAACCCAAAACCCTCCTTGGTTAATTCTTTATGCTCAGGTACCTTGGGTTTTCTAACCGACTAGCCTAGATTGATAAGAACATTCTGGTATAGACAAACATCATTCGCTTAGTATGATCATCGAGGGATCGCACTCCCACTGAGTTTATATTTCACTATAATAAAAGTCTTTCAATACACACTCATAAGGCCTTTAATGGTAAGAAGATAAACTTAATGCATTTGGATTTAAATTTCAGTATCGTCCTAGACCTTGCACATTAAGCCAGTAAAACACACTAATTATGAACAAATGATAAACTTTCATTTAAGAATAAGGAAAGTGGGCCAAGCTCGCTTTTGCACCAAGGTTCCCCCCGTCTAGTTCACAATATGTTATGCTTTTGTTTACATGATTGGGATAATTGCTTCTTTCCTATTAAATCTCAGGTTTGTGATCCGATTGATTCTATTGTGTACAATTCATGGATTCAGCATTCAATCTCATGTAAGCATCATTCTCGGATCGCTAGGTCGCTGAGTCAGATATGCCTTGAATCATGAAGCATGCCACAGTTTAAAGTGGATCTATGTAACCTGGCATTTATGTTCTCTCTCAGCTGAGACATTGTGTATTCCCTTCATATCAATATATAAATCGGAATTTTATTTCAATGATATACCATTAGTTTATAAACAATTACAAATCATATAAGTAGGACAGTAATACAGTTTGAATCAATTAATGGATGAAACTAAGAAAAGCTAAGGGGCAAGGAGCTTTCAAAGGGTTTCCTAATCTTTCTCGCAAAGATGAGCAGTTGTCTGGTTTTCAAGCCAACCTAGATTTTAGGCGAGAGGGAGAGATTCATGTTTTATCTATATGAGGTTGCCCTAACAATGAAACTGAGGGACACCTCAAAAATTCACTTGATGATGTTATTTCGATACTGAAACCCCAAAGCCTATCATCTCAATACATTGATGCAAGAAAAGAAAAGAAACAACAAGGAATTAAAAAAAAGCATTAAGTCTTGAAAATAGTGCATTTTGTAATGCATTATATTAACTGTTAATTTTCAAGATTTTCAAATGTTCATAGATGTACATGATCTACACTCTTTTTTAAGCTTTAAATTTTTAAATTAAAGATAAAAATAAATTTCTAGCCATTTCAAAGATTTTTGACGCTTAAATGATATCTTTTGATACTATTTGTAGTTGTGCCTTTGATGGTTTAGGGCCTCAGCCGTATACAAACCACACCGTTTATCCAAATGTGTTTTCTTGCCACGGTCCTTACCATTTATGTTCCAGGAAATATCCAATACTCGATTATGCCTTGCAAGCACCACTAGGCACACAAACAAAGGTTGAGCCATCTCCATTAATGGAGTGAAGATGAGCCACTCTCTGTCTACTAGGCTTACTCTTGATATATAAATTCCAGGATCCTCGGTTATTACTTGCAAGCACAACTAGACACACAAACAAAGGTTGAGTCATCTCCATTAATGGAGTGAAGATGAGCCACTCTCTGTATACTATGCTTACTCTTGTAACATAAATTCCAGGATACTCGGTTATGACTTGCAAGCACACACAAACAAAGGTTGAGCCATCTCCAGTAATGGATTGAAGATGAGCCACTCTCTTTCTACTATGCTTACTCTTGAAATATAAATTCCGGCAAAATAATGTGGCTTGCCTCCACCATTCATTGATAACATGAATGCTGCAGGGTGATTATATGTATACCATTAGGTGTTTTGTATAAAGTGGTTAGGGCTTTGGCTACATGAGTTAACAAACCCAGGTTTATATGTCAAACGTTGATTATGTTAAACATGGTTTAGGACGTATTGGGATGATTTTGAATGGTACCTAGGTTGTACAAATCTCATTTTGGATCATCTTTTCGTAAAACCCGGTTTGTTATTAGGGGTTGTTTGCTATATGGCTTTGAATGGTACCCATGTTATTCAAATGTCACGTTTGGATCATATTTTTATATAACCTGGTTTGATATTGGGAATCGTTTGGTATGCGTGAAAGTTTTACAGGAAAATATTTATATGTAAAATATTTACATATACAAACAATGAGTAAGGATCCTATGAGATCCTCCCACATTCATATGTGTAGGATCCCAAATGATCACCATTAAATTTGGCACATATCTCTAAAAAAGTTAGTCCTTCGGGGTACTACACACATAGGTGTGGGAGGGTCTCATAAGATCATTATTCGCAAACATTTTATATGAAAAGATTATTTAAGCTTGTTTTTTTTTTTTTGAGCTGTAAGATTACTTAAGCAAGTTTATTCCCATGTTTGATAAACACAATCGTAAACATGCATACAGAGAGAGAACACATCAAATATGAAATTTTGAGATAGTTTCTTTATCTAAAATATTGAAATAGAAAATTTTATATAGTTTCTCTCGCGAAAAAATTTGAGACAATTTCACTCTCTAAAAGTTTGAAATTTCAGATAGTTGATAATTAAACTCTCCAAATATTTTGAGATAGTTTGTAGTCTTAAAAATTTCCAGTAGTTTCTCTCTAAATATTGACCTAGTTTCTTTCACTATAGTTTTAAGATACTTTACATCTCTACAACTTAAAATTTGTAGTTTTTTCTTTGTCTAAAAACTCTGAGATAGTTTTTTTCTATAAAATTTTTTAAGTAGTTTCTCTCTAAAATTGGACATAGTTTCGCTCTCTAAAATTTTCAAATACTTTATATCTCTAAAACTTGAAACTAAAATTTCAAGAAAGTTTCTCTCACTAATTTTTTTAAGTAATTTCTCTCTCTAAAACTTTATATAGTTTCTCTCTCAACAAATTTAAGATTCTCTCTCAAAAACTTACAATTTGAGATAACAATTAAATGACAATATGCTTGTACGAGGCAAGTAAAACTAACTAAAATGCTCCAATTTGTTCAGGGTTCTCAACCATTTAAAGGTAATTCGGGTATTTTTAATACATATTTTAAAGAGTTATTAGGGTGAAATGAAAAAAATTTAAAAGTAAACATTCTAATATTAATTAAGATATTTAGACCTTCTTAATGATGTTGTAAAGCGCTCTTATCCCTTTAATGACATTTTCCCTTTATTTATGGGCAATGCAATTATGATACATCTTCTGCATATATAGCTAAGGGTAGCGACGCATGACAAAAGTAATATCTCCTGTGGAGAGAGCTTTAGAGTAGGGTACATGTTGATAAAAACCCTATAAAATGGGAGTTTAGGATGACAAATCTCCTAAGGCAATTAAATATGTCTCTCTCCTTTCATAAATAGTTTCATTCTTATGAAACATGGACAGGTATGTCCATGGGTTTGACTACGTGTCGATACTTGGGTGATACAGTAATTGTGTCACCCTGAACGCATGTTCATATTTATTAATTTGGATTTCAAGTTTTTAAATCCGAGATCTTACTCTCTAGAAATTGGATGGTTCTTTTTCAATCTTGAGGTGTCAATTTTTTTAGCCACATAAAGAGTCCTATTTAATATTTTTTTCTCTTTGAGAATGGTTGTCAGGTTCTAGAGCCAAAAGGTGGGGTCCCACAATATTAACCCCAAAGGAGCATATGCACAATATGCTCTCTCTGAACCAACAAGTGTTTTCATTATTTTCAATGTCAGATTCCATGCTTATGAAAACGGCCTATCTGAAAATCGCCATAATTGGGTAAAAAAAGAAGAAAAGAACACACTATTTTGCCTTAGTTCTTGATTAAACAAGAAAACCCTTACAACTTACCCATAATCAAGAACTAATGTTGAACAAGTTTGCTTTTATTGTTTCTAGTAGCCATCTGCAACATGTTGCGGCAATCTCCAAATAAGAGGGTCGACAAATGAGTGGCGTGTAACAATTAAAGTGTTCAATCGCTATTATATTAGAAAGTTATTTTTAAGAGAAAATAACTTTTTATTCTCTATTTTTAACTTTCATATCACTTCTTATCCTCTATTTTTAACTTTCATATCACATGAGGTCCAAAAATTAAATATATTACTTGTAAGTAAAAGGTCTCTATCTTTTCTATCTTACAATCCCCTGGACCATAAAATTTTGACCCAAGCAAATACTAAAATAACACCCTATTTAAACTCCATCTCTCTCTCTAAAACTCCATCTCTCCTTCTCCATTTCTCGTGAGTTTACCAGCCCAGGGGTTTTGCTTGAGCTCAAACACGAGCACACCTTCTTATGTGTGTAAGAGAGATAGAGTTTTAGAGAGAGAGAGATAGAGTTTGTGCAAGCATTGATATTACTGATCAGTTGTGGCTTCCCCTGTGAAGTGTCTGTTCGCTCCTTCAAAAGTATGATCTGGGGTTGCATCATGGCTGCCATTGCAGAGAATGGAGTGAGATTCGGCGTTCACGGTTGCTTGATGGGTTTTGAGCGAGGAAAGGCAGAGAATCATAAGTGGAAGGGGCAAAAAATTAAAATTAATGATTATTAATGCCAGGGACAAAATATTCGAAATATTAATTATAATGTGTGCAATCACATGCTTCTTTCATGTTCTCAGTGTAAAATTCATTGGTTTTTTTTCTCTTTTTTCCCTTTTATATTTGAATGTGTACAATATATGAAACATATATTACATGTACCACAATGTAAGTAATGTTACTATACATGCAATGATTCTTTTATGCTTTTCCTTCGTGGCGAGATTCTTTCATGCTTCTAGCCCTTTATTGCTATGTATGGGTCTAAATGAAGCGTTTAACAACACAGTTCTTCATATATTTCCGTAGACAATAATGAATAAGTTTATTTGAGAAAGCATTAATGGGAATTTTTGCAAGTTAGGCGGCTTAGAGCAAAGTTCGGCCGATTAAGTCCTTAGCCTATGTGCAGTTTTGTGGAGGTTAGCCAGCTAAAGAACTTCCCAATATAATTTTAGATATACCACATAGGATAATGGATACCACATAGGATATTGGGAGAGACCATGAGATATGTTTTGGTCGTTCTTTTATGAGGTTCTCTAGACTGTCAAATGTTTTGTCGCTTCCCACAACATTATCCTCTCTCACACTTAAGAGAGCCTCAGATATTCAATTTCACTATTTCTGATCATCAAGCAAGCTTGATGTTGGCGCATTTCACTATTTCTAATCATCAAGCAAGCTTGATGTTGGTGCACATCGCTCGTTGTGAGCACTTTTGCGAACCAAAAGTCCGGCCAATACTTCCGCATGAAGGCCGCTGCTTATCAAAAACAAATCAGAAAGAAAAAATGTAATTAATTCATATATCGAAATTCATCAAAATATACCCAAGAGTTAAAACTATTTTAATCATTTCTTTTGAAATGATTTTAAAAATCCTATAAAGAAGCACCTGATCATAATTTTGAATGGATAACTCATTAAATACTTGCACACATATGCAATAGTTGTTCGAGATCATTTTTGTCTGACCTAGGGTTGGAAATGCCATGCAACTTCATACATGGAAATGGATGACAAGTCATCCATTTGGAGCGAGTGTTTTTTAGCTCTTTACTCAATGCAAATCAACTTTATAATGAATTGAATAGAAAAACTCATTTTTACTCATGCAAAATGACATAAACCGGTATAGAGTAATGTTTTGTATTCTGAGTAAATAGATCTGTCATGGTAGAGTCAAAAGCATTCGATATATCTAGAACTTGGATATATCCGTATAAGGTTATTTCGGTAATTTATATTATCTGTCTGGAATAGATCCGTATATGGGTATATTTATATATAGTATTCTGGATTGGATATATCTGGGACTTAATATATATCTGTACAAGGGTATTTCGTTAATATATACCATCTATCTAAGATCGACATATTTCTGTACATGCGTATTATCCATAAGTCGTTATTTTGATAATTTGTATGAGACAAGATATATATCCGTATAAGGGTATTCAGTAATTTATACCATCTATCTGGATAGATGCGTATTTATTCATACATGGGTATTTTGATAATTTGTACGGGACACTATATATTATAGATTATATATATTGTAGAATATTGTAGAGATGGAGTTCCTTTCGAGGGTTAAGGGAAAAAACTATATATATCCGTACATGGTTATTGGGTATTTATCCATAGATGAGTATGATAATTTGTACGGGACTATATATATATATATTGTATATTTATTGTGTATTTATTGTAGAGATGGGTTCCTTTTTAGGGTTAAGGAAGGGAACAGAGAGGCGTAAGAAAGAGAGCGATTATAACCCATTGGAATAGGGCTCTAATCTCCATTGTCAAAGCTCTCTGGGTTGTGGTTGGCCATTTCTCAATGATCAAAGCTCTCTCTTGGTTGTGGTTGGTTGTTTCTCTATTGCCAAAGCTCTCTAAGTTGTGGTTGTCTTACTCCATTGCCAAAGCTCTTTGCGTTGTGGTTTCATTTCTGAATATAGAAGTAACATCGGACTAGATGTTCGACATTTTCCATCCGGTAAATCAATGGTTAATTTTTCTAATATAGCATGTTATTATATTAAATTACTAAAAAAAAAAAAACATCAAAATTTTATTCCACTTAACTTCATAATAAGATTGTACTAGAAATATGTAAATGTAATATACATTCATTAGGGTTCAAATGATAATTGTTTTATTATTTTTTAATTTCAGAAAGTTTTTAGTTTTACTAATTTTATAACTAAAATGTAATAACAAAGTTTATAAAAAATTAAATATATTATATTAGATAAAAGGATTTGTTTATCTTGTTATTAATTTCTTGAAGGTATAGTAGTTTAGCTTTTTGTTGAGTGGTTGAAGTTATATTCTCATTCCAAAAATTAAATATATTTTAGATTTATTCAATAGAAATTTGAACATATCTTCAAATATAAAAATAAGAAATATGGAAGATATAAAAATAAGAAATATTAAGTTCCCATAACTATAGAAATATTTGTTTATATGATTTTAATAAGATTAAAATTTATAAGAAAAAAGAGTAAAGAGCATTATGGAATAATTATATGAGGCAATAAACTCACATACATAATATCAAGTTCCCACAATAATAAGAAACTTGCTGGGAGATCAATAAGCTCACCTACATAATATCAAGTTCCCAAAATAATAAGAAAGTTGCTGGGAGATCAAAAAGGGATTTCCAATGCATAAGTTTGTTAGAAGGGTTTTAAATAAAGTTTTTAATAAAACTTTTACTAAATATTGTAACTTGGATTAAGCCACGAAACGGGGGCTAAATTACCAAAATGACATAATAGTTTCGAACCTTGAACACGAAATTCATTTTGGACTTAGCATGAAACTTAAATAAGAATATATGTAAATGAGATCATTTGACCACTTCAATAATTTTGTGAAGTGATTTAAATACGATTTTTTCCTTTTTTTTAATGCAATTATTCTTTTCTAATTTTACCGATGACCATAATTTTAAAATGAAATTAAAATATGGCAATAAGCTTTATGAAATGAATAACTACCACACTTAGGATTAGTCCTCTTCCAATAATAACTTATGGGATGTAAAATATGTGATCAGATGTATAGATTTGTTTAGCCTGTTATTAAGTTGTTTGAAGTTATATTCCTCTAGCTTCTTATTAAAAATTTTGAAGTTATATTCCTCTAGCTTCTTATTAAAATTGAAGTATTGTTCTTATTCCTAAATTGTGATATATTTTATATTTATTTACAAAGAGACCTTTTATATGAGGGGGCCACAACTATTCCCACTTATTAGATGTCAAATTAGATGGCTTGGGTATTGGGTGAGTGTGGCGATTAAAGGATTTATGAGTGCTTGTAATAAATGTTTTGATATGATGGAACATGAACTTAGTAGGAGTGTGGTCATGTGCGTGCCATATTAAGCAAACGATATTTGCTGATACCAGATTTAGCTTGACGAGCTAGTTCAGTCGGTTGGAAACAACCTATGTTATCTAGGCATAGAAAGCTATTCGATAAGGGTTCTAATACCTCATTCTTTGATGAAGTTGGAGTATGTCCGAATAAGTGAGCCGAGAGATTGTTTGACCCTTGTATGTTGGTGACCTTTAAAGACGAGGGTCAAAGCCTCATGCATATATGATAGTTGTTTCAAAAAAGTGAACCACCTTTTAGGATGAAGCGTATGCATGTGCAAGAGATACCACTATACGTCATAAAAGTTGTGGTCGCATAGGTGACCCATGAGCCCCTCCATGGACAATGGATCATGAGGTTTGATAAAGCAAATATGGACCATCATTATAAAAAAGACAAGGAGGACTATGATGGTGGAAAGATGAAGAAGAAGCAGAAGAGATCAGAATTGATAGATGATGTGGTTGAAGATGATTACCGCTTGAGAAAATGCAAGATGATTACCGCTTGAGAAAATGTAAGAGTCGTTGCAAGTGATGATGATGACGAAGGAGATGCCGGTAAGCTCGATTTTAGTTCTTTCTCTCTCAATTGATTCTTTTTTCTCTCTCTTTGCAATTTTTTTTCTTTAGTTTAGTTACTGTAAATTTGTGGGAAGTGGAATTTTTATTTCAAAATGTGAGTATGTTGTTGGGTGGTTTTGATTATGGGGTTTCTAAGCCCACACAATGGTTCATACCGTAAAAATTCTTCTACATTGTGGTTCATATTATTGAAAGTTTTGGAAAGTAAAAAGAGAAAAAAAAAAAAAAAAATCATACAAAGACAAGGAAAAAGAAAAACAAAAAAAAAAAAGGTAAAAAAAGGAAAATATCATGTTTTATATTTCATTCACTTATTTTCTTCTTCTCACAATTCACTCTCTTTAGTTAATATTTTCAATTTATTTAATTTACATTGACATTAATTTACTTAATGTAAATTTCTTTAATTTACATTTAATTTATGTTTATGTTATGTAAAGCTATTTGTTGTAGGCATGAGTGTTTATTTAAAGTTTTAATGGCCATATGCTCTAATGTATCTAGCTCTCGTAACTTGTAATCATTTTCGATGCGACTATTGAGGCTTACTTTCTTTAAAGAATTATACTGAATAAAATATTTTGACTCATTTATTTTCTGGGATAAGTTGACTCTCTTTGAATCATAAGTCCTCTCAACTGGTAATGAACAAAGCTAGTAAATTTCCTAGAATGTACATTTGTTTTGAGAATATTTAAATTATTTTCTTCAATATGATCATGGAGAATGTGCGTAGATTGTATTGTCTTTTGTGGGGAAAATGACCATACCTGTTGTTCTTGATTTCTCTGGGAGTGGCTATCCTGTTATTTGAATTTTATGAGCTTCAAAATGATCTAATCAAATCACCCAGCTCTGCAGAAATGTTGAGCCTATACCTATAGGCTCAACTCTGACTGGCACGTTTATGCGTAGCCATAAATACCTAATGTGAATCTACTTTGCTCCCTGATCTTTAAACCTCTGCTTTAATGGCAGGAGAATTACGTTCCACTCCTGGTTCTTTGATAATGTGAGAAAGTTGCGGCTTCTATTTTGCTTTTCTATTGTTTGATATGAGTAGGAAAATAAAATTCTATAATTGAGATGATGAAGAACGTTTCTTGTTGACGCTAAACGGTCATGGTGTATATATTGCTGCTCTTATATTATGAATCTCGATGCCGTGATGTACTTCATAGAGAATAATCATCGAATGATATTATCAATCTCAAAGCATTCATGTCAGTGCGATGATGTCCTTCATAGAGAATAATCATCGAATTACAGTTTCATTCCTAAAAATACTAGAATTTCGTTATTTGAAGCAACTATGCATAGCCCTATTTTAGTATTTCTCAACAAATAGAAATATTTTGTATAATTATATACCTCTATTTCATGTTCATGTGACAGATTTTATTGATGTGGGAAATGAGTTGCAAGACGAGGATGAATGGCGAGTGCATCGTTGGCCTTGCCTTCCACGAGAGGAAGAACAAGATTTGGAAAACCTTGAAAGGTTAATTAAAGAAAAATATGGTCCATCAAATCCCTTAGAATAAGAAAAATATGGTCCATCAGATCACTTAGACTACACAGCTTGTGCAACAAGCTCTTTTGCCTTCAGCGAAAGATCCAAAGCTGTGGATGGTCAAATGATCCAAAGCTATGGATAGTCAAATGCGCGGTATGTTGAGCAAGAACGGGAGAGCGCGGGAGAGAAAACAAAAGTTATGTTGAACCAATGCGGAAGAGAAAACAAAAGTAGGAGGACATTCCTTTAATCGTTTTTGTCGCATACTTTTTGTGGGAGAGAGAGGTTGTGGGAGTTAGGGGAAGAGCACCCCTATTTATAGTGAAATTTAGGTCTAAAGTTTCTTTAGGGTTTTTCATAGTTTGCCTCTTTCTTAAACTTAAATATGGACTGTTGATCGGTGACTTGTGGGGTGAGAAATCTGAGTCATCCATTCCATAGATGGGTTATCAACATTATGGATAGACCGTTGATCAAGGTGACTTGTGGGGTGAGAGATCCGAGTCATCCATTCCATAGATGGGTCATCAACATTATAGAAGGTGCATGGACCATTATCCCCATTTTCTTAAACCATTTTCCCATCAATATATTTAAACAAATTAAATCTATCAAAGATATAGTGCACACCATTAAATTGCATATTCCATCTCATATTTTCAATCTCATAATTTCCATATGAATAGTTCAATAATATCAAGTCAAGATATTCCTTCAATAATCAAGATAAGATATAGTCAATATTTCCTAATCAATATTTGACCATATACTACAAAATAGAGTTACCACATTCAATAAACTTGTACTCTGACTAATCAAGAAGAGGCATCCAAGGGTGGGGCATGCCTCCCATATGAGGTACGTGGGGCCCACCCAATACCCACATGGTGGGCCCATGTGCACTATGGGCCCCGATATATTTTTTATAAATATTTTAAAATTGGACAAAATGAATTTTAGAACATTATAACTTTGTAAATTAATAAGTTCATTTTTATAAGTCTAAAAATAATAAATAAAATATCAACTGACTTATAAAAATTCAAATAATAGATCTAAAATAATTTAATAATAAAATGAACATAATTAAATTAATATGACGGGAAAATGATCCATATGGTTTTAGAAATTCAATCTGTAATTATGGGGTACTCCACCTTCAACTATGGACTACAGACCACACTAGCTTTATCAAACTGACAAAGTGTTTCCCATGACCCAAACAGTCCAAGCAAGGGCTCATTAGCTGGTCACCAAAGTTTGCCCGATGAGTCAAGAGTTGTGGTCGCATCATGTCTAGGTGACCTTGGTACGCCTCTAAGGGAGTACCTGAAATCCACAAACTGGGATTATCTGCCAAACTTTGGTTACCCATGAGCCCTTGCATGGACTATGGATCATGGGAAATACTGGATCGGTTTGATAAAGCAAATATGGATTGTAGTCCATAGTTGAAGGTGAACTGTCCCAGCATTTATTTATTTAATTCCGAGACTATGTGGATATTTTTCCTATTTAATAAATTTAATTATATTTTTTTGAATGATATATGATTTCTAGAATTATTATTTGAATTTTTCTAGATCTCTGGATATTTTATTTATCAAATTTGGATTTATAAAAACAAATATATTGATTTTAAATTGATTTACTTATTCATATTGAATTTTATGAATTTTTAAAAATCATAATTTATTTTAATATGTTAATGGTCCCACCATTGCATGTGGGTAGGGCCTATGAAGTACCCACCTAGGGTGAGATGCCCCACGCTAATGAAACTTTTCTTGTGTTAGTTCAAGCTTTGGCAAAGTACTTTTGTGTTATTATTGGGATTGCCTTTTGCGTTGGTTTTCTTTTATTTTTGACAAAGGGTATGTTCTAAAATGCCATTAATAAGAATCAAATTGTTGTGGTTGTAGTTATGACGACACCTAGGTAACTATTGTCTTTCCTAATTGTTTGGTTGGGAAGTTTACACTGGTTCTGAACATTGGCTTTTATGTGCCTATCAGGATTCATCTCAACTGTATGGTTTGGGACACGAAACCCAATGCCCCATATGACTCCGATGAGAGATGCAGTATGTATGCATTTATTGTGGTGGTCTCAATTTTTAACATTCGTGAAATAATTCCCTATTACATCAAGGTTTTGGTTTTAAAGATTGATGTAAATTTAATTAAAAGATTGATGTAAATTTAATTAAAAGATTGATGTAAATTTAATTGATAGGGTGGCAAAAGTTGTCATGAATTTCTTTTTTCTTTTTTCTTTTTCTATGTTTTTTTTTCTTTGCGTCCTGTTTTCCTCTTCTTGACTCATGAAACTTATTTCCTCCTTTTTCATATGCATACTGCTCCATCCCGATGGAGATGAAATTCACTTTCCTGTATCTATGATGACTTTTATGTACAGGGGCCACGCCAATCCATGATGGAATGCGAACTGCCATGCGTGACGGTGTATGCAATCCTTATGCACCAATGAGCCTATAAATGTATAGTGATGGGTCCTTTAGGGCTTATAAAATTATGTAATCCTTCTTTCTCCAGTTTGTGTAAGAAAGAGAATTGTTATAATGGAAGTTTCCAGAAAAAAAAGACAAACTTAAACTTCGGAAATTTTCTTAAGCGAACTTTCTAAAACTTAGACAAGCTGCAGGACCGCTGTTTTGTATACCTAATATCTCAGTCTGCTAAATGCTCTAATGTAGGGTCATGTGTTATTGAGCAATAAGTATACTCTCTCAGTCTGCTAAATATTCTAATGTAGGGTCATGTGCTGTTGAGCAATAAGTATACTGGTGGGTAATTAATGAGGTTGTCATGTTGATGTTTTTTTCTCATTTCCTCTATCAACAAAGATAAGAAGATAAACTTGCTGCATTTGTTTTTAAATTTCAAAGAGTCGTATCCATTAGAGAGTTGATATTCCGAACTCGTATGATCAAGAGACGATATTAATGCCATTTAGAAGTACACCATTAATGCATTTAGAAGTTTTTTTTGTACTTTCCCCCTCTTTCTTTAATTAATTAGCAAAGCTCATCTCTTTGTTCCTAAACCTAATTCGTTCGCAATGAAACTTCGGACTTATAGTCATGACCAGACATTACAAAAAAGACGAAGAGGACTATGATGGTGGAAAGAAGAAGAAGAAGCAAAAGAGAACAGAATTGATAGATGATGTGGTTGAAGATGATTACCGCTTGAGAAAATGCAAGAGTTGATCTGGTTGTGAGATTTTGAACGATATCGCTGCAGTTGCCAGTGATGATGATGACGAAGAGGAAAACGAAGGAGATGCCGTTAAGCGCGATTTTAGTTCTTTCTCTCTCTATTGATTCTTTTTTCTCTCTCTTTCCAATTTCTTTCTTCAGTTTAATTACTACAAATTTGTGGAAAGTAGAATTTTATTTCAAGATGTGAGTATGTTGTTGGATGGTTTTGATTATGGGGTTTCTAATCCCTCAGAATGGTTCATACTGTAAAAAATCTTCTACATTGTAGTTCATATCATTGAATGTTTTGGAAAGGAAAAAGAGAAAAATAAATAAATAAATAAATAAAACATATAAAAAAAAGGAAAAAAGAAAAAAAAAAAAAAAAAGTCAAAAGAAGGAAAATATCATGTTTTATATTTCATTCACTTATTTTCTTCATCTCACAATTCCCTCTCTTTAGTTAATATTTTCAATTTATTTAATTTACATTGACATTAATTTACTTCATATGAATTTCTGTAATTTACATTTAATTTATGCCTATGTTATGTAATGCTATTTGTTGTAGGCACGAGTGTTTATTTAATGTTTTAATGGCCATATGCTCTAATGTACCTAGCTCTTGTAACTTGCAATCATTTTCGATGCGATAATTGAAGCTTACTTTCTTTAAAGAATTATACTGAATAAAATATTTTGACTCATTTATTTTCTGGGATAAGTTGACTCTCTTTGGATCATAAGTTCTTTCAACCGGTAATGAAAAAAACTAGTAAATTTCCTAGAATGTACATTTGTTTTAAAAATATTTAAATTCTTTTCTTCAATAAGATCGTGGAGAATGTGCGTAGATTGTACGTTATTTTGTGGGGAAAATGACCATACCTGTTGTTCTTGATTTTCTCTAGGAGTGGCTATCCTGTTGTTTGAATTTTATGAGCTTCAGACAGATCTAATCAAATCACCCCACTATGCAAAAATGTCAAACCTATAGGCTCAACTCTGACTGGCACGTTTAAGCGTAGCCATAAGTACCTAAAGTGAATCTACTTTGCTCCCTGATCTTTGAACATCTGCTTTAATGGCAGGAGAAGGATGTTCCACTCCTGATGCTTTGATAATGTGAGAGAGTTGCGGTTTCTATTTTGATTTTTTATGGTTTGATATGAGTAGGAAAATAAATTTCTATAATTGAGATGATGAAGAATGTTTCCTCTTGACTCTGAACGGTCATGGTGTATATATTGCTGCTCTGATATTATCAATCTCGATGCTGTGATGTACTTTCATAGAGAAGAATCACTGAATGATATTATCAATCTCGAAGCATTCATGTCAGTGCTCAGATGTACTTCATAGAGAATAATCATCGAATTACAGTTTCATTCCAAAAAATACTAGAATTTCGTTATTTGAAGCAACTATGCATAGCCCTATTTTAGTATTTCTCAACAAATAGAAATATTTTGTATCATTATATAACTCTATTTCATGTTCATGTGACAGATTTTATTGATGTGGGAAATGAGTTGCAAGACGAGGATGAATGGCGACTGCATCGTCGGCCTTTCCTTCCACGAGAGGAAGAACAAGATTTGGAAGACCTTGAAAGGTTAATTAAAGAAACATATGGTCCATCAAATAACTTAGAATACGAGGAGGAGACTACACATGTTGTGCAATAAGCTCTTTTGCCCTCAATGAAGATCCAAAGCCGTGGATGGTCAAATGATCCAAATCTGTGGATGATCAAATGCGCGGTATGTTGAGCCAACGCGGGAGAGAAAACAAAAGTTATGTTGAACCAGTGCGGGAGAGAAAACAAAAGTAGGAGGACATTTCCTTTAATCGTTTTTGTCGCATACTTTTTGTGGGAGAGAGATATGGACTGTTGATCAAGGTGCTTTGTGGGGTGAGAGATCTGAGTCATCCATTCTATAGATGGGCCATCAACATTATGGAAGGTACATGGACCATTATTTCCATTTTCTTAAACCATTTTCCCATCAATATATTTAAATAAATTAAATCTATCAAAGATATAGTGCATACCATAAAATTGCATATTCCATCTCATATTTTCCATAAGAATATTTCAATAATTTCAAGTCGAGATATTCCTTCAATAATCAAGATAAGATATAGTCAATATTTCCTAATCAATATTTGACCATATACTACAAAATAGAGTTACCACATTCAATAAACTTGTACTCAGAGTAATCAAGAAGAGGCATCCAAGGGTGGGGCGTGCCACCCATATGAGGCACGTGGGGCCCCACCCAATACCCACATGGTGGGCCCATGTGCACTATGGGACTCGATGTATTTTTTATAAATATTTTAAAATTGAACAAAATGAATTTTAAAACATTATAACTTGGTAAATTAATAACTTCATTTTTATAAGTCTAAATATAATAAATAAAATATGAAATGACTTAATTCAAATAATAGATCTAAAATAATTTTATAATAAAATGAACATAATTAAATTAATATGATGGAAAAAGGATCCATATGGTTTTAGGAATTCAATCTGTAATTATGGGGTACTCCACTTTAGACTGTGAACTACAGACCACACTAGCTTTATCGAACTGACAAAGTGTTTCCCATGACCCACAGTCCAAGCAGGGGCTCATTAACTGGTCACCAAAGTCTGCCTGAAGAGTCAAGGGGTCGCAATTTTAGTCTGTGGATTATTTGTCCTCCCTTAGAGAAGAGTCAATGTCATCACAACCTGATGCGACCACAGCTTTATGGTGCACAACAGTATCTTTCGCACATGCATACGCTTCACCCAATGGTGGATATCTAGCTTTCCCGAACGATCTATAGATATGCATACCGTGTGATGGAACATGGATGAGGTTTTGGCCACCATTTCAGTAGGCCTACCATCACACACACGGGTCACACAGTCCCTCGGCTCACTCATCTAGGCATAAGCTCCGACCTCATCAAGGGCTAACCCAAAACCCTCCTTGGTTAATTCTTTATGCTCAGGTGAACTTAAAGTCTGATGACTTGATAATCGAGATATAGTATACCTACTCTGCCTCCCAAGGATCAGTAGCACAAAGGATCTCTCTGCTCCAACCCATCTCTGTGTCACATATTGGGATTGCGATCTCTAGATTTCGGGGTATGCGGCTACGACCCCTACCATAGAGAGCTTTCTGTTCGTCACGATCACGTGGTCCTGATCCTGACTCAGTAACTATTGTTAACCCATGTTTCCTTATGTGGGCAAATTTCTTGTTTCTTGGTATAGGAATTAAAGTTCTTTATCTAAGATGAATAGTGAAATTGCATATGGAAATATGCCAAAGAGAAAAACTGAAACCATATTGAACAACACACTTTTATGTGAGATTATCCTAGTATCCATTTCTCTCTCTCTCTTTCTCACATACTCATGTACTGGCAATTTATCTTGTCATCAACCCACCTTCCCATGATGATACTAAGCACATTGAGAGAGACAAATGTGTTTGCAAGCAGGTTGGCATTAGATTATTGCAACATAGAAACTTAATTCATTTATGGTTTTCACTTTTTATTTGGGAATTTATGAAATAAAAAAAGTATCCAATAACATTTACCTTTGTTACAAGGAGGTCACAATTCCTGCTATTAGATTGAAATCTGGAGGTTGGGCTTGTGCCATTGACCAGGCTCAATAGTCAACTGAAGATTTCTTTAACTTTGAGACACACCCAAACCTGTTAGATTTGGCATCTAATGGCTGGGGTGTTTTGAACTCCTTATACCAAAGATAAATGTTCTCATAGTAAGCAGGCCCTTATGAAATAGTTTCTTGGGATTTCATATTTCTACAGTCTTATTTTTTATGAAACTTATGGCATGTTCATTGAGTTTTACTCCCGTTTTAATGTTTCTGGCAGATATTACTGATTTCAAGTCTCCGTTCCAAACTTACCTTGGACCACCGTGCATTCGTTTGCATTTTCATGAATCTACTTCATTACGATGTGCTTTTAAAGAAGGGCAAAGAGTTGGTCCTATATGGAAAACGTGCTTTCGTATCCAACATAAAACGAAGTTTGAAAGGCGCCATATTTCTATGCAAAATGGGGATTTTCATTAAGGCTGTGGCCACAATGGAATTAGACTATTTAATTCAGAGTGAAGGTGGAGAGAAAAATAATTTACCATTGATTTTTTATGGAAATTGTGAGCCGAATCAGTTTATTGATGATTCTGCTAAACTGGATGAAAGCGAGAAGCGGAGACGAATGAAAATATCAAAAGCAAATAAAGGAAATGTATCCATGAACAAAGGCCGGAAACGCAGACCAGGTAGGAGTCAGCAATATTTGATTAAGTTGAGTTGCAATCTTCTTTGTTTCTATCATTCTCTCTTGCTCCTTTAGTTTTGGTTATTGGTTAGTTTTAGGGGCACTTGTGTATTCAAAATGGAATAGCTGAACAATTTTAGAAAATCCATTTGCAAACTTTTCATAACAATTTCATTGTGTGATTTACAAAATATATGATTGCTTATTATAATATTTAAAATAATTTTTTTTGCTAATTTGCTGCTTTTTTTAAATATTTTATCATCCAAATTCTTGTCATAAATTTTTAAATACTTCAAAAAAAATTCTACCAATTTTTTTTACCGAAACCCAATTTCCAAACTTTTCATAACAACTTCATTTCATAAATAATCTTTAAAAGGACTTTTTTTTTTTTTGTTATTTTACTGCTTCTTTAAATATTTTAACATCCAAATTTATAGTCATAAATTTTTAAATACTAAAAAAAACATTATACCAATTTTTTTAATATTTTTATTTTTATTTATATTTTTTACAGAAAACCAATTTCCAAACTTTTCATAACAATTTCTTTTTCTGAATAATCTTTAATAGAACTTTTTTTTTTTTTGTTTCTATTTTACTGCTTTTTAAAATATTTTATCCTCCAAATTTCCTGTCATAAATTTTTAAATGCTTCAAAAAAAATATACCTTTCTTTTTCTATTAAATAAAAACAATTTCCAAACTTTTGATAACAATTTCATTTTAATGGGAAGAATATTAGAAATAGAGATGTAGTTGGACGTTCGTTACGGTCGCGAGTGAGTCCAAATTAAAAAGTAGATCGTTTGTTTTGGTCCTAAGATTTTATTGATTCTCTATCCTTAATATTTCTTCTTACAACTTCTACAAATTTTATTACACGATTTTGGTATATATCCTATCTTATAAATTTTATCTCTTGTGAAAAATAGTCATAAAGATAAATCGTCAAAATAACCCCTTGAGAGCTCTCTCCAGAATACTCTCTGTCTTAATACTCTTTCTTATTTCTTATTCGTCATATTAGGAAAAGTAGGATCAAGAAACCACGCATCAAGCAAATATGCGTATATAATGACCCTGCAAATTAAACCACCTCATTGCTCAAAACTTGTTTAGAGAAATACAGAGAGAAGAGGAAAGAGAGAGTGTGGAAATCCATTGCTCTGGATTTTTTGTTGGTATGTTTAGTTTGTTGAAGACTTCAAAATAATATCAATTTTTTTTTCTCTGTATGCTTGCATTGCAGAGCGTGAGAGTCATGCATGTTCTTCTTCTCCTTCTCTCCTCTTTGTTTTTTTTGATCTGTCACCATTAACGCTTTTAGAAGTTCTTTGTATTCTCTTTCTCCACTC
Source organism: Amborella trichopoda (assembly GCF_000471905.2). Next base: position 131,383 of record NW_006495086.1, on the reverse strand, counting down.
CCCCAACCCCACCACCCCCTCCCCCTTCCCCCTCTCTCCTTCTTCTTCTTGAATTTATTTATGTGTGTCATATTTTTTTATTTATTTCTCTATTTCTTTTTTATTCACTTTCAACTGTCTTATTTTTGTGTGTTTTTATTGGAATAAAAAGAAAATTTTTCATGGTGTTTCAATCTAAGTTTTTTTTTTTTTAATAGAGTTAATTGAGCATTCTCATAATGGATAGCTTACTTTCTGTTTTTTCTTTTTAAAATAAGTGGAAAAAAAATCTCACTCTCTCTCTTTCTTTCATCTCCGCTGATGAGAGAAAATGGTTTCTAGAGAGAGATAACCCTATCCTGTCTTCGTGAAAACCTCATTTATCAACCAAAAACACGACAATAAGAGACAGAGTGCCGCATGAATAAGAGAGTGGGACTAGGCAATGAAAAAGAATGTCTGGTAGTTCATATCGTTATGGATTTGAAAGTTATCAGATTGGTATTAAGTAGAGATTAATATTTATGATAGTGGGTTTAGAATTTGATACGAGATAAAATCAAAAAGGAATTTGAAATCTTAATAAAAAAAGTTTTGGAAAACTTCAATCCCAATAGTAAATTTATTCCAATTAAAAAAGAATTAAAATCCTAAAAATACTTTCTTTGGTTCCTACAAATAAGGAGAACTGTTTTCAGGTAATCATTATGAGTCCAAGAACTTGTTAAGAGAGAGATTGAAATTGTCTTTTATAATATTTGTGTAGGGCATTCTTTCATGGATTACCCTCAAAGGTAATTTTCTCTAATATATATATATATATACCCTAACTTGAAAATCTTTTGTATGTGGAATGAGTGAAACAGGAGAGGTATTCTCTACTCTCTCTCTATCATCTCTAGGTTTTCTATATTTTGACGGAACTATCTTATTAATAATTTTAATTTTTTTATTTTAAAACTAATTTTAATTATAAATCGACTTATTATAAATTGCAGCAATAAGATGGGCACGCTATTCCCAATTCTTTCTCTCTCTAAATTTTTTTTCAACACTTCTCCCTCCACAATTTGGCTATCAACGATCCTTTCCTTGCACACACCCTATTTTGGCTTGTCCGAAGACTTGGAACTTAACTATTTTAAGAGGTATGTAATCTCCACCGGGTCTAAGAATTATTTTTATTTTACTTTTTATTTTATTAGTTATATAAATTTTCTTCTTTAATGAGTTGAACATGTATATTGAATTCCATGCATTAACACAAGAAGACTCATTCGGTAAAATTTTGTAATTAAAATGCGAGAAATATGGAAAATATAGAATTCCATAGGAGCATTTATTTTTTTATTTTTCCCTTAAAAATATTTAAATGCACAAATTTAAAAAGAAGTACATGATCTAGCAGGACAATGTAATTTTTGGATGCTCAAAATCTGAAAATTTAACTTTAAAGTAAATTTTAGATTTTTGAAATCTGAAAATGTTAAGTGATGATGTTATAGATTTCAAAATTTTAGTTTTAAAATAAATTTAAGATTTTCAAAATTTGAAATCGCTATGACACTTTTTTCTTTTGGGCAAATAAAATTTGGGACGTACGGCCCCATAGTTGTTGTTTATTTCCATTGAAATTTTATTTGGGATTTTTCAACTATTTTTGTACTTTATTTTCCAACTTTAACAATATTTTGTCCATTCTTTTTTCCTTTTCCAATATTTTTAAACTATATTTTCTTATTGTAATCTTTAAAAAAAACATTATTTTTTTTTTGTTTGTGATTTTTTTGATAGTTTATTTCATTTGTGACTAGCTTACCTATTTTCTATATGGATTTTTTTAAATATATAAAGATAAAATTAATTTTTCAACAATATTTCATGTTTTAAAAATATTTTATCATCCAAATTTCTTGTCATAAGTTTTAAATATTTCAAAAAACTATACCCATTTTTTCTTCAGATAACCAATTTCCAACTTCTCATAACAATTTCATTTTGTGATTTACAAAATATATGAATCATGAGAGTGTAGTTTCTACATTTTTTGTTATTACTTGGATAATTTTGTATTTTTTAATGAATTTTAATGCTTCTATAAATCAGCTGAAGTAAAATTACATATTTATATATTATAAAAGAAATAGTTATTATGATTTATCAAATCTTAATTTTAAAGGGAGGAATATTAGGAATAGAGATGCAGTAGGACGTGGGTGAGGGTTCCGTGTAAGTCCAAATTGAAAGTAAGATGGTTGGTTTTGGTGCGAAGATTTTTTTGATCTTTATGGGTTATATTTCTTTTCAAATATTTAGTACATGATGATTTTGATACATATCCTATTTTATTAATTCAGAAAGAGTGCGTTTTCTCTCTCTAGAACTTTTTCTCATACATTTTTTCTCTTAGCACTCAATCGCATCCGGAATAAAAGGATAAGATAAGTAGGAACGAGAAAACATTCAAAGAACACGTAGGATCAAGATACCGTATGAGTTCTTGATTTTTGTTACTTTGGTTTTATTCCCAGAAAAAACCTTACGAGTTCATAAAAATATATATATACATAGAATGTCCGTACATATTACAGATTCATTTCGAGAGCGAAAACCAGAGCAATAGTTAGAGAGAGAGGGCACGGGAGAATCTGCATTCCTCAAAGGCTCTCTTTGAGGTACGTATGTTAATATTAAAAAACCCAACCCAAGAATCTACATTCCTCAAAGGGCCTCTTTGAGGTACGTTAATATTAGAAAACCCATGGATTATTTGATGAAATTTGAATATCGGTTTTTTCCATTTGTTTCTTTCTTGTACCATTTTCATTCCCTTTTTTTTTTTTAATCTGAATTGTTGTTGGTCCCTATAATTTCTTCAATGGTTAATTCTTTTAAATGACCTAATTTCCCTGGTCTAGATTTTCAAAATCCATTCTTTGGGGTGACCATAAGACACAGTAAGGCCCCACAATTCTATATAGTTTAGGGTCATATTGTAAAAACAAAAAATGTGGTGGATTGGGATGATACAATATAGTTTAGGGCCATGTTTTTAGGTCCCATATTATACGATGTACTATTTTCAAGATTTGAATTCTCTTTTTTCTTTCTTTTTTTTCTGACCTCTATACATATTGAGGTCGACACAACCAAATTGAGGGTTTTTTAGCATCCAATCAACCTTTTATAGTGAATTTTGGAGGTGTGCCTTAATGTGATTGTTTAGGGTCTCACCCTTGTATAAGCTTTTACATTTATTAATGAAAAAGAGTTTATATATTCACAAATGGAAAATACTTAAATAAGATTGCAACCGTAAATTAGAGAACTAAAGCACACATAAAAAATCCATCGAAGAAAGGGTTTTTGACGTTAGAAAACCTTTTGATTGATCATATAGGCATCAAGATGTATGCGTATGAAACATGTAAAGAATTTGAGTCTATAAAATATTGCACATTGCAACACATTATCTGGACTGTCTATTTTAAATATTTATTTTCATTTATGTACAGATCTAATTGATATCAACTATTTTTGAAGTTTAAAATTTTATAATTGGAGATGAAAATAGATTCTCAAGCCATCTTGAGAATGTTTTTGCACTAAAATTACATATTATGATAAAATTAGGAGTTGCAGCTTATTTTGAATTTTAAGGTTGGCCCTTTATAAATAGTCTATGGCAGATTTTTACTTTTTTATTTTTAAATTACTCAATGCTTAAATTTTTGAAAAATATGTTCATTTTGTTTTCCATTCCCAACATTTTTGTACTTTATTTTCCAACTTAAAAATATTTTGTCCATTTTTTTTCCCCTGTTATGATATTTTAAAACTTTATTTTCTTATTATATTCTTCATAAGAACATTGATTATTTTTTTTTTTGAGAATTGTTTTTTTATTTCATTTGTGACTAAGTAGCCTATTTTATATAGAATTTTATAATATAAAAGTTAAAAGTTATTTTTCAACAATATTTTGTGTTTCAAAAATATTTAATCATCCAATTTTTTTACAAATATTTTTTAAATGCTTCCCAAACACTCTGCCCATTTTACTACAAAAAACAAATTTTCTATCTTCTCATAACAATTTCTTTTTGTGATGACTTTTTTTTTTTAACAAAATATATGACTCTTGAGGGTATAGTTTCTTCTTTTTTTATTACTTGAATAGCTTTGTATTTTTGAATGAATTTTTATGCTTCTAAAAATCAGCTATAATAAAATTCCAGATTTTTAAAAACAAAAACTATGTATTATGATTGATCAAGTCTTATTTTTAAAAGGAAGAATATTAGAAATAGAGATGCAGCAGGATGTTGTTGGTCATGGTTCCGTGAAGTCCAAATTCAAAGTTAGATGGTGGGTGCGAAGATTTTCTTGATTATTTATGGGCTAGATTTCTTTTAAAATCTTTATTACATGATGATTTTCATACATATCCTATTTTATCAACATCTAAAAGGATAAGTAGAATCAAGAAATCACCCATATACGCGTAGGATCAAGAAACCGTATGGGTTCTTAATTTATACGAGTTCATGTAAAGTTAATAAATACATAAAAAGGTCCTTATACACTACATAGAGAGGGCACAGGAGAATCTGCATTCCTCAAAGGCTCTCTTTGAGGTAAGAAGACGAAATTTGAATATTGGGTGTTTGACCGCACATGTTGTTCTTGATTTTCTCTGAGAGTGGCTATCGTGTTGTTTGAGAGCTTTAGACAGATCTAATCAAATCACCCCGCTATGCAGGAATGTCAAACCTATAGGCTCAACTTTGACTGGCACGTTTAAGTATAGCCATAAGTACCTAATGTGAATCTACTTTGCTCCCTGATCTTTGAACCTCTGCTTTAATGGCAGGAGAATGATGTTCCACTCTTGGTGCTTTGATAATGCGAGAAAGATGCGGCTTCTATTTTGATTTTTTATGGTTTGATATGAGTAGGAAAATAAATTTCTATAATTGAGATTGTGAAGGGCGTTTCCTCTTGAGTCTAAACAGTCATGGTGTATATATTGCTGCTCTGATATTATCAATCTCGAAGCATTCATGTCAGTGTTGTGATGTACTTCATAGAGAATAATCATCGAATTATTGTTTGACTTCAAAAACTACTAGAATTTCATTACTTGAAGCAATTATGCATAGCCCTATTTTAGTATTTCTCAACAAATAGAAATATTTTGCATAATTGTATACCTTTATTTCATGTTCATGTGACAGATTTTATTGATATGGGAAAGGAGTTGCAAGACGAGGACGAATGGCGAGTGCATCGTCGGCCTTTCCTTCCACGAGAGGAAGAACAGGATGTGGAAGACCTTGAAAGGTTAATTAAGAAAAAATATGGTCGATCAGATCATTTAAAACACGAGGAGGAGACTACACAGGTTGTGCAACAAGCTCTTTTGCCCTCAGTGAAAGATCTAAAGCTGTGGACGGTCAAATGCGCGGTATGTTGAGCCAGTGAGGGAGAGAAAACAAAGTAGGAGGACATTTCCTTTAATCTTTTTTGTTATATACTCTTAATTTTGATGTTTTATGTTTTTATTAGAATGGCCATGAAAGAGAGGTGGCTTTCTGCTTGATGGAGAAATGTATGGATGTGCAATCTCAAGGAATAAAACAACAGATAAAGTCGGTTATTACATTGGATTATTTGACGAATTATATATACATTGAAGCAGACAAGGAAGCTCATGTCAAGGAGGTATGTCCCATCTATAACTTTTATTTGTGTCTACGAACTTCATTTTCTGGTTTTTGTTTATACCATTCCCGGGTCCAGGCTTGTAAAGGAATGCAACACATCTATTCAAATACCAAACCGATGCTTGTACCAATCAAAGAGATGACAGATGTTCTGTCAGTTAAGAGTAAATCTGTTGAGCTTTCGAAGGATACATGGGTGCGTCTGAAACTCGGAACTTATAAAGGCGATCTGGCAAAGGTATACTTGTCTTTCATTTTCCTCTCTTGGGTTATTCTTACTGCTTTTATGGAAATTTATGAATGCCAACCTCTGCAGGTTTTAGATGTTGATAATGTGAGGCAAAGAGTTACAATAAAGCTTATCCCAAGGATCGACCTCAAAGCTTTGGCTAACAAATTGGTAATCTTCTATTTGTTTTCCCATCTTCATATATCACTTCCTTTTTGTATTGCACCTTGGTTTGTAATGTACACGACATGGTAAGCATCTTACTGTTTGACTCTTCTCGATAGATACACGTTATGATAGACCATTTCTTGATTGTATTAGGAGGGCAACGAGGTCGGGAAGAAGAAGAAGAACTTTGTTCCTCCACCACGGTTTATCAACAACCGTGAGATGAAGTAAAATATGATATACTCCCTTTGTGCATTTAATGATGGAAAAGTATACTACTATTTTGCAACTGGCTATGGAAAGCTATCATTCATTTGGTCCTCATCTCTCATTAAAAAAATGGATGGTGATGACCTCAATCAACCATGACTTTTTGAAGATATCGCAGCCCATTGTTACTTTACATGTTTGAGTTCAACTGGGATCGGTAGTACCTTATTATTAATTTTATAATTTCAGGTATATGCATATCCCCGTTGAGCGAAAGCAGGATGCAATTACGGGGGAATACTTTGAAACTATTGATGGGATGATGTTCAAAGATGGCTATCTTTATAAAACTGTGTCAATGAAGTCTATTAGTTCCCAGAACATACAACCCAGTTTTGATGAACTAGAGAAGTTCCGGAAGCCTGGAAAAGATTCAGATGGCGATATGGCCGGTTTGTCAACCGTGTTTGCAAATAGAAAAAAGGGCCATTTTATGAAAGGAGATGCGGTAATCGTCGTCCGTGGTGATATCAAGAATCTGATGGGATGGGTTGAGAAGGTTGAGGAAGAGAGTGTCTACATAAGATCGAACATCCCAGGCTTCAAAGTAGTTATTCTCTGATTTTTATGTTTCTAAAAGTTCAGAATAAGTTGTTCATCTGGGTATTATATGATAATCTTGCTACGTGCCTTTCAGGAATTCCTGGCTGTTAATGAGAAAGAACTCTGCAAATACTTTAAACCTGGTGACCATGTGAAGGTAGTCTCAGGTGCTCAGGAAGGAGCTACCGGTATGGTTGTCAAGGTGGAGGGACATGTTCTCATCATCTCATCGGACACCACCAAGGAAGGTGTAAGTAACTTCGCTATTTTGTATACATGTCGCTGGTCATAATGGGTGGTAAGAGTGAATTTCTTTCAGTTTGTAAGACTCATTGACTCATTTTATTTGCGATTGGTGTATTCAGATCCGAGTTTTTGCTGATATTGTGGTGGAAAGTTCTGAAATAACTTTCGGTATTACAAAACTTGGGGATTATGTGTTACATCGTCTAATGCAAATGGAGTAAGGTCATATTCTTTTTGCTAATTATTAAATAAGCAGATATTTTTTGACGTGAAAAAACTTTTATTGCGTTTTTCTTTTTAACGTGGTGGAGTCAAATGTGTGTCAGTAACTCCAGCTATGGTGTCATCATACGTGTAGAGAGTGATGCATTTCAAGTGAGCATGTGTGGCACTAAATCTTTTTCACTTACATTTTAAATCGTTTTAATTGTTTGGTGGAACGGTTGCATTTTAAATTCAAAATGAGCAATTTAACTTTTTTCTCATGTTCTCAAAGAAGTTCCGGAGAGGGCAGAGGTTGTTTGGGTTAAGTCAAGAGAGATTAGAAAGAAGATAAAGCGGAAGCGTAGTACCCAAGATCGCTATGGTAGCACAGTATCTTTGAAGGATGTTGTTAGGATTCATGAGGGAGAAGATTCTAATATCTAATCTGTTAAGATGAGGCCAAACTCTTTTCTTGGTAAATAATTGTATGTTACTATTCTGTAGGAGAAGCAAGGCCCTGTGGAACATATTTATAAAGGGATTATGTTCATACGTGATCGCCATCACCTTGAAAATTTTGGGTTTATCTATGTGGAAGCTCAGTCCTTTGTTGCCATAGCTGGATTTTGTCGAAGTAGTGAGAGATGTGTATGAAAGAAAGAACTATGTGATATTTTCCATGGGAATACAATTTTTTTTTTTTAATGATTATAATCACCCATTTTATTTTGGAAAAAAGTTCGCATACAGATGGTCTCTTACAATAAATAAATATTTCAAAATAAAACAGGACAACAAAAAAATTAAAACTCAACCACTTGATGCCAATTTTTATAACTTAATACTATGCTTGAGAATATATAATAAAAGAGCAAAGTAAGTAAATGAGAAGATGCAGGAGATTAACTCTACCGGGCTTATTATACCCCACACCGAGTCACCACATCCAATGGCACGGGATCAGTAGTCTAGCTTCAATCTCGAACCGGGATAGCTGATTTCGGCCAAACTAGGCAACCACCCATAAAATCTCTACTAAACTTTAACCCCCAAAATTAACTTAGGCTCCTTCTAATTTTTCCAACTTTTAGTTTCTTCTTAGGTCTAAGAGAAGAGAGAGTAGTGGGGCATGCTCCTTTAGGAGAGAGAGATGAGAAAAGGAGATTAGAAGTGAATGAGAGGTTGTAGGGGAGACAGAGGTTGTTTTCCAACTTTAGACGGTGATGAGCATAGGAGAAATCACTGTTTATTTTCGCCTATAGGCGTTGCTGTAACACTTAAACATACTCTCAATCTTCCAATCAAGATCAGACACTAATAATTATAATTTTTAGGTGCACTGTACTATGGACTATTTTGTCATTTCAAGAATATTGGCTTGTATTCATCCG
>NW_006495086.1:87623-112022 GCF_000471905.2 Amborella trichopoda | reverse complement strand
AACAATCAAGATAAGATATAGTCAATATGTCCTAATCAATATTTGACCATATACTACAAGATAGAGTTACCAAATTCAATATACTTGTACTCAAAGTAACCAAGAAGATGCATCCAAAGGTGGGGCGTGCCACCCATATGAGGCACGTGGGGCCCCACCCAATACCCACGTGGTGGGCCCAAGTGCACTATGGGCCTAATGTATTTTTTATAAATATTTTAAGATTGAACAAAATGAATTTTAAAACATTCTAACTTTGTAAATTAATAACTTCATTTTTATAAGTCTAAAAATAATAAATAAAGTATCAAATGACTTATAAAAATTCAAATAATAAATCTAAAATAATTTAATAATAAAATGAACACAATTAAATTAATATGATGGAAAAATGATCCATATGGTTTTACGAATTCAATCTGTAATATGGGGTGCTCCACCTTCAACTGTGGACTATAGATCACACTAGCTTTATCGAACTGACAAAGTGTTTTTCATGACCCACAGTCCAAGCAGGAGGTCATTAGTGAGTCACCAAAGTGTTTTCCATGACCCACAGTCCAAGTATGAGCTCATTAGCGGGTCACCAAAGTGAGTCAAGGGGTCGCAATCCCAGTCTGTAGATTATATGTCGTCCCCTAGAGATGAGTCAATGTCACCACGACTTGATGCGACCACAGCTCTTTGGTGCATAGGGGTATCTCTCGTACATGCATACGCTTCACCAAAAGGTGAATATCTGGCTTTTCCGAATGATCTATCGATATGCATGCCGTGTGATGGAACATGAATGAGGTTTTGGCTCCTGTCTCAATAGGCCTACCATCACACACAAGGGTCACACAATCTCTCGGCTCACTCATTTAGGCCTAAGCTCCGACCTCATCAAGGGCTAACCCAAAACCCTCATTGGTTAATTCTTTATGCTCAGGTACTTTGGGTTTTCTAACCGACTAGCCTAGATAGATAAGAACAGTCCGGTATACCCAAACATCATTCACTTAGTATGATCATCGAGGGATCGTACTTCCACTGAGTTTATATTTCACTATAATAAAACTCTTTCAATACACACTCATAAGGCCTTTAATGGTAAGAAGATAAACTTGATGCATTTGGATTTAAATTTCAGTATCGTCCTAGACCTAAAACACACTAATTATGAACAAGTGATAAACTTTCTTCTAAGAATAAGGAAAGTGGACCAAGCTAGCTTTTGCACCAGGGTTCTCCTCGTCTATTTCACAGTATGTTCTGCTTTTGTTTATGATTGGGATAATTGCTTCTTTCCTATTAATCTCAGGTTTGTGATTCGATTGATTCTATTGTGCACAGTTCATGGATTCAGCATTCAATCTCATGTAAGCATCATTCTCGGATCGCTAGGTCGTTGAGTCAGATATGCCTTAAATCATGAAGCATGCCACAGTTTAAAGTGGATCTATGTAACCTGGCATTTATGTTCTCTCTCAGCTGAGACATTGTGTATTCCCTTCATATCAATATATAAATCGGAATTTTTTTTCAATGATATACCATTAGTTTATAAACAATTACAAATCATATAAGCAGGACAGTAATACAGTTTGAATCAATTAATGGATGAAACTAAAAAAAACTAAGAGGCAAGGAGCTTTCAAAGGGTTTCCTAATCTTTCTAGCAAAGATGAGCAGTTGTCTCGTTTTCAAGTCGACCTAGACTCCGGGCTAGAGAGAGAGATTCATGTTTTATCTTTATGAGGTTGCCCTAATAATGAAACTGAGGCACACCTCAAAAATTCACTTGATGATGTTTTTTCGATACTGAAAAAGCCCCAAAGCCTATCATCTCAATATATTGACGCATAAAAAGAAAAGATAAAACAAGGAATTAAAAAGAAGCAATAAGTCTTGAAAATAGTGCATCTTGTAATGCATTATATTAAGTGTCAATTTTCAAGATTTGCAAATGTTCATAGATGTACTTGATCTACACTCTTTTTTAAGCTTTAAATTTTAAAATTAAAGATAAAAATAAATTTCAAGCCATTTCAAAGATTTTTGACGCGTAGATGATATCTTTTGATACTATTTGTAGTTGTGCCTTTGATCGTTTAGGGCCTCAGCCTTATACAAACCACACCGTTTATCCAAATGTGTTTTCTTGCCACGGTCCTTACCATTTATGTTCCAGGAAATATCCAATACTCGATTTTGACTTGCAAGCACAACTAGGCACACAAACAAAGGTTGAGCCATCTCCATTAATGGAGAGAAGATGAGCCACTCTCTGTCTACTAGGCTTACTCTTGAAATATAAATTTCAGGATCCTCGGTTATGACTTGCAAGCACAACTAGACACACAAACAAAGGTTGAGCCATCTCCATTAATGGAGTGAGATTCGGCGTTCACTGTTGCTTGATGGGTTTTGAGCGAGGAAAGGGAGAGAATCATAAGTGGAAGGGGAAAAAAATTAAAATTAATCATTAATGTAAGGGACGAAATATTCGAAATATTAATATGTGTGCAATCTAATACTTCTTTCGTGTTCTCAACAACACAGTTCTTCGTATATTTCTGTATACAATAATGAATAAGTATATTTGAGAAAGCACAAATGGGAATTTTTTTTAAGTTAGGCGGCCTAAAGCAAAGTTTGGTGGATTAGGTCCTTTGCCCTTGCGCAGTTTAGGTTCTTGAAGGTATATTAGTTTAGCTTTTTGTTGAGTGGTTGAAGTTATATTCTCATTTCTAAAATTAAATATATTTTAAATTTACTCAATAGAAATTTCAACGTATCTTCAAATATAAAATAAGAAATATTAAGTTCCCATAACTATAGAAATATTTGTTTATATGATTTTAAAAAGATTAAAATTTATAAGAAAAAAGAGTAAAGAGCAATATGGAATAATTATATGAGGAAATAAACCCACATACATAATATCAACTTCCCACACTAATAAGAAACTTGCTGGGAGATCAATAAACTCACATACATAATATCAAGTTCCCAAAATAATAAGAAAGTTGCTGGGAGATCAAAAAGGGATTTCCAATGCATAAGTTTGTTAGAAGGTTTTCCGTAAAGTTTTTTATAAAACTTATACTAAATATTATAACTTGGATTAAGCCACGGAATGGGGGCTAAATTACCAAACTGACATAATAATTTCGAACTTGAACACGAAATTCATTGTCGACTTAGCATGAAACTTAAGTAAGTACACATGTAAATGAGATCATTTGACCACTTCAATAATTTTGTAAAGTGATTTAAATATGATTTTTTCCTTTTTTTTAATGTAATTATTCTTTTTTAATTTTACCGATGACCTTAAATTTAAAATGAAATTAAAATGCGGCAATAAGGTTTATGAAATGATTAACTAGACTTAGCATTACTCCTCTTCCAATAATAACTTATGGGATGTAAAATATGTGATCCGACGTATAGATTTTTTTAGCTTGTTATTAAGTTGTTTGAAGTTATATTCCTCTAGCTCCTTATTAAAATTGAAGTATTGTTCTTATTCCTAAGCTATGATATATTTTCTACTTATTTACAGACAGACCTTTTGTATGAGGGCCACAACTATTCCCACTTATTAGATGTCAAATTAGATCGCTTGGGTATTGGGTGAGTGTGACGATTAAAGGATTTATGAGGGTTTGTAATAAACGTTTTGATATGATGGAACATGAACTTAATAGGAGTGTGGTTATGTGCATGCCATATTAAGCAAACGATATTTACTAAAACCAGATTGAACTTGACAAGCTAGTTCAGTCGGTTGGAAACAACCTATGTTATCTAGGCATGGAAAACTATCCATTAAGGGTTCTAATAGGACATTCCTTGATGAGGTCGGAGTATGGCAGACTGTGTGACCCTTTTGTATTGGTGGCCTTTAAAGACGAGGGTCAAAGCCTCATGCATATATGATAGTCGTTTCGAAAAAGCGAACCACCTTTTAGGGTGAAGCTTATGCATGTGTAAGAGATACCACTATGCGTCATTAGAGTTGTAGTCGGCATCATGTCTAGGTGACCTTGGTATGCCTCTAGAGGAGAACCTGAAATCCACAAACTGGGATTATGACCCTTTGACTTATCTGCCAAACTTTGGTGACCCATAAGCCCCTGTATGGACTATGGATCATGGGAAACACTGGGTCGGTTTGATAAAGCAAATATGGACCGTAGTTCATAGTTGAAGGTGAAGTGTCCCAATATTTATTTATTTAATTCTTAAACTATATGGATCACTTTCCCATTTAATAAATTTAATTACATTTGTTTGAATGATATACGATTTCTAGAATTATTATTTGAATTTTTCTAGATCTCTGGATATTTTATTTATCAAATTTGGATTTATAAAAAAAGATATATTCATTTTAAATTGATTTAATTATTTATATTGAATTTTATGAATTTTTAAAAATCATAACTTATTTTAATATGTTAATGGTCCCACCATTGCATGTGGGTAGGGCCTATGAAGTACCCACCTAGGGTAAGATGCCCCACCCTAATGAAACTTTTCTTGTGTTAGTTCAAGCTTTGGCAAAGTACTTTTGTGTTATTATTGGGATTGCCTTTTGCGTTGGTTTTCTTTTATTTTTGACAAAGGGTATGTTCTAAAATGCAGTTAATAAGAATCAAATTGTTGTGGTTGTAGTTATGACGACACCTAGGTAAAATGGTTATTGTCTTTCCTAATTATTTGGTTGGGAAGTTTACACTGAACATTGGCTTTTATGTGCCTATCAGGATTCATTTCAACTGTATGGTTTGGATCACGAAACCCAATGTATGGTTTGGATCACGAAACCCAATGCCCCATATGACTTTGATGAGAGATGCAGGAGGATGCATTTATTGTGGTGGTCTTAATTTTTAACATTCTTGAAATAATTCCCTATTATTTCAACATTTTGGTTTTAAAGATTGATGTAAATTTAATTAAAAGATTGATGTAAATTTAATTGAAAGGGTGGCAAAATTGTCATGAATTTCCTTTTTCTTTTTTCTTTTTCTATCTTTTTTGTTCTTTGAGTCCTGTTTTCCTCTTCTTGACTCATGAAACTTATTTCCTCTTTTTTCATATGCGTACTGTTCCATCCCAATGGGCCACTCCAATCCATGATGGAATGCCAACTGCCATGAGTGACGGTGCATGGAATCCTTATGCACCAATGAGCCTATAAAGGTATAGTGATGGGTCCTTTAGAGCATATAAAATTATGCAACCCTTCTTTCTCCATTTTGGGTAAAAAAGAGAATTGTTATAATGGAAGTTTCCAGAAAAAAAAAAAGACAGATTTAAACTTCGGAAATTTTCTTCAGCGAACTTTCCAAGACTTAAACAAGCTGCAGGATCGATGTTTTGTATACCTAATACCTCAGTCAGCAAAATGTTCTAATGTAGGGTCATGTGTTATTGAGTAATAAGTATACTCTCCCAGTCTGCTAAATATTCTAATGTAGGGTCATGTGCTATTGAGCAATAAGTATACTCGTGGGCAATTAATGAGGTTGTCATGTTGATCCTTTTTTCTTATTTCCTCTATCAACAAAGATAAGAAGATAAACTCGCTGCATTTGTATTTAAATTTCAGAGTGTGTATCCATTAGAGAGGTGATATTCCGAACTCGTATGATCAAGAGACGATATTAATGCCATTTAGAAGTACACCATTAATGCATTTAGAAGGTTTTGTGTACTTTTCCCCTCTTTCTCTAATTAATTAGCAAAGCCCATCTCTTTGTTTCGGAACCTAATTCGTTCGCAGTGAAACTTCGGACTTATAGCCAGGACCAGACATTACAAAAAAGGCGAGGATGATGAAGAAGAAGCAGAAGAGATCAGAATTGATAGATGATGTGGTTGAAGATGATTACCGCCTGAGAAAATGCAAGAGTCGACTTGGTTTTGAGATTTTGAACGATATCGCAGCTGTTGCAAGTGATGATGATCTCTCTTTCCAATTTTCCTTCTTCAGCTTAATTACTGCAAATTTGTGGGAAGTGGAATTTTTATTTCAAAATGTGAGTATGCTGTTGGGTGGTTTTGATTATGGGGTTTGTAAGCCCTCACAATGGTTCATACCATAAAAAATATTCTACAATGTGGTTCTTATCATTGAAAGTTTTGAAAAGGAAAAAGAGAAAAAAAAAAAAAAAATCATATATAGAAAAGGAAAAAGAAAAAAAAAAAAATCAAAAAAAGGAAAATATCATGTTTTATATTTCATTCACTTATTTTCTTCTTCTCACAATTCCCTCTCTTTAGTTACTATTTAAATTTATTTAATTTACATTGACATTAATTTACTTAATGTAAATTTCATTAATTTATATTTAATTTATGCTTATATTATGTAATGCTATTTGTTGTATGCACGAGTGTTTATTTAATGTTTTAATGGCCATATGATCTAATGTACCTAGCTCTTGTAACTTGTAATCATTTTCGATGCGACTATTGAGGGTTACTTTCTTTAAAGAATTATACTCAATAAAATATTTTGACTCATTTATTTTCTGAAATAAGTTGACTCTCATTGGATAATAAGTCCTCTCAACTGGTAATGAACAAAGCTAGTAAATTTCCTAGAATGTACATTTGTTTTGAAAATATTTAAATTTTTTTCTTCAATAAGATCGTGGAGAATGTGCGTAGATTGTACGGTCTCTTGTGGGAAAATGACCATACCTGTTGTTCTTGATTTTCTCTGAGAGTGGCTATCCTGTTGTTTGAATTTTTTGAGCTTCAAACAGATCTAATCAAATCACCCCGCTATGCAGAAGTGTCAAACCTATAGGCTCAACTCTGACTGGCACTTTTAAGCGTAGCCATAAGTACCTAATGTTAATCTACTTTGCTCCCTGATTTTTGAACCTCTGCTTTAATGGCAGGAGAACGATGTTCCACTCTTGGTGCTTTGATAATGCGAGAAAGTTGCGGTTTCTATTTTGATTTTTTATGGTTTCATATCAGTAGGAAAATAAATTTCTATAATTGAGATGATGAAGAATGTTTCCTCTTGACTCTGAACGGTCATGGTGTCTATAGTGCTGCTCTAATATTCTCAATCTCGATGCTGTGATGTACTTCATAGAGAATAATCATAGAATGATATTATCAATCTTGAAGCATTCATGTTAATGCTGTGATGTACTTCACAGAGAATAATCATCAAATTACAGTTTCATTCCTAAAAATACTAGAATTTCGTTATTTTAAGCAACTATGCATAGCCCTATTTTAGTATTTCTCAACAAATAAAAATATTTTGTATAATTATATAACTCTATTTCATGTTCATGTGAAAGATTTTATTGATGTGGGAAATGAGTTACAAGACGAGGTTGAACAAGATTTGGAAGACCTTGAAAGGTTAATTAAAGAAAAATATGGTCCATCAGATCACTTAGAATAAGAAAAATATGGTCCATCAGATCCACTTAGAATACGAGGAGGAGACTACATATGTTGTGCAACAAGCTCTTTTGCCCTCTAAGAAGATCCAAAGCTGTGGATGGTCAAATGATCCAAATCTGTGGATGGTCAAATGCGCGGTATGTTGAGCCAATGCGGGAGAGAAAACAAAAGTTATGTTGAACCAGTGCGGTAGAGAAAACAAAAGTAGGAGGACATTTCCTTTAATCAATTTTGTCGCATACTTTTGTGGGAGAGAGATATGGATCGTTGATCAAGGTGCCTTGTGGGGTGAGAGATCTGAGTCATCCATTCCATAGATGGGCCATCAACATTATGGAAGGTACATGGACCATTATCTCCACTTTCTTAAACCATTTTCCCATCAATATATTTAAATAAATTAAATCTATCAAAGGTATAGTGCATACCATAAAATTGCATATTCCATCTCATATTTTCCATAAGAATATTTCAATAATATCAAGTCGAGATATTCCTTCAATAATCAAGATAAGATAAAGTCAATATTTCCTAATCAATATTTGACCATATATTACAAAATAGAGTTTCCACATTCAATAAACTTGTACTCAGAGTAATTTATTTTTATTGAATTTTATGAATTTTTAAAAATCATAATTTATTTTAATATGTTAATGGTCCCACCATTGCATGTGGGTAGGGCCTATGAAGTACCCACCTAGGGTCCCCACCCTAATGAAACTTTTCTTGTGTTAGTTCAAGCTTTGGCAAAGTACTTTTATGTTATTATTGGGATTGCCTTTTGCGTTGGTTTTCTTTTATTTTTGACTAAGGGTATGTTCTAAAATGCAGTTAATAAGAATCAAATTGTTGTGGTTGTAGTTATGACGACACCTAGGTAAAATGGTTATTGTCTTTCCTAATTATTTGGTTGGGAAGTTTACACTGTTTCTGAACATTGGCTTTTATGTGCCTATCAGGATTCATCTCAACTGTATGGTTTCGATCACGAAACCCAATGTATGGTTTGGACCACGAAACCCAATGCCCCAAATGACTCCGATGAGAGATGCAGGAGGTATGCATTTATTGTGGTGGTCTTAATTTTTAACATTCTTGAAATAATTCCCTATTATTTCAACATTTTGGTTTTAAAGATTGATGTAAATTTAATTAAAAGATTCATGTAAATTTAATTGAAAGGGTGGCAAAATTGTCATGAATTTCCTTTTTCTTTTTTCTTTTTCTCTCTTTTTTGTTCTTTGAGTCCTGTTTTCCTCTTCTTGACTCATGAAACTTATTTCCTCTTTTTTCATATACGTACTGTTCCATCCCAATGGAGATGAAATTCACTTTAATGTGTCTATGATGATTTTCCTATACAGGGGCCACTCCAATCCATGATGGAATGCCAACTGCCATGAGTGACGGTGCATGGAATCCTTATGCACCAATGAGCCTATAAAGGTATAGTGATGGGTCCTTTAGGGCATATAAAATCATGCAACCCTTCTTTCTCCATTTTGGGTAAAAAAGAGAATTGTTATAATGGAAGTTTCCCGAAAAAAAAAAGATAGATTTAAACTTCGGAAATTTTCTTCAGCGAACTTTCCAAAACTTAAACAAGCTGCAGGATCAATGTTTTGTATACCTAATACCTTAGTCAGCTAAATGTTCTAATGTAGGGTAATGTGTTATTGAGTAATAAGTATACTCTCTTAGTCTTCTAAATATTCTAATGTAGGGTCATGTGCTATTGAGCAATAAGTATACTCGTGGGTAATTAATGAGGTTGTCATGTTGATCTTTTTTTCTTATTTCCTCTATCATCAAAGATAAGAAGATAAACTCGCTGCATTTGTATTTAAATTTCAGAGTGTGTATCCATTAGAGAGGTGATATTCCGACCTCGTATGATTAAGAGACGATATTAATGCCATTTAGAAGTACACCATTACTGCATTTAGAAGTTTTTTTTGTACTTTTCCCCTCTTTCTCTAATTAATTAGCAAAGCCCATCTCTTTGTTTCTGAACCTAATTCGTTTGCAGTGAAACTTCGGACTTATAGCCATGACCAGACATTACAAAAAAGACGAGGATGACTATGATGGTGGAAAGATGAAGAAGAAGCAGAAGAGATCAGAATTGATAGATGATGTGGTTGAAGATGATTACCGCCTGAGAAAATGCAAGAGTCGACCTGGTTTTGAGATTTTGAACGATATCGCAGCTGTTGCAAGTGATGATGATCTCTCTTTCCAATTTTCTTTCTTCAGCTTAATTACTGCAAATTTGTGGGAAGTGGAATTTTTAATTCAATATGTGAGTATGCTGTTGGGTGGTTTTGATTATGGGGTTTGTAAGCCCTCACAATGGTTCATATCATAAAAAATCTTCTACAATGTGGTTCATATCATTGAAAGTTTTGAAAAGGAAAAAGAGAAAAAAAAAAAATCATATAAAGAAAAAGATAAAGAAAAAAAAAAAATCAAAAGAACGAAAATATCATGTTTTATATTTCATTCACTTATTTTCTTCTTCTCACAATTCCCTCTCTTTAGTTGCTATTTAAATTTATTTAATTTACATTAAGATTAATTTACTTAATGTAAATTTCTTTAATTTATATTTAATTTATGCTTATATTATGTAATGCTATTTGTTGTAGGCACGAGTGTTTATTTAATGTTTTAATGGCCATATGCTCTAATGTACCTAGCTCTTGTAACTTGTAATCATTTTCGATGCGACTATTGAGTCTTACTTTCTTTAAAGGATTATACTCAACAAAATATTTTGACTCATTTATTTTCTGAAATAAGTTGACTCTCTTTGGATAATAAGTCCTCTCAACTGGTAATGAACAAAGCTAGTAAATTTCCTAGAATGTACATTTGTTTTGAAAATATTTAAATTTTTTTCTTCAATAAGATCATGGAGAATGTGCGTAGATTGTACGGTCTCTTGTGGGAAAATGACCATACCTGTTGTTCTTGATTTTCTCTGAGAGTGGCTATCCTGTTGTTTGAGATTTTTGAGCTTCAGACAGATCTAATCAAATCACCCCGCTATGCAGAAATGTCAAACCTATAGGCTCAACTCTGACTGGCACTTTTAAGCGTAGCCATAAGTACCTAATGTGAATCTACTTTGCTCCCTGATTTTTGAACCTCTGCTTTAATGGCAGGAGAATGATGTTCCACTCTTGGTGCTTTGATAATGCGAGAAAGTTGTGGCTTCTATTTTGATTTTTTATGGTTTCATATCAGTAGGAAAATAAATTTCTATAATTGCGATAATGAAGAATGTTTCCTCTTGACTCTGAACGGTCATGGTGTATATAGTGCTGCTCTGATATTATCAATCTCGATGCTGTGATGTACTTCATAGAGAATAATCATAGAATGATATTATCAATCTTGAAGCATTCATGTTAATGCTGTGATGTACTTCACAGAGAATAATCATCGAATTACAGTTTCATTCCTAAAAATACTAGAATTTCGTTATTTTAAGCAACTACGCATAGCCCTATTTTAGTATTTCTCAACAAATAAAAATATTTTGTATAATTATATAACTCTATTTCATGTTCATGTGAAAGATTTTATTGATGTGGAAAATGAGTTACAAGACGAGGTTGAACAAGATTTGGATGACCTTGAAAGGTTAATTAAAGAAAAATATGGTCCATCAGATCACTTAGAATAAGAAAAATATGGTCCATCAGATCACTTAGAATACTAGGAGGAGACTACATATGTTGTGCAACAAGCTCTTTTGCCCTCAATGAATATCCAATGCTGTGGATGGTCAAATGATCCAAATCTGTGTATGGTCAAATGCGCGGTATGTTGAGCCAATGCGGGAGAGAAAACAAAAGCTATGTTGAACCAGTGCGGCAGAGAAAACAAAAGTAGGAGGACATTTCCTTTAATCATTTTTGTCGCATACTTTTTGTGGGAGATAGATATGGATCGTTGATCAAGGTGCCTTGTGGGGTGAGAGATCTGAGTCATCCATTCCATAGATGGGCCATCAACATTATGGAAGGTACATGGGCCATTATCTCCACTTTCTTAAACCATTTTCCCATCAATATATTTAAATAAATTAAATCTATCAAAGGTATAGTGCATACCATAAAATTGCATATTCCATCTCATATTTTCCATAAGAATATTTCAATAATATCAAGTCGAGATATTCCTTCAATAATCAAGATAAGATAAAGTCAATATTTCCTAATCAATATTTGACCATATATTACAAAATAGAGTTTCCACATTCAATAAACTTGTACTCGGAGTAATCAAGAAGAGGCATCCAAGGGTGTGGCGGATCACCCATATGAGGCACGTGGGGCCCCACCCAATACCCACATGGTGGGCCCATGTGCACTATGGGCCCCGATGTATTTTTTATAATTATTTTAAAATTGAAATTTTAAAACATTATAACTTTGTAAATTAATAACTTCATTTTTATAAGTTTAAAAATAATAAATAAAATATCAAATGACTTATAAAAATTCAAATAATAGATCTAAAATAATAAAATGAAAGCAATTAAATTAATATGATGGGAAAAGGATCCATATGGTTTTAAGAATTCAATCTGTAATTATGGGGTACTCCACCTTCAACTGTGAATTACAGACCACACTAGCTTTATCGAACTGACAAAGTGTTTCCCATGACCCACAGTCCAAGCAAGGGCTCATTAGCTGGACACCAAATTCTACCCGATGAGTCAAAGGGTTGCAATCCCAGTCTATGGATTATATGTCCTCCCCTAAAGACGAGTCAATGTCACCATGACCTGATACGACTACAGTTTTATGGTGCATAGGAGTATCTCTCGCACATGCATACGCTTCACCCAAAGGTGGATATTTGGCTTTCCCAAACGATCTAGCGATATGCATGTCGTGTGATGGAATATGGATGAGGATTTGGCCTCCGTTTCAATAGACCTACCATCACACACAAGGGTCACACAGTCTTTCGGCTCACTCATCTAGGTATAAGCTCCGACCTCATCAAGGGCTAACCCAAAACCCTATTTGGTTAATTCTTTATGCTCAAGTGGACCTAAAGTCTGATGACTTGATAATCGAGATATAGTACACCTACTCTGCCTCCCAAGGATCAATAGCACAAAGGAACTCTCTGCTCCAACCCATCTCTGTGTCACATATTGGGATTGCGATCTCTAGATTTCGGGGTATGCGGCTGCGACCCCTACCATAGAGAGCTTTCTGTTCATCACGATCAGGTGGTCCTGATCCTGATTCAATAACTATTGTTAACCCATGTTTCCTTATGTGGGCAAATTTCTTCTTTCTTGGTGGAGGAATTAATATTCTTTATCTAAGTTGAATAGTGAAATTGCGTATGGAAATATGCCAAAGAGAGACTCAAACCATATTAATCAAACACACTTTTATGTTAGATTATCCTAGTATCCATTTCTCTCTCTCTCTCTTTCTCACATACTCATGTATTTGCAATTTATCTTGTCATCAACCCACCGTCCCATGATGATACTGAGCACATTGAGAGAGACAAATGTGTTTGTGAGCAGGTTGGCATTAGATTATTGCAATATAGAAATTTAATTCATTTATGGTTTTTATTTTTTATTTGGGAATTTATGAAATGAAAAAATTACCTAATAAGATCATTTACCTTTGTTACAAGGAGGTCGCAATTCCTGGTATTAGATTTGTAATCTGGAGGTTGGGCTTGTGCCATTGACCAGGCTCAATGGTCAACTGAAGATTTCTTTAACTTTGTGACACACCCAAACCTGTTAGATTTGGCATCTAATGGCTGGGGTGTTTTGACCTCCTTATGCCAAAGGTAAATGTTCCCATCGTTTGTAAGCCCTTATGAAATTGTTTCATGGGATTTCATATTTCTACTGTCTTATTTTTTATGAAACTTATACCTTGTTCATTGAGTTTTACTTACGTTTTAATGTTTTTGGCAGATATTACTAATTTCAAGTCTCCTTACCTTGGACCACCGTGCATTCGTTTGCATTTTCATGAATTTACTTCATTACCATGTGCATTTTAAACACTAATTTCAAGTCTCCTTTCCAAACTTACCTTGGACCACCACCGTGCATTCGTTTGCATTTTCATGAATTTACTTCATTACCATGTGCATTTAAAACAGGGCAAAGAGTTTGTCCTATATGGAAAGTTTGCTCCCGTATCCAACATAAAACGAAGTTTGAAAGGCGCCATATTTCTATGAAAAATGGGGATTTCCGTTAAGGTTGTGGCCACAATGGAAATAGACTATTTAATTCAGAGTGAAGGTGGATAGAAAAATAAATTACCATTGATTTCTTATGGAAATTGTGAACCGAATCAGTTAACTGATGATTCTGCTGAACGGGGTGAAAGCGAGAAGCGAAGATGAATGAAAATATCAAAAGCAAATAAACGAAATGTACCCTGGAACAAAGGCCGGAAACACAGCCCAGATAGGAGTCCGCAATATTTGATTCAGTTGTGTTGCAATCTTCCTTGTTTCTATCATTCTCTCTTGCTCCTTTATTTTTGGTTATTGGTTAGTTTTAGGGGTACTTATGCATTCAAAGTAGAATAGCAGAACAATTTCAGAAAATCAATTTGCAAACTTTTCATAACAATTTCATTGTGTGATTTACAAAATATATGATTGCTTATTATAATATTTAAAATAATTTTTTTTTGTTAATTTGCTGCTTTTTTAAATATTTTATCATCCAAATTCTTGTCATAAATTTTTAAATACTTCAAAAAAAATTCTACCATTTTTTTTAAACGAAACCCAATTTCCAAACTTTTCATAACAATTTCATTTCGTAAATAATCTTTAAAAGGACTTTTTTTTTTTTGTTATTTTACTGCTTCTTTAAATATTTTAACATCCAAAATTATTGTCATAAATTTTTAAATACTAAAAAAAACATTATACAAATTTTTTTGGGATTTTTATTGTTATTTACATTTTTTACAGAAAACAATTTTCCAAACTTTTCGTAACAATTTCTTTTTGTGAATAATCTTTAATAGAACTTTTATTATTTTTTTTCTATTTTACTGCTTTTTAAAATATTTTATCATCCAAATTTCCTGTCATAAATTTTTAAATGCTTCAAAAAAATATACCTTTCCTTTTTTATTAAATAAAAACAATTTCCAAACTTTTGATAACAATTTCATTTTAATGGGAAGAATATTAGAAATAGAGATGTAGTCAGACGTTCGTTACGGTTCCGTGTAAGTCCAAATTAAAAAGTAGATAGTTTGTTTTGGTGCTAAGATTTTCTTGATTCTTTATCCTTAATATTTCTTCTTACAACTTCTACGAATTTTATTACACGATTTTGGTATATATCCTATCTTATAAATTTTATCTCTTGTGAAAAATAATCATAAAGATAAATCGTCGAAATAACCCCTTGAGATCTCTCTCTAGAATACTCTCTGTCTTAATACTCTTTCTTATTTCTTATTCGTAATATTAGGAAAAGTAGGATCAAGAAACCACGCATCACGCAAATATGCGTATATAATGACCCTGCAAATTAAACCACCTCATTGCTCAAAACTTGTTTAGAGAAATACAGAGAGAAGAGGAGAGAGAGAGTGTGGAAATCCATTGCTCTGGATTTTTTGTTGGTATGTTTAGTTTGTTAAAGACTTCAAAATAATATCAATTTTTTTTTTCTTTGTATGCTTGCATTGCAGAGCGTGAGAGTCATGTACGTTCTTCTTCTCCTTCTCTCCTCTTTGTTTTTTTTGCTCTGTCACCATTAATGCTTTCAGAAGTTCTTTGTATTCTCTCTCTTCGCTCCCCCAACCCCACCACCCCCCACCCCCTCCCCCTCTCTCCCTTCTTTTTCTTGAATTTATTTATGTGTGTCATATTTTTTTATTTATTTCTCTATTTCTTTTTTATTCACTGTCTACTGTCTTATTTTTGTGTGTTTTTATTGGAATAAAAAGAAAATTTTTCATGGTGCTTCAATCTAAGTTTTTTTTTGTTTTAATGGAGTTAATTGAGCATTCTCATAATGGATATCTTACTTTCTGTTTTTTATAAAAAAAATAAGTGTAAAAAAAATCTCACTCTCTCTCTTTCTTTCATCTCCGTTGTTGGGACAGAAAGGTTTCTAGAGAGAGAGAGTGCCGCAAGAATAAGAGAGCGGGAGTAGGCAATGAAAAAGAATGTCCGGTAGTTTATATCGTCATGGATTTGAAAGTTATCAGATTGGTAATAAGCAGAGATTAATATTAATGATAGTGGATTTAGAATTTGATACGAGATAAAATCAAAAAGGAATTTGAAATCTTAATAAAACAAGTTTTGGAAAACTTCAATCCCAATAGTAAATTTATTCCAATTAAAAAAGAATTAAAATCCAAGAAACACTTTTTTTGGTTCCTACAAATAAAGGAGAACTGTTTTCAAGTAATCATTATGAGTCCAAGAACTTGTTAAGAGACAGATTGAAATTGTCTTTTGTAATATTTGTGTAGGGCATTCTTTCATGGATTAATTTTTTTTATTTTAAAACTAATTTTAATTATAAATCGAATTATTATAAATTGCAGCAATAAAATGGGCATGCTATTCCCAATTCTTTCTCTCTCTAAATGTTTTTTCAGCATTTTTCTCTCCACAGTTTGGCTATCAACGATCCCTTCCTTGCACACACCCTATTTTGGCTTGTCCGAAGACTCGGAGCTTAACTATTTTAAGAGGTATGTAATCTCTACTGGGTCTAAGAATTATTTTTATTTCGCTTTTTATTTTTATTAGTGATATTAATTTTCTTCTTTAATGAGTTGAACATGTATATTGAATTCCATGCATTAACACAAGAAGACTCATTGTGTAAAATTTTGTAATTAAAATGCGAGAAATATGGAAAATATAGAATTCCATAGGAGCATTTATTTTTTTATTTTTCCCTCGACAAAATTTAAATATAATAATTTAACAAGAAGTACATAATCTAGCAAGACAATATAATTTTTGGATGCTCAAAATCTGAAATTTTAACTTTAAAGTAAATTTTAGATTTTTGAAATCTGAAAATGTTTAGTGATGATGTTATAAATTTCAAAATTTTAGTTTTAAAATAAATATAAGATTTTCAAAATCTGAAATCATTGTGACACTTTTTTTTTTTTGGGAAAATAAAATTTGGGACATACGGCCCCATAGTTGTTGTTTATTTCCATTGAAATTTTATTTGGGATTTTTCAAATATTTTTTTACTTTATTTTTCAACTTAACAATATTTTGTCCATTCTTTTTTTCTTTTCCAATATTTTTATACTATATTTTCTTATTATAATCTTTAAAAAAAACAATGTTTTTTTTTTGTTTGTGATTTTAATGATTTTTTATGTCATTTGTGACTGACTAGCTTATTTATTTTCTATATGGAGTTTTTTAAATATATAAAGATTAAATTAATTTTTCAACAATATTTCATCTTTTAAAAATATTTTATCATCCAAATTTCTTGTCATAAATTTTAAATATTTCAAAAAACTATACCCATTTTTTCTACAGATAACCAATTTCCAACTTCTCATAACAATTTCATTTTGTAATTTACAAAATATATGAATCATGAGAGTATGGTTTCTACATTTTTTGTTATTACTTGGATAATTTTGTATTTTTTAATGAATTTTAATGCTTCTATAAATCAGCTGAAGTAAAATTACATATTTATATATTATATAAGAATTAGTTATTATGATTTATCAAATCTTAATTTTAAAGGGAGGAGTATTAGGAATAGAGATGCAGTAGGACGTTGGTGAGGCTTCCGTGTAAGTCCAAATTGAAAGTAATATGGTTGGTTTTGGTGCGAAGATTTTTTTGATTCTTTATGGGTTATATTTCTTTTCAAATATTTAGTACACGATGATTTTGATACATATCCTATTTTATTAATTAAAAAAGAGTGCGCTTTCTCTCTCTAGAACTTTCTTTCTTACGCTTTTTCTCTTAGCACTCAATCGCATCCTGAATAAAAGGATAAGATGAGTAGGATCGAGAAAACATTCAAATAACGCGTAGGATCAAGAAACCATATGAGTTCTTGATTTTTGTTATTTGGTTTTATTCCCAAAAAAAACTTTACGAGTTCATAAAAATATATATATACATAGAATGTCCGTACATATTACAGATTCATTTCGAGAGAGAAAACCAGAGCAATAGTTAGAGAGAGAGGGCACGGGAGAATCTGCATTCCTCACAGGCTCTCTTTGAGGTACGTATTTTAATATTAAAAAACCCAACCCAAGAATCTGCATTCCTCAAAGGGCCTCTTTGAGGTACGTTAATATTAGAAAACCCATGGATTATTAGATGAAATTTGAATCTTGGTTTTTTCCATTTATTTCTTCCTTGTACCATTTTCATTTCCGTTTTTTTTTTTAATCTGAATTGTTGTTGGTCCCTATAATTTCTTCAATGGTTAATTCTTTTAAATAACCTAAGTTCCCTGGTCTAGATTTTCAAAATCCATTCTTTGGGGCGACCATAGGACACAGTAAGGCCCCACAATTCTATATAGTTTAGCGTCATATTGTTAAAACAAAAAATGTGGTGGATTGGGATGATACACTATAGTTTAGGGCCACGTTTTTAGGTCCCATATTATAGGATGTACTATTTTCAAGATTTGAAATCTCATATTTTTTTCTTTTTTTTCTCACCTCCATACATATTGAAGCCGACACAACCAAATTGAGGGTTTTTTAGCATCCAATCAACCTTCTGTAGTGAATTTTGGAGGTGTGCCTTAATGTGATTGTTTAGGGTCTCACCCTTGTATAAGCTTTTTACATTTATTAATGAAAGAGAGTTTATATATTCACAAATGGAAAATACATAAATAAGATTGCAACCGTAAATTATAGAACTAAAGCGCACATAAAAAATCCATCGAAGAAAGGTATTTGATGTTAGAAAACCTTTTGATTGATCATATAGGCATCAAGATGTATGAGTATGAAATATGTAAAGAATTTGAGTCTGTAAAATATTGCATATTGTAACAGATTATCTGGACTGTCTATTTTCAATATTTATTTTCATTTATGTTCAGATATACTTGATATTAGCTATTTTTTAAGTTTAAAATTTTATAATTGGAGATGAAAATAGATTCTCAGGCCATCCTGAGAATGTTTTTGCACTACAATTTCATATTATGATAAAATTAGGAGCTGCGCCTTATTTTAAGTTTTAAGGTTGGCCCTTTATAAATAGTCTATGACAGATTTTTACTTTTTTATTTTTAAATTACTCAATGCATAAATTTTTTGAAAAATATTTAATCATCCAATTTTTTTACCAATATTTTTTAAATGCTTCCCAAAAACTGTGCCCATTTTACTACAAAAAACAAATTTTCAATCTTCTCATAACAATTTCTTTTTGTGATGACTATTTCTTTTAACAAAATATATGAATCATGAGAGTATAGTTTCTTCATTTTTTATTACTTGAATAGCTTTGTATTTTTGAATGAATTTTTATGCTTCTAAAAATCAGCTATAATAAAATTCCAGATTTTTAAAAACAAAAATTATTTATTATGATTGATCAAGTCTTATTTTTAAAAGGAAGAATATTAGAAATAGAGATGCAGTAGGATGTTGTTGGTCATGGTTCCGTGAAGTCCAAATTCAAAGTTAGATGGTGGGTGCGAAGATTTTCTTGATTATTTATGGGTTAGATTTCTTTTAAAATCTTTATTACATGATGATTTTCATACATATCCTATTTTATCAACATCTAAAAGGATAAGTAGAATCAAGAAATCACCCATATACGCGTGGGATCAAGAAACCGTATGGGTTCTTGATTTATACGAGTTCATGTAAAGTTAATAAATACATAAAAAGGTCCTTATACACTACATAGAGAGGGCACAGGAGAATCTGCATTCCTCAAAGGCTCTCTTTGAGGTAAGTAGACGAAATTTGAGTATTGGGTGTTCCCATTCATGTCTTTCATGTACCATCTTCATTATGTAGCAGGTAGATCCTTACGTTTTGGTGCTAAGATTTTCTTGATAATTTCTTCATTGGTTTCTTTTCTATTAGAGAATCGTATCCATTAGAGAGGCGATATTCTGAACTCGTATCATCAAGATGAGATATTAATGCATTTAGAAGTACATCATTAATGCATTCATAAGTTATTTGTACTCTCCCCTTTGCATTTCTGTGTTCCTAAACCTAATTCGTCCACAGTGAAACTTCGGATTTATCGCCATAACCAGATTTTATGAAAAAGAGGAAGAGGACTATGATCGTGGAAGGATAAAGAAGAAACAGAAGAGATCAGAATTGATTGATGATGTGCTTGGAGATGATTACAGTTTGAGAAAACGCAATAGTCGACGTGGTTCTGAGTTTTTTGACGACATCGCAGCTGTTGCAAGTGATGATAACGACGAAGAGGAAGATGACGGAGATGCCGGTAGACTCGATTTTAGTTCTTTCTCTCCCTATTGATTCTGTTTTTCCTCTCTCTTCCTAATTTTCTTTCTTCAGTTTAATTGCGGAAAATTTGTGGGAAATGGAATTTTTATTTTAAGATGTGAGTGTGCTGTTGTTTTATCTAGTAGATGGTTTTGATTATGGGATTTCTGAGCCGGTTCCTGTCGTAAAAATTCTTTTACATTGTGGTTCATATTATCGAAAGTTTTGGAAAGGAAAAAGAAAAAAAAAAATTCATATAGAGAAAAAGCCCTCCAAATGGTTCATGCCGTAAAAAATCTTCTACATTATGGTTCATATTATTGAAAGTTTTGGAAAGAGCAAAAAATAAAAATAACAATAAAAATAAAAATCAAAATAAAAATAAAAATAAAAATAAAAACAAAAAGAAGGAAAATATCGTGTTTTATATTTCATTCCCTTATTTTCTTTTTCTCACAATTCCCTCTCTTTAGTTAATTTTTTCACTATATTTAATTTACATTGACTTTAATTTACTTAATTCAAATTTCTTTAATTTACATTTAATTTATGTTTATGTTAAGTAATGCTATTTGTTGTAATGCTATTTGTTGTAGGCACGAGTGTTTATTTAATGTTTTAATGGCCATATGCTCTAATGTACCAAGCTCTTGTAACTTTAATCATTTTCGATGCGACTGTTGACGCTTACTTTCTTTAAGGATTATACTAAATAAAATATTTTGACTCATTTATTTAATGGGATAAGTTGACTCATTGGATCATAAGTCCTCTCAACTGGTAATGAACAAAGCTAGTAAATTTTCCTAGAATGTACATTTGTTTAGAAAATATTTATATTAATTTCAATCGTGGAGAATGTGCGTAGATTGTACGGTCATATATTGGGAAATTTACCACACTTGGTGTTCTTGATTTTCCCAGAGAGTGGCTATCTTATTGTTTGAATTTTATGAGCTTCAGACAGATCTAATCAAATCACCCCGCTATACAAAAATGTCAAACCTATAGGCTCAACTCTGACTGGCACGTTTAAGTGTAGCCATAAGTACCTAATGTGAATCTACTTTGCTCCCTGATCTTTGAACCTCTGCTTCAATGACAGGAGAATGATGTTCCACTCTTGGTGCTTTGATAATGCGAGAAAGTTGCGGCTTCTATTTGATTTTCTATGGTTTGATATGAGTAGGAAAATAAATTTCTATAATTGAGATTGTGAAGGGCGATTCCTCTTGAGGCTGAGCAGTCAAGGTGTATATATTGCTGCTATGATATTATCAATCTCGAAGCATTCATGTCAGTGCAGTGATGTACTTCATAGATAATAATCATCGAATTATTTGCCTTCGAAAACTACTAGAATTTCATTATTCGAAGCAATTATGCATAGCCCTATTTAGTATTTCTCAACAAATAGAAATATTTTGCATAATTATATACCTCTATTTCATGTTCGTGTGACAGATTTTATTGATGTGGGAAAGGAGTTGCAAGACGACGATGAATGACGAGTGCATCGTCAGCCTTTTCTTCCACGAGAGGAAGAACAAGATGTGGAAGACCTTGAAAGGTTAATTAAAAGAAAATATGGTCGATCAGATCATTTAGAATACGAGGAGGAGACTACACAGGTTGCGCAACAAGCTCTTTTGCCCTCAGTGAAAGATCCAAAGCTGTGGATGGTCAAATGCGCGGTATGTTGAGCCAGTGAGGGAGAGAAAAGAAAGTAGGAGGACATTTCCTTTAATCTTTTTTGTTATATACTCTTAACTTTTGATGTTTTATGTTTTTTATCAGATTGGCCATGAAAGAGAGGTGGCTTTCTGCTTGATGCAGAAATGTATGGATGTGCAATCTCAAGGAATAAAACAACCGATAAAGTCGGTTATTACATTGGATTATTTGACGAATTATATATACATTGAAGCAGACAAGGAAGCTCATGTCAAGGAGGTATGCCTTATCTATGACTTTTATTTGTGTGTACGAACTTCATTTTCTGGTTTTTGTTTATACCATTCACGGGTCCAGGCTTGTAAAGGAATGCGACACATCTATTCAAATACCAAACCGATGCTTGTACCAATCAAAGAGATGACAGATGTTCTGTCAGTTAAGAGTAAATCTGTTGAGCTTTCGAATGATACATGGGTGCGTGTGAAACTCGGAACTTATAAGGCGATCTGGCAAAGGTATACTTGTCTTTCATTTTCCTCTCTTGGGTTATTCTTACTACTTTTATGGAAATTTATGAATGCCAACCTCTGCAGGATTTAGATGTTGATAATGTGAGGCAAAGAGTTACAATAAAGCTTATCCCAAGGATCGACCTCAAAGCTTTGGCTAACAAATTGGTAATCTTCTATTTGTTTTCCCATCTTCATATATCACTTCCTTTTTGTATTGCACTTTGGTTTGTAATGTACACGACATGGTAAGCATCTTACTGTTTGACTCTTCTCAATAGATACACCTTATGATAGACCATTTCTTGATTGTATCAGGAGGGCAACGAGGTCGGGAAGAAGAAGAAGAACTTTGTTCCTCCACCACGGTTTATCAACTCCGTGAGATGAAGTAAAATATGATATACTCCGTTTGTGCATTTAATGATGGAAAAGTATACTACTATTTTGCAACTGGCTATGGAAAATTATCATTCATTTGGTCCTCACCTCTCAATAAAAAAATGGATGGTGATGACCTCAATCAACCATGACTTTTTGAAGATATCGCAGCCCATTGTTACTTTACATGTTTGAGTTCAACTGGGATCGGTAGTACCTTATTATTAATTTTATAATTTCAGGTATATGCATATCCCCGTTGAGCGAAGGCGGGATTCAATTACGGGGGAATACTTTGAAACTATTGATGGGATGATGTTCAAAGATGGCTATCTTGATAAAACTGTGTCAATGAAGTCTATTAGTTCTCAGAACATACAACCCAGTTTTGATGAACTAGAGAAGTTCCGGAAGCCTGGAAAAGATTCAGATGGTGATATGGCCAGTTTGTCAACCGTGTTTGCATATAGAACAGAGGGCCATTTTATGAAAGGAGATGCGGTAATCGTCGTCCGTGGTGATCTCAAGAATCTGATGGGATGGGTTGAGAAGGTTGAGGAAGAGAGTGTCTACATAAGATCGAACATCCCAGGCTTCAAAGTAGTTATTCTCTGATTTTTATGTTTCTAAAAGTTCAGAATAAGTTGTTCATCTGGGTATTATATGATAATCCTGCTACGTGCCTTTCAGGAAACCCTGGCTGTTAATGAGAAAGAACTCTGCAAATACTTTAAACCTGGAGACTATGTGAAGGTAGTCTCAGGTGCTCAGGAAGGAGCTACCAGTATGGTTGTCAAGGTGGAGGGACATGTTATCATCATCTCATCGGACACCACCAAGGAAGATGTAAGTAACTTCGCAATTTTGTATACATGTCACTGGTCAGAATGGGTGGAAAGAGTGAATTTCTTTTAGTTTGTAAGACTCATTGACTCATTTTATTTGCGATTGGTGTATTCAGATCCGAGTTTTTGCTGATAATGTGGTGGAAAGTTCTTAAATAACTTTCCGTATTACAAAAATTGGAGATTATGTGTTACATTGCCTAGTTCATATGGAGTAAGTTGCTATTCTTTTTGTTATTTATTAAATAAGCAGATATTTTTTGACGTGAACAGACTTTTATTGCGTTTCTCTTTTTAACGTGGTGGAGTCAAATGTATTGCAGTAACTCCAGCTGTGGTGTCATCATACGTGTAGAGAGTGATGCATTTCAGGTGAGCATGTGTGGCACTAAATCTTTTTCACTTACATTTTAAATCGTTTTAATTGTTTGGTGAAACAGTTGCATTTTAAATTCAAAATGAGGATTTTAACATCTTTCTCAGGTTCTCAAAGGAGTTCCGGAGAGGGCAGAGGTTGTTTGGGTTAAGTCAAGAGAGATTAAAAAGAAGATAAAGCAGAAGCGTAGTACCCAAGATCGCTATGGTAGCACAGTATCTTTGAAGGATGTTGTTAGGATTCATGAGGGAGAAGATTCTAATATCTGATCTTTTAAGATGAAGCCAAACTCTTTTCTTGGTAAATAATTGTATGTTACTATTCTGTAGGAGAAGCAAGGCCCTATGAAACATATTTATAAAGGGATTATGTTCATACGTGATCGCCATCACCTTGAAAATTTTGGGTTTATCTGTGTGGAAGCTCAGTCCTTTGTTGCCATAGCTGGATCTTGTCGAAGTAGTGAGAGAAGTGTATAAACGAAAGAACTATGTGATCTTTTCCATGGGAATACAATTTTGTTTTTTTTTTTTAATGATTATAATCACCCCATTTTATTTTGGCAAAAATATCGCATACAGATGGTCTCTTACAATAAATAAATATTTCAAAATAAAACAGGACAACAAAAAAAATAAAACTCAACCACTTGATGCCAATTTTTTTAACTTAAT
>NW_006495086.1:29737-41198 GCF_000471905.2 Amborella trichopoda | reverse complement strand
TTTTTTTAAAAAAAAAAAAACAAAAAAAATTTTCATACAAGACAATCCCTTGGCAAAGAAATTCAAGGCATTGGTCTGCCTAGTAAACTCAATGTGCCAGATGCAAAAACAAAGGACAGAGCCAAAAAGACCCAACATGGTTTCTTAGGAAAACTACAAAGTTGTTTCAAAATAAAAAAACCAGATGATATAGGAAATAAAGCACCAGCAAATTTGGTTAAAATTACTATACAAAAAATTAAACGTTGAAATTTACCGGCGGCGCATGCCCCTTGAGGAGGGCAGGCCCACGTCCACGGCCCATAGCACTTGCAGCAGCCTCACCTTGAGCACTCTCTGACTTTGGGTTTTTGACAGTCTCATCCACACTAAGAACAAGGCAAGCTGCTTCTGTTGCAGCATTTATGGCACTGAATTTCAC
This sequence comes from Amborella trichopoda, assembly GCF_000471905.2. The sequence goes on along the minus strand of NW_006495086.1, from coordinate 40,777 downwards.
AACTGCAGGTTCCCATACAAAGTTAGCAAATGTATAGGTGATGCCACCGGTGTTTATGTCCACACCATAACGGGCACCTTCCCTAGATGGTAGTGGATGTTTCTGTCTGAGCTTGTTCAGAACATCAGTTGCATCAAAACCAGCCTTATCACATAGTTGGCGTGGGATAATCTCAAGTGCTTTGGCATATGAGTTAATAAACAATTGAGATTTCCTAGCTATAGTCCTCGCATGCTGTCTCAGGTATCTACTTATCTCCACATCAATAGCACCACCACCAGCAACAACAGTCGAGGTCCTCAGTGCTGTTCTCACAATCATAATGGCATAATGAAGGCTTCGTTCTGCCTCCTCGATGAACTGATCTGCACCACCACGTAGAACAATGGTTGTTGTCTGGCCACTGGTGGGACATCCACTAAAAATGTTGAACCTCTCATTTCCTACTTGCTTTTCTTCAAAAAGCTCATAGCATCCAAGTACTTCATCAATGATGTTATTGACAGAAGTTTGCACAGTCCCACCAGTTGCAGCAGCAACCCGCTGCAAATCCTCCTCTGTTACACGACCAGCACAAAGATATCGCGATCGGCAAAGTACTGTGTTTCCAGATCACCAATAGCCAGACGTGAGAGAACTATCTTTGCCCCAGATTTGACACATTTATCCAACTTGTCATAAATGATAGTCCACTCATAATCAACAATAGATTGATATTGAGCCTGATCTCTGCATTTTCTTTCTCTGATTTCACCTCTAACTCTTTAATAATAGAATTTTAGGATTCGAAAACGCTTTCGGTTGTTGTTCAAAGCTAGCATATGAGAATGTCTTTTTAAATGCAAGTCCCTTTACAAGAAAAGAATCTCTCATGTTTACACCAGGAACTTTTTCACACCAATTAAGTTCAACCTATCATCCTCTCCTATGGCCATTTCAGCATCCACAACCATTGAAGCAAAAGATTCCTTTTCACCACCTATGAGTGTTGAAGAGAGGGTTGTTGCAGCACACTTTTGCATCAGATCTTTCTTCTCTTCAAAACTTCGGCCCTCTATGCTTACTGCTAGTTCCTTAATTTTGTTAATTGCCAAATAGGATGTAGTACGATAACTGCGTATTAGCTTCCGAGGATGCACCCCATCCTCAATGAAAGGACTACAGTAGTAGTCCCATCACCGACCTCTGAATCTTGAGAATTAGCAATGGCAACAAGGGTCTTAGCAGACGGATGAACAATATCGAGAAGCTTCATAATGGTGGCTTCATCATTCGAAATGGTGGTGTTCCCTTTATCATCGTGGATAAGCTTGTCCATTCCTCGAGGACCTAGGGTTGTTCTCACTGAATCAACAATAGCTGTGCAAGCATTGATATTACTGATCAGTTGTGGCTTCCCCTGGGAAGTGTCTGTTCCCTCCTTCAAAAGTATGATCTGGGGTTCATCATGGCCGCCATTGCAAAGAACAGAGTGAGATTCGGCGTTCACTCTTGCTTGATGAGTTTTGCGCGAGGAAAGGGAGAGAATCATAAGTGGAAGGAGAAACAAATTAAAATTAATCATTATTAATGCAAGGGACAAAATATTCGCAATATTAATTATAATGTGTGCAATCACATACTTCTTTCGTGTTCTCAGTGTAAAATTCATTCGTTTTTTTTCTCTTTTTTCCCCTTTTATATTTGAATGTGTACAATATATGAAGCATATATTACATGTACCATAATGTAAGTCATGTTAGTCTACATGTGACGATTCTTTCATGCTTTTCCTTCGTGGCAAGATTCTTTCATGCTTTTGGCCCTTTATCACTATGTATGGGTCTAAATGAAGACTTTAACAACACAGTTCTTCATATATTTCCGTATACAATAATGAATAAGTTTATTTGAGAAAGCATCAATGGGAATTTTTGTAAGTTAGGCGGCCCAGGGCAAAGTTCAGCGGATTAGGTCCTTGGCCCTTGCGCAATTTGGTGGGGGTTGGCCAGCTACGAACTTCCCAATATAATTTTAGATATACCACATAGGATATTGGGGGAGACCATGACACATGTTCATTTCCGAATATAGAAGTAACATCGGATTAGATGTTCCACATTATCCATCCGGTAAATCAATGGCTATATTTTCATTCCTAAAATTAAATATATTTTAGATTTACTCAATAGAAATTTCAACGTATCTTCAAATATAAAAATAAGAATTATTAAAGATTTGTTTTATATGTTTTAATAAGATTAAAATTTATAAGAAAAAAGAGTAAATAGCAATATGGAATAATTATATGAGGCAATAAACTCACATAAATAATATCAAGGTCCCACAATAATAAGAAAGTTGCTGGGAGATCAATAAACTCACCTACATAATATCAAGTTCCCAAAATAATAAGAAAGTTGCTGAGAGATGATAAAGGGATTTCCAATGCATAAGTTTGTTAGAAAGGTTTTAAATAAAGTTTTTCATAAAACTTTTACTAAATATTATAACTTGGATTAAGCCACGGAACGAGGGCTAAATTACCAAAATGACATAATAGTTTCGAACCTTGAACACGAAATTCATTATGGACTTAGCATGATACTTAAATAAGTACACATGTAAATGAGATCATTTGACCACTTCAATAATTTTGTAAAGTGATTTAAATATGATGTTTTCCTTTTTTTTAATGCAATTATTCTTTTTTAATTTTACCGATGACCATAATTTTAAAATAAAATTAAAATACGACAATAAGGTTTATGAAATGAGTAAATACCACACTTAGCATTACTCCTCTTCCAATAATAACTTATGGGATGTAAAATATGTGATCAGACTTATAGATTTTTTTAGCTTGTTATTAAGTTGTTGGAAGTTATATTCCTTTAGCTTCGTATTAAAATTGCAGTTTTGTTCTTATTCCTAAACTGTGATATATTTTCTATTTATTTACAAAGGGACCTTTTGTATGAGGGGGCCACAACTATTTCCACTCATTATATGTCAAATTAGATACCAGACTGAGCTTGACTAGCATGGTAAGTCGGTTAGAAACAACCTATATTTTCTAGGAATAGAAAACTATCTGATAAGGGTTCTAATAGGTCATTCCTTGATGAGGTCGGAGTATGTCCGAATAAGTGAGCCGAGAGACTGTGTGACCCTTGTGTGTGTTGGTGGCTTTTAAAGACGATGGTCAAAGCCTCATCTGCGAACCATCACACGACATGCATATATGATAGTCGTTTCGAAATAGCGAACCACCTTTTAGGGCGAAGCTTACGCATGTGCGAGAGATACCACTATGGGTCATAAGAGTTGTGGTCGCATCATGTCTAGATGAGATCTACAAACTGGGATTATGACCCTTTGCTTTATCTACCAAACTTTGGTGACCCATGAGCCCTTACATGGACTATGGATCATGGAAAACAGTGGGTCGGTTTGATAAAGCAAGTATAGACCGTAGTCCACAGTTGAAGGTGAAGTGTCCCAGCATTTATTTATTAAACTCCGAGACTATATGGATCTGTTAACCATTTAATAAATTTAATTATATTTGTTTGAATGATATATGCTTTTTTGAATTATTATTTGAATTTTTCTAGATCTCTGGATATTTTATTTATCAAATTTGAATTTATAAAAACAGATATATTGATTTTAAATTGATTTAATTACTCACATTGAATTTAATGAATTTTTAAAAATCACAATTTATTTCAATATGTTAATGGGCCCACCATTGCATGTCGGTAAGGGGCTATGAAGTACCCACCTAGGGTGGCATGCCCCACCCTAATGAAACTTTCCTTGTGTTAGTTCAAGCTTTGGCTTGAAAAGAAAGCTTTGAAGGGTTTTGGAAAGATTTTTCCTTGAGGAAGCTTTCAAAGGATTTAAGACTTGTGCATAATTTTGGTAAGCACGAATGGAATTATTTTATTTCATTTGAGAAAGTGATTTAAGAATGGGGGATAAAGGATCTAGCTCCTTCCATGATGTTGATGGCACATCTATGGAATGGAGGGCTCAAATCTCTTGCCCCACGAGTCACCCAAGATCAATGGTTCATATTCAATCTTACAAGAAGAGGCAAGTTAAGAAAACCTTAAGAACCCATTTAAGCACTATAAAAAGAGATGGATCCCTCGCCAAATCTCGAAACGTTATCTTTTACACCTAATTTCTATCTCCATCTCTCTCAAATCCCACAAAGGGGCATGCCTCACTTAAAATATCTCTTTTGAAAAAAAAGTTTCTCTCTCTCCCTCAAGAGACCCAAAGGGGCCCACTCTCTTTTCTTCGATATCTCTCTCATGGTGGTTCTCTCAACTCTCTCATGATCTCTCATCTCTCATTGGGGTTTTAGACTATAGGGTTGTGGAAGAAAATAGAAGCATCTCTATCTCAAACTAAGTTGTTAAGGGGATTCACATAAGGATTTGATATTTGTGATAAAGGAGTTCATAGTTCCATTAGAGGTTTGGGCTAAACTTGCTTTTCTGGTTTGAGATAGAAGATTGATGATTGATCCTGTACCATTAGATGGTAGTGTCTCGGTGTTGGGTGTAAAACATCCTGTTGAGATAATTTCGAATACTCTCTTTTTGTCTTTTACCATATTTAATTATATACTCTTTATGTTCTCAAGCATATAATTTCCAAAATCATAAGAAAGTTTTTCAAAGAGGAAGAAATTGCATTTTTTTTTTCTAATGAGGCTTTTGAATAATATTTGTCATAAAGGTTTACCAAGTTGGCATATTTCCTCTATTTTAAGATGAAGGATTTCATTTATACTAAGTTCCCTAAATTCGTCCTTTGAAATATCACTTACTACGCATCTTCTCAACCAGATTTAGAATAGGGTGCGGTTTGTATAAGGTGTCAACCTTAACGATTCAACTAAGCTACATCTTTCAAAGCTCATGGAAAGATGTAATTTTGGTTTTTGAAAATTTCAATGATGACCTCAAAAACTACTTCACGGTTTGATTATGAAATTTGAAACTAAAAACTGGTACAGATCAAGTAGATATACAAACACATGAAAATCTTGAGAATAGACGGTATAACTAATTTATTGCAAGCTGCACTACTTTTGGCACTTGAAGATCTTTTTCTTTTCACATCTATACATCTCGATGTTGATTTGATCAGTTCGATAACTTTTCACCATCAAAATAAGAATTTTTTTGATAGATTTTTTAGGGATGCAATTTTTCTCCAACTTAAGATTTGCATCTTTATATAAACCTTTTCTTTAGAATATGGCAATTTTTATAAAATTTATCTTGGAAGAACTACCTCACAGTGCATGTATTACAACGTTATACACATTCAAACAAAAACCACTCGTAATATTAGGGGTCTCTGAGTTACCCCTTTTGTTTTTGATTCATGCTTATAATTCATTTCTTGATGAATCTCTTCTACAGGGTACAGATTCACTACCTTCAGGATTTGATAGGCTGAGATATCCAAGTCCGCTGCCTAGAAGTGACTCTCAACAATATTGTATGTCCTTCTATTTACCATTTTCTATGGTACTTATTATGGGCACTAAAGTCTCTCGAGGTGGTTAAAGATAATAATAAAGAAATGAGGGAAACAATTCTGTATTTTATATTGACTTTTCGAATTTATAATATTGCAGTTGGGGGAAGGTGTACAGGGGAAGAGATGCTTTGGTTGGGATTGGGAATACTATCAAGATTCGTGTGGGTCCCTTCAAGGGCTACCGTAGTCGTGTAGTAGATGTTGATGGTTCAACTGTTCGAGTTGAACTGGAATGACAGATGAAGGCTCTTACTGGTAAGTACTTTTGTGTTATTATTGTGATTGCCTTTTGTGTTGGTTTTCTTTTATTTTTGACAAAAAGTAATATTCTAATATGCAGTTAATAAGAATCAAATTGCTGAAGTTGAAGTTATGACGATACTTAGTTAAAATGGTTATTGCCTTTCCTATTATTGTTTGGCTAAGAAGTTTACACTGTTTCTTAATATTGGTTGTTATGTGCCTATGAGATGAAATTTTATGTGCCTATCAGGATTCATCTCAACGGTATGGTTTGGGACACGAAACCCAATGCTTCACATGACTCCGATGAGAGATGCAACGGTATGGTTTGGGACACAAAACCCAATGTTCCACATGACTCCGATGAGAGATGCAGGATGTATGCATTTACTGTGGTGGTCTTAATTTTTAACGCTCTTGAAATAATTCCCTATTACATCAACATTTTGGTTTTAAAGATTGATGTAAATTTAATTGATGACTTCTTCTATACAGGGGCCACTTCAATCCATGATGGAATGCGAACTGCCATGTGTGACCGTGCATGGAATCCTTGTGCACCAATGAGCACATAAAGTATAATGCGGGGTCCTTTAGGCTTTTAAAGTTATGCAACCTTTCTCTTTCCCATTTTGTGTAAAAGAGAACTATTATAATGGAAGTTTACAGAAAAAAAAGACAGGCTTAGAACTTCGGAAATTTTCCTCAGCGAACTTTCTAAAACTTAGACAACTTGAAAGATCGATGTTTTGTATACCTAGTATCTCAGTCTACTAAATGTTTTAGTGTAGGGTCATGTGCTATTGAGCAATAAGTATACTCGTGGGTAATTAATGAGGTTGTTGTCATGTTAATCTTTTCTTCTTATTTCCTTTGTCAATAAAGATAAGAAGATAAACTTGCTGTATTTGCATTTAAATTTGAGAGAGTCGTATCCATTACAAAGGCGATATTCCGAACTCGTATGATCAAGAGGCGATATTAATGCATTTAGAAGTTATTTGTACTCTCCCTTCTTTCTCTACTTAATCAGCAAAGCCCATCTCTTTTTTCCTAAACCTAATTCGTTCGCGGTGAAATTTCGGATTTATAGCCCTGGCTAGACATTATGAAAAAGACGAGGAGGACTATGATGGTGGAAGATGAAGAAGCAGAAGAGATCAAAATTGATAGATGATGTGGTTGAAGATGATTACCGCTTGAGAAAACGCAAGTTGACCTGGTTCTGAGTTGTTAGACGATATCGCACCTAGTGCAAGTGATGATGATGACGAAGAGGAAGACAAAGGAGATACCCGTAAGCTCGATTTTAGTTCTTTCTCTCTCTATTGATTCTTTTTTCTCTCTCTTTCTAATTTTCTGATGTTTCTAATTTTCTTTATTCAGTCTAATTACTGCAAAATTTATGGGGAGTGGAATTTTTATTTCAAGATGTGAATATGTTGTTGTTTCTTCTTATGAGTGGTTTTGATAATGGGATTTCTAAGCACTCACAATGGTTCATGCCAAAAAAAATATTCTAGATTGTGGTTCATATCATTGAAAGTTTTGGAAAGGAAAAAGAAAAAAAAAAGTAAAAAGAGGGAAAATATCATGTTTTATATTTCATGCCCTTATTTTCTTCTTCTCACAATTCCCTCTCTTTAGTTAATTTTTTCAATTTATTTAATTTACATTAACACTAATTTACTTAATGTAAATTTCTTTAATTTACATTTAATTTATGTTTATGTTATGTAATGCTATTTGTTGTAGGCATGAGTGTTAATTTAATGTTTTAATGTCCATATGCTCTAATGTACCTAGCTCTTGTAACTTGTAATCATTTTCGAAGCCACTATTGAGGCTTACTTTCTTTAAAGGATTATACTCAATAAAATATTTTGACTCAATTATTTTATGGGATACGTTGACTCTCTCTGGATCATAAGTCCTCTATAATGAACAAAGCTAGTAAATGATCCTAGAATGTATTCTTTTCTTTAATAAGATCGTGGAGAATGTGTGTAGATTGTACGGTCTTTTGTGGCCATACCTGTTGTTCTTGATTTTCCTTGGGAGTGGCTATCCTGTTGTTTGAATTTTATGAGCTTCGGACAGATCTAATCAAATCACCCCACTATGTAGAAATGTCAAACCTATAGGCTCAACTCTAACTGGCACGTTTAAGCGTAGCCATAAGTACCTAATGTGAATCAACTTTGCTCCCTGATCTTTTAACCTCTACTTTAATGGCAGGATAATGATGTTCCACTACGAGAAAGTTGCGGCTTCTATTTTAATTTTCTATGGTTTGATATGGGTAGGAAAATAAATTTCTATAATTGAGATGATGAAGAACGTTTCCTCTTGTGTCTGAACGGTCATGGTGTATAAATTGCTGCTCTGATATTATCAATCTCAGCATTCATGTCAGTGCTGTGATGTACTTCATAGAGAATAATCACCGAATTACAGTTTGATTTCTAAAAATACTAGAATTTAGTTATTTGAAGCAATTATGCATAGCCCTATTTTAGTATTTCTCAACAAATAGAAATATTTTGCATAATTATATACCTCTATTTCATGTTCATGTGACAGATTTTATTGATGTGGGAAATGAGTTGCAAGACGGGTGCATCGTGGACCTTTTCTACGAGAGGAAGAACAAGATTTGGAAGACCTTGAAAGGTTAATTAAAAAAAAATATGGTCAATCAGATCATTTAGAATACGAGGAGAAGACTACACAGATTGTGCAACAAGCTCTTTTGCCCTCAGTGAAAGATCCAAGGTTGTGGATGGTCAAATGCGCGGTATGTTGAGCCAGTGAGGGAGAGAAAACAAAGTAGGAGGACATTTCCTTTAATCTTTTTTGTTATATACTCTTAACATTTGATGTTTTATGTTTTTTATCAGATTGGCCATGAAAGAAAGGTGGCTTTCTGCTTGATGCAGAAATGTATGGATGTGCAATCTCAAGGAATAAAACAACAGATAAAGTCGGTTATTACATTGGATTATTTGACGAATTATATATACATTGAAGCAGACAAGGAAACTCATGTCAAGGAGGTATGCCCCATCTATGACTTTTATTTTTGTGTACGAACTTCATTTTCTGGTTTTTGTTTATACCATACATGAACTTTATTTGTGTGCACTATGGGCTCAATGTAATTTTTTATAAATATTTTAAAATTGAACAAAATGAATTTTAAAACATTATAACTTTGTAAATTAATAACTTCATTTTTATAAGTCTAAAAGTAATAAATAAAATATCAAATGACTTAAAAAAATTCAAATAATAAATCTAAAATAATTTAATAATAAAATAAACACAATTAAATTAATATGATTGGAAAATGATCCATATGGTTTTAGGAATTCAATCTGTAATTATGGGGTACTCCACCTTTAACTGTGGATTACAGACCACACTAGCTTTATCGAACTGACAAAGTGTTTTTCATGACCCACAGTCCAAGCAAGAGCTCATTAGCCAGTCACCAAAGTGTTTCCCATGACCCACAGTCCAAGCAGGAGCTCATTAGCGGGTCGCCAAAGTGAGTCAAGGGGTCGCAATCCCAGTCTGTGGATTATATGTCCTCCCCTAGAGATGAGTTAATGTCACGATGACCTAATGCGACCACAGCTCTATGGTGCATAGGGGTATCTCTCGTACATACATACGCTTCACCCAAAGGTGGATATCTGGCTTTCCCAAATGATCTATCGATATGCATGCCGTGTGATGGAACATGGATGAGGTTGTGGCCCCCGTCTCAATAGGCCTACCATTATACACAAGGGTCACACAGTCTCTCGGCTCACTCATCTAGGCATAAGCTCCGACCTCATCAAGGGCTAACCCAAAACCCTCATTGGTTAATTCTTTATGCTCAGGTACCTTGGGTTTTCTAACCGACTAGCCTAGATCGATAAGAACAGTCCGGTATACGCGAACATCATTCGCTTAGTATGATCATCGAGGGATCACACTCCCACTGAGTTTATATTTTACTATAATAAAAGTCTTTCAATACACACTCATAAGGCCATTAATGGTAAGAAGATAAACTTGATGCATTTGGATTTAAATTTAAGTATCGTCGTATACCTTGCACATTAAGCAAGTAAAACACACTAATTATGAACAAATGATAAACATTCATCTAAGAATAAGGAAAGTGGGCCAAGCTCGCTTTTGCACCAGGGTTCTCCCCGTCTATTTCACAGTATGTTCTGCTTTTGTTTACATGATTGGGATAATTGCTTCTTTCCTATTAAATCTCAGGTTTGTGATCCGATTGATTCTATTGTGTATAGTTCATGGATTCAGCATTCAATCTCATGTAAGCATCATTCTCGGATTGCTTGATCGCTGAGTCAAATATGCCTTGAATCATGAAGCATGCCACAGTTTAAAGTGGATCTATGTAACCTGGCATTTATGTTCTCTCTCAGCTGAGACATTGTGTATTCCCTTCATATCAATATATAAATCGGAATTTTTTTTCAATGATATACCATTAATTTATAAATGATTATAATTCATATAAGCAGGACAGTAATACAGTTTGAATAAATTAATGGATGAAACTAATAAAAGCTAAGGGGCAAGGAGCTTTCAAACAGTTTCCTAATCTTTCTTGCAAAGATGAGCAGTTGTCTCGTTTTCAAGCCGACATAGATTCCAGGCGAGAGGGAGAGATTTATGTTTTATCTATATGAGGTTGCCCTAACAATGAAACTGAGGCACACCACAAAAATTCACTTGATGATGTTTTTTCGATATTGAAAAAGCCCCAAAGCCTATCATCTCAATACATTGACGCATAAAAAGAAAAGAAAAAACAAGGAATTAAAAAAAAGCATTAAGTCTTGAAAATAGTGCATCTTGTAATGTATTATATTTACTGTCAATTTTCAAGATTTTCAAATGTTCATAGATGTACTTGATCTACACTCTTTTTTAAGCTTTAAATTATAAAATTAAAGATAAACATAAATTTCAAGCCATTTCAAATATTTTCGATGCTTAGATGATATCGTTTGATACTATTTGTAGTAGTGCCTTTGATCGTTTAGGGCCTCAACCTTATACAAACCACACCGTTTATCCAAATGTGTTTTCTTGCCCCGGTCCTTACCATTTATGTTCCAAGAAATATCCAATACTCGATTATGACTTGCAAGCACAACTAGGCACACAAACAAAGGTTGAGCCATCTCCATTAATGGAGTGAAGATGAGCCACTCTCGG
>NW_006495228.1:0-10908 GCF_000471905.2 Amborella trichopoda | reverse complement strand
GATTCAAAGCCCGTGAAATAACTGGACACACTTGAGCATAGCAACAAGAAAAAGCCAACCATTTGTTATTGACGTCAGACAGTTGAGGAGTCGCATGGAAACTGTGGAAAATTCTGACAATGTTTGGAGTAAGTAAAGGAAAATATGTGGTCTACCATAGTTCCCCTGTGACATGAGAAGACATAATTCAATCTCGTAGTGATGTGGCCAATACTTTGAAAATGGGACCCACTCTCAAAATAGTGTCATTTTCTGGCCGACCTTTATCAAATTCCAACCCATTGATTGAACAACAATGATCCTGATGACAACGATTTTTTTTTTTTCTAGGCTTTTCTTGTTACGGGAAGCATATCCTTTTATTTTTGTCAAAATGAATCACTTTTGTACTTCGAGACAAAAGTAACCATAAATGGTGGTAACCAATTAGGCCGTCAATAACCATGGTTCGGGCCGCCATTCAGACAAGCTTGTGAAGTGACTGGACCCCATTTTTTTTTTGGGATGGCCTTTTTTTCGGGCCGACATTCAGAGTAACAAGTAATCCAACAACAACCTTTTCACTTACAAAAGGACATTTTAAATTAATGTGCTTGGTTTACGCATGAAAAATGTGATTAACTACTACGTAGAGAGCACTGATATTCTCATAGATGTCGGTTAAGAAAGAGGCACCCCAATATCTTAAAGAATAAAAAAAAGCCAAGTCAATTATGTAGTCGATGCCATGGAGCAAAAGTTAATTTCAGCACTTGAACCAGCCACTTTCGTTTGTTTCTTGTCACTCTATATTATATAGTTGGAATTAAGATAGGTGCACAAACCATTGGTTGAAACCTAGTGTATTGGGAGAATTGATTCTATCTACATCATACAAGGCATATAACTCAAAGGAACTAGTAGATAAGTTTCACATACTAAACGAATGTGTACCATTTAGATAACAAAGAATCCACTTAATTGTATGGAAATTGCCAATTGTAGAAACCTGTATAATCTGACACACTATTTATGCTATATGAAAGGTTAGTCCGTGTTATGGTAACATATTAGATTGCCACCAACAATGCTTCCACCAAGAGATGGATCAGAAAATGAATACCAATTTCTATTAAATATATTTGTCATTGCCATTGGTGTTAAATAGGCTTCTACCCGCGCATATGAGCATGATCAAGAAGATCCCAAAAATATTTGGTTTGCGATAGAAAAATGTCACTTTGAAAATAAGATACTCCTTGCCAAGAAAGTAGTGAAGGAGTCCTAAATACTTCATTGCAAATTTCATTATGAGTTAGAAAATAAATTATTCCACAAGATAAGAATTATCACCTAATAATATCATCGACACAGAAAAGTAGAACATTATCGTGAGGAGACAGAAAATACATATGAATGAACTATAATGTAATGAAAACCCAAGGATAACAAATAAGTACTAAACCGATCAAATCAAGCCCGAGGTGCTTGCTTGAGGCCATATAAATGCCTTTTCACTTGCAAACATGATTTAGATATACCGAACTAACAAAAGCAAGAGGCAGCTCCATAAATATAGGATCTTTAAGAATGCCATATAGAAATGCATTTTTCACATTGAGCTGTTTGATAAGGCCAATGATACAAAATAATTATAGCAAACATAATTCAAATATTGGCAGGCTTGATAACATCACTGAGTGTTTCAGACAAATCAACCCCAACAACTTGATTAAACCCTTTAGCAACAAGTTTGGCCTTTAGTCTGGATACAACCATCAGATTTTAGCTGAGTCTTACAGACCAACAACAATCAACAACGTTCATTACAAGAAGACATTGAACTAGTCCCAAGTGAAATTAACTTTAATTTTCTCTTCCATTGCACAATTCTAACCTGGGTGGCCCAAGGTTGACTTGAGGGACTTAGGGTCAACAAGTATAGATCCAAATATAAGACCATCTCGGAGTGATGTCAATGATGGTATAATTCAATATTTTAGAGTACCATCTTGAATTCTTGTAACCATATGATGGCATGGATGCCCAAGAATAGGAGAAGAGGCAGATGAAGGATAATCATATCTGTTAGTTTCTTGGGTGATAGCATTCTCATCACCATGAGCATGCATGGCAACATCTTGAGTCTCTTGTATTGGTGGTATTGTGGTGACATCATCCTAGATAAGAAAACCTAGAGAGTTTCTTTTTTACCAACATTCGTACTCTTTATTAATAAACTAAAAAGAGATTACATCATTAGATACAGTAAAAGAAGAGAGGTGAACATCACCCTTGGCCATCGCATCAGCAATGTCATTTGCTTCTCAAAAAACATGGGAAAAGGAAATACATAAGTGGGCAATCGCATCCATTATCTGCAACCATAAAAATCGCAATTCCCACGGAACCTTCTGCGCCTTCTTGCACCAACTAATAGCATTTAAAGAATTCCCTTCAATCAGGCAGTTTTTAACCAGGTTTCTCCCTATGAAAATTTCCACCCTCCTTAACAAAGCAGTTAGTTCAGCACAATTGGTCGTAGCAACACCAATTGGGCCAGCATATGTAAACATAACACCTCCAAAACAGTCTCTTACAACATCACCAATACCTACTGAGCCAGGATTTCCCATGGAACTACCATCAAAGTTTAACTTAAAACAGCCCATAAGCGGAGCACACCACAAAGCCCTTAGGCCTACGAGAATTCAAACCCAGAAAGAAAAGGTTAGGCAAGTTTATCATAACATCAACCTTAGTAATACCCCACCCATCCTTGGACACAAAAATATAAGACCATATAGAGATCTTGATTAAATGTATCAGCTTATCAACAGGCAAAGCCATACTCTCAAAAGTCTTTCTATTTCTCTCCTTCCATACTTCCCAAAATATCACTCTTTTTACTATCTTCCAAATTGTACTTCCAATCTTGGGAAGAAACGGTACCCCAAATTACGAGACCATCCCAACTACCCTATGAGGCAACACTAACGAAACTCCTACTTCCCCAATTAACCAATGCCAAATCCTCAAATGAATCAGCAGATGGTCAACCGATTCACCATCTAGTTTGCATAGCAAACAAACATAGCGGTAGAATCTTACCGCTTTTTTGCAGATTATCAATGGCTAAAATTTTATCCTGTGAAGCTAACCAAATGAAGACTTGCATTTTATGGGGAATTAGCAGCTTCCAAATTTGTACAATATTGAAGAAAGATCATCTCCATCGGTCATGGAAGAAATGATTATAATAGGATTTAACAGAGCACATACCGTCGCTTTCAATTTCCCTTACCAAAATATCTTCTGCCTCTTAAGAAACATAAACTTTATCCAGAAGTTCCATCAATGAGCACAATTGGGACATCAACACATTGTTCAATCGCCTATACATAAGGGGTATGTCCCACGAAAACTATTGACCTCTCCTCTCAATTGCCTCACATATTTTTAGATTTGGGTTGGAAACAACTCGAAATAGATAATGGAAAACAGATTTCAGAGGATAATCCCCAAGCCATTTATGGTGCCAAAACAAAATCTGACTACCACAACCCACATTCCATCTAAAATAGCCCAAGATCATCGTCGTACAATTTGAAATGACCCGGCACATATAAGACACCTCCTTCCCTCTACCACATCCAAGCGATACCTATCTATCCCATACTTTGACCATAGAACTTGATACTAGAGATGATCCTTCAATTGGAAGGTACACCACCACTATTTGCATAACAAAGCCTGGATAAACTTCCTAACATTCCAGATTCCCAAACCACCTTCACGCTTAGGTGTACATACTCGATCCTACCTTAATAAGTGGTATTTCTTGCCTAGACATCATCTTCTCAATTATTTTTCTAACCGAGGCTGGAATGTGGATGATAGACATCTGATACATGGGAAGGTTCGTCAGGCAAGATCTTAACAACGTCACCCTTCCCCTTAGAGACAAGTATTTATATTTCTAAAGATCAAGCTTGACTTGCATCCTCTCAAGCACCCTATCCCAAACTGCAATAGAAAACTTAGAATTGAAAATCGGTAACCCCAGATAGGTAATAGAGAAATAATCCACTTTACAACCTATCACATTAGCCAAATCACAGACCATTGCCTCGCTACAGTTAATACCCACCATAGAAGACTTATGAAAATTAACTTTGAGTCCCAATGTCACATCGCAAATTTTCAAAAATCTCACCACATTCCTCACTTGTATTGTCTCAGCATGAATAAAAATTAATGTATCATCAGCATATTGTAAATGAGAGACAAATATACCTAAGTTTACAATTTGGAGACCCTTAAAAGCCCCCATACTCCCCACCCTGCTTAACATCAAACTAAAGCATTGAGCATAAATGGTGAATAAGAAAGGAGAGAGGGGATCGCCTGGACGAATACCTCTAGTCGCATTAAAAAATCCAATTGGGCTGCCTTTGAAAAGTATTGAGAAATGTGTAGAAGAAAGGCATCCAAATATCCAACTTCTACAGCGAGCTCCAAACCCCATCATTTTCAATATCTCTAGCAACACACCCCACTCCATATCGTAAGCTTTTTCCATATCTAACTTCAATAAAATGCCCTCCTTCTTACTCAGAACTCGCGGATGAATACATTCTTGCGCCACCAACACACTATCGGTAATTTGGCGGTCTTGAATAAAGGTAGATTGTGTGGTTGAAATAAGGAGAAGAATGACTTCCTTGAGATGTTCAGCAAGAACCTTAGCAATAGTTTTGTAAACACTTGTAAGCAGACCGATAAGCCTAATATCTGATAGCTCATGGATCACTGTCTTCTTAGGTATCAATGCCAAGAAAGGGGAATTGATACCCTTGAAAATTTGACCTCGAATCATAAATGCTCTAACAGCCACTAGCAAATCATCTTTATTTTTGAAAAAAAAAACCGGCGCCTTATCACCAGGCATTGCAAAACAGCATGTTGCAATTCCTGGATGGTTATCTCCCTCTCCAAATAACGTTTTCGTTCTACATTCAGCATCTTAAAAAGAACATTCGCAAAACTTGTGGTCATATTCACCTCTTTAGCAAAGGCTTTCTTGAAATGATTAATGACACCCACTTCCATGGTAACATTATCCTCATAATTTGTCCCTGGGATAACCACGACCGAAACATCATTATGCCTTCTTTTAGCACTAGCTATTGCATAGAAAAACTTAGTGTTGAGATCACCTTCCTTCAATCATTTATTCTTAGATCTTTGTTTCCAATAGAGTTCCTCAGATCTTATCAGCTCCTCTAACTCCTTAAGTTTACCCCTACATTCAACCACCGATTGCTCAGTTAAAACTCCACTCATCTGAGTATTAAGATCTAGCAATTCAATCTCAGCTAAGATCCCATCGATCTTAGCCTTAAGATCAAACTTGTTATCTTTCTTCCATTCAATCAGTCTGTGTTTAACATTTAACAATTTTTTGTGTAATTGGAAATCCATAGCACCCACCACCACGGTATTTGACCAGGTTCTTTTAATAAGTTCTTCCACCTCTTTATTCTCCAACCAACTAACCTCAAAATCTAAAAGGGGAACTTAGATAGTTATCACTGTTAACGGGACAAAACAGGATCTGGATGAGCAGATGCACCCGGAGCATCGCATATCGGTGGTTGAAGTGGAGATGATGAAAGAGGAGAGGAAGAAGTGTATAAGTTATGCTCATAACAATCAAACTATTGTGCACTAATAGATAGAAAGCTCCCCCTAAACCTTGGTAATATCAAATAATAACTTTGGATTAGCATAAGTATGAATATTTTAATCAAATGCAACATGTCTAGAGATACATTGTCATGTAGATTCATGTTAATATATAGAGCCCTTTATTGAATACTCTTTCCTAAAATTGCACGTTGGAGAGTGGGTACTGAATTTATTTGCAGCATAATCTCAAACACTTAAAAAATATCGACAATCAAATACCAGGATTGAGTAGTATTTTGGTAATTGGCTAAACAATAAAGAATATAGTTAATCCATTTTTAAATTGGAATATCGAATCCTATTGATAAGCCCGAAATAATTTACTGAAATATCATTTAAAGCCTAATTTTACATATATTCTTATATTTTCATTTGGCTGTTCCATTCTACTAGGAGGTTCCCAGATATGACAGTTGTTGTATAATTTCATTATCACTAAGATGGGCAATAAATTCTCTATATGTAAACACACCACCTCCATCACATAAATTTGAATTCTCTTATCAAATATCGTTTCTACCATACGATGCAATTTCACATATGTGAAGAAAATTTTAGATTATCTTTTCAAATGATAAATTTTAGAAGATTGAAAAAGTTATCAACAAGCGCTAAATAAAATTGATAGCTCTAATTGCTCTAAAATTGGAGTAGAGGGTCCCACCAGCCATAGCAGAGACATGGCCAACTGTCTCCTTCTTCCATTCTTGTCGAGAAAACTGCTTCTGCGGCAGAGCCTGTTTCGAGGAGTAAGCCCTTCTTTTCCTGGAAACAACCGTCCATTGGTGGTGTGGTTTTCCGTTGGAGGGAAAACAGCCGGAATTGAACGAAGAACCAGAAGACTCCGACGACATAGGGGACTTGCTAAGAAGAAGGGGGCTAAAGGGATTCCACTGAGATGGACAAATCGAAAAAGTCATCGCCTACCTTAAGTAAAAGTTCAAACGACAAAGGTTGGCCCGACAACGGTTGGATTTTCATTCTTAGAGTACCCAAAGTAGGACCAGCCATAGTAAACCAGTTGATGTTTACCAAATTACCACAACGACCTGCAACCAGGTTAAAGACATCCCTCATCCAAGCCTGGATAGGAATACCCATCACCCTCACCTAAATGGCAGGCAGATGAACCAGGGAGGAATTAGCTTCAATTGTCCAGCATTCAACAGTCATCAACACTCCTTTAAACCTCCAGAAGTGTTGTTTCAGGACTTTAGCAGCCACCTCCCGCCCATCAAAGATTACCAATGCTCGATGGTTAGGAATGGCTCGACAAGTAAGAGGGCCACCCCAAGACCGTGAAGCCCAGTCTTGTAGCATACTAAGGTTGTCCACTAGGGGGGAAAAATAACAAAAAGGGCCTTTTAAAGCTGGCATGCCTAGCTCTCAGTAGCCTTAAGTGGAGCTACAAGCACCGGAATATCAGAAACATGTTCTGAGTTCCACGAAAGAGGGTCAACTTTGAGGGGAGGTTGTGGTTCAGAACCAAAATAGACATCTCTCTAGTTATCAGTCGAATTACAGCCTCGGGAGCTCTTGCTCGAAAGCTTCTTATTGTTTTTTAACGGGCTGGTCAGAAAGGCCTCTAGATGCATGAGTAGAGTTCCAAGAGCCATTAAGACCATTGACCATCCGATGCGAACCAGTAAGGTCATCATAAGAATCCCGACTAGAAAGAGACTTATCAAGATTCAGACCAAACTTCCCCATAATATGCAAAGTGGACCGTGATAAGGTTTAGAGCAAAAGAAAGAGCAAAGAAGCGGGGGAATGAGTAGAAGAAAGAAAGGAAAAAATGAAACGAAGAAGAGCGGAAGCCATGCTTAGGTTGGGACAACACTTCTTGAGATGGGTTTTAAGACTTATTTTTAAGGACAGGTAATATCTAACATGGAGATCATGAATATGAAAAAATAAATAATTTTAAAAAATTAGAAATATTAATTCCAATAAGAAAACATTTATACCGTTAATTTCTATTATTTTTAGATGGAACACCTACTTGCAGTCATTTTTAAAGTAGACGCTTTACAAGCGCATGTGTAGAAATGCGGTCCTGCTCGCATGAAACAATTGTTATTTATAAAAACTGCATCTTCCTCGGATTAAATCAAGACGTCATCCCCCAAAAAGACTTCTTTAAGGGCATTTCCGTTATTTTGGATGATAGGACGTAAAGTAAAAAATAAATTATTTCAAAATTGATGGCCTGATATTATTATTATTATTATATTATTGTTATGGTATTTCTCTTTCAATAAATACTAGAAGGCTTCGGGAAGGGCTTATTTACTCTCAGAAATAGAATTTTTTGGGAAAATAAGCAAAGACTTTTTTGAGTGTGTTTTTCAGGTTTCATAACGAGTTTTCAAAGCCTGGAATGACTTAATAATTTCATATTATTACCAGTTAGGGCAACCATTTTATTGATAATCCACCAATTTAATGCATAAGCTGAAATAGTTGCGCAGTTGGTGGAAAAACAAGGTAGCCTACAGCTTGGCATTGCTACCCATGTTTTGCAAGAATAAAATTTTTTAAAATAAAAGTATTAGATTGTTGTCTAAGACATGGATTTTCAAGTGTTTATAATGTGAACTAGAGTTGTTCGAATTTTTTTTGTTAATTATGTTTTTTTCCAGTGGTTATTATAATAGTTTATATAAGGGTGAGTTTCTAAACAATCAAACTAAGACGCACCTCAAAAATTCATAAGAGGTTATTTCGATGCTAAAAAACCCTCAATTTGATCATCTCGACTTTAAGATATATGGACATAAGAAAAATGGATTTCAAAATTTGAAAATAAGGCATTTTGTAATGTATTATCTAGAACCTAAATTTTTAGTAGTTTTAAGTGTTCATGCACAGGTGAAAAGGGCAAAAAGATTTTAGATCCCAAAACAACATATTTTGACACTATTTGAAGAAGCACCTTACTTTGATTGTTCAGGGCCTTAGCCTTATACAAACTACACCTTTTTTTTTTATGTAATTCTTGATTTTCATTGCAAACCGCTACATCCATGCTGACTGAATTGATGTTAATGGTGGGAATGGAGGGGCAGATGTACCCCCAACTACCAATGCCCCGACCCCATTCCCAACAGCAATTTGTAAACTTAGATTCATATCCATTTTCACCGTAATTTTGAATAATTTTTTACTATTTTAGAAGAGGTGTGGTGAGAGAAATTCTAGTGATCTCTTTTCAGAGTAAATTTTGGATAAATCTCCAAAAAATCCCATTCATTTTTTATATTTTAAAAGTAATCCTATGTTTCTTATTTTTACACTGAAGTCCCACTATTTGAGAAAGTATAGTGCATTAGTTATAACTTTTTATGCGTTGGACTAAGCTCATCCTTCTTACCATCACCCAAATAGAACAAAAACACTAAAATAACCCAAAAGATATTATACTCCTGAGGGAGTAGAATGCCTCTGTACTTCCTTGGTAAAACCCCACTTATAATTAATTTTAAGACCCCAAATTTTGGTGATGTAACTAATAGAAACAATATTAGTAACATCTTCAACTCATAGATTAACTTCAATAAAAAAAATCATAATTGTACCCTCTGTGCACATTAAAAAAAAAATGTCTTGAGATTGAATGGAGACCTTACAATTTTTAGATGATGAAATCCAAGGGCTAGAAAATTCAAATTTTATTTTATTTTGTAATAATCATGTAACAATTCTTAAGTGCTTCCCAAAATTTAAGTTTGAAAACTCCTCCCAAGTAGGTGTTCTGGGAGTAAGGAGCATATTTTAGGTGCTTATAATATATGTGCTTATAAAATAATCCAATAATACAAAGGAAAAGTTTTAATAAGGTTGCAACCTTAAAATGTAGAATCACATATGCACCTCAAAAATATATTGGAAATGTTGTTTGAATGTTGAGAAAACCCTCTAATCGATCATCTCGACATCGAGATGTATGAATATGAAAAAAAGAAAAAATTGAGTCTCCGAAATAGTGCATCTTGCAATACATTATCTAGACCGTTCATTTTCAATATTTTCATATATTTATAGATCTACTTGATTTTAACCATTTTTGGATTTTAAAATTTTCTAATTAGGTATAAAAATAGATTTTAAGATAATACTAAGAATTTTTTACAACAAAATTACATGTTATGATAAAATTTTAAAGTGTGCCTTAATTGGATTGTTTAACGTTGCAACCTTATAGAAACCGCACCCATAATAAAAATACCCACAATATTCATACAATATTTAGGGGTGCTTTTTGTTATTTTTCTTCAAACAAGTTTTCGTGTATTTTCTAGAAATTCCATTGATGGTAAGAAGAATAGATTCCCAAATTTGAGCATAATTTAATGATTGAAGAAAATCAAAATGCACTGTACATTATCTAAAAGTGGAACATATAAACGTAAACTATAAAACGTTGCAAACTAATTATAAATTCCAAAAATAAATAAGATTTATGTGTAAATTTCCTTATTTTTTTGGATTAATCATTAGGAATCACATATGGTTCTACACTTGTTAAAAATGATTGGAGAATCAACTTTTAATTTTGGAAAAAGTTTATATAAGGTTGCAATCTCAAAATGTAGATTAAGGTGTATTTCAAAAATCCATCATAAAAGGTTGTTTCGATGTTGGAAAACTCTCTAATTGATCATCTTGACATCGAGATGTATAAATATAAAAAGAAAAAAGATTTCGAGTTTGAAAAATAGTGTTTCTTGTAACACATTATCTAGACCGTCCATTTTTTAGATTTTCATATATTTATAGATCTACTTGATTTAAACTATTTTTAGAGTTTAACATTTTATATTTTATAAGTAGAGATGAAAATAGATTTTTAAACTATTCTAATAATTTTTTATCCCAATATTTATAATAAATTTTAAGGCGTATGTAAACCACACCTTTTAATTTTTGAGCCGTCAGTTATGCCGCCTTTTTTTGAATCGCCCTCGTTTTATCCATTGAGCTTTCTCTCTTTGTATGATGAGGAAATATAGAGAGATAAGTCTTCATTAGAAAGAGAAACAAGTCTGAGCCATCTGGGTCCGTTTCTCTTTCTAATCATTAGAGATAGAAAGCGATTGAGATATGCAATTTGGTCGATTGTCCATCCCACAAGTCAAATTCTAAAAGCTAAAAATACCCCCCTCCCCCCCCCCCGCC
>NW_006495264.1:0-10913 GCF_000471905.2 Amborella trichopoda | reverse complement strand
CGTTCATTAGTGAGGAGTGAACCTTATGATAAAGAAGAAAAGGACAAACCGATCTACAGAAGTATATGCTATAGGACAATATATATCTATGTCTGCTCACAAAGCGCGAAGAGTTATTGATCAGATTCGTGGACGTTCCTATGTGGAAACACTTATGATACTAGAACTAATGCCATATCGAGCATGTTATCCAATTTTAAAATTGGTTTATTCCGCGGCAGCAAACGCCACTCACAATATGCGCTTCAACGAAGCTACTTTAATTATTAGTAAAGCTGAGGTCAACGAAGGCAACACTGTGAAAAAATTAAAACCGCAAGCTCGGGGACGGGGCTATCCAATAAAAAGACACACTTGTCATATAACTATTGTACTGAAAGACTTAGACGTAGAAAAAGAAAATTTATATTAATATATTATATGAATATGATATATTTTTTATATTTATATAAGATTTAATATTCATAAGGTCAGTATATGTATACATTATATGTATAGTAATACTAGCGGGGATTGTGGGACAAAAAATAAATCCACTTGGTTTCAGACTTGGTGCAACCCAAGGTCATCGTTCTCTTTGGTTTGCACAACCAAAAAATTATTCTAAGGATCTACAAGAAGATCAAAAAAATACGAAATTGTATCAAGAATTATGTACAAAAAAATATGAAAATATCTTCTAGTGTCGAGGGGATTGCATGGATAGAGATTCAAAAAAAAATCGACTTGATTCAAGTCATAATCTATATGGGATTCCCAAAATTATTAATAGCCCCCAAAAAATGGAAGAATTACAGATGAATGTAAAAAAAGAACTACATTCGATGAACCGGAAACTTAACATTGCTATTACAAGAATAGCAAATCCTTATGGACACCCTAATATTCTAGCAGAATTTATAGCCGGACAATTAAAAAATAGAGTTTCATTTCGCAAAGCAATGAAAAAGGCTATTGAATTAACTGAACAAGCAGGTACAAAAGGAATTCAAATACAAATTGCAGGGCGTATCGACGGAAAAGAAATTGCACGTGTCGAATGGATCCGAGAAGGTAGGGTACCCCTACAAACCATTCGAGCTAAAATTGATTACTGTTCCTATACAGTTGGAACTATCTATGGGGTATTAGGTATCAAAATTTGGATATTTGTCGATGAGGACTAATAATCCTTTACTTGACTTATCTTTAGATCGATCAGGTAATATACCAAAAAAACAAAAAAGAAAAAACAACTTTTTTCTATTAAATCAAAACAAAAATAAATAATTCTATAAGGTTGAATAAAAATTCTATTAATCAGTTGATTTAATATAATTGCTATGCTTAGTGTGTGACTCGTTGGTTTTTTTAGGGTTAGATTTAAAAACAAAAATAGACCAGCCCATAAGTATGAATTAATAACCAACTCATCGTTTCGCATTATCTGGATATAAAGAACCAGTCGAGATATGATATATTAGTCATATCATTGTAGCAACTGAAATCTGTTTTGTAATAAAAAAAAAAAGAAAAACAAGATTGATTAGGAGTTGTGAAACAATAAAAGTTAAAGTGTGTGGATAAATGAAAAGATGAGAGAAAGAGAGAAAAAACTACCAATGATATAGAATTCCAATATGTAAGGTCTATGATTCATTTTCATAAAGGAAAATGTAATAAAGCATTAATACTGAATTGATCCCTAATTAAACAAAATTGTTTTATTAAGAACAAATAAGAACAAAAAAATCACGAGCCCTGAGTCAATAAAAACTGAGAAGATTGACTCAAGATCAAATTTCATTTAAGAGCTCCGTTGTAGAATTCAGACCTAACCATTAATCGCGAAACGGTGGGAACGACAGAACCCGTGAGTGCATAAGATTCTATTGAAAACGAATCCTAATGATTCATTGGGTAGGATGGCGGAACGAACCAGGAACCAATTCATTTATTCTGAAAAGTCATGGCATAAACTAATCTTATAAAATTGAATTAAAAGAGTAAATATTCGCCCGCGAAATTTTTTATTTTTAAGAAAACAAAATTTTCTATAAATAGAAATCAAATACATGTTTACTTCTATATCAAATAAAGATATCCAAATTGATAATAGCTTATCAAAATCAAAGACTCTCAGGCTTCAATATATTTAATCAATATATTATTGATTAAATATATGTATATTATTTTATAATCATTTCCTTCGCGAGGAGCTGGATGAGAAGAAACTCTCATGTCCGGTTCTGTAGTAGAGATGGAATTAATAAAAAACCCTCAACTATAACCCCAAAAGAACCCGATTCCGTAAACACCATAGAGGAAGAATGAAAGGAATATCTTATCGAGGTAATCGTATTTGCTTCGGTAGATATGCTCTTCAAGCACTTGAACCCGCTTGGATCACATCTAGACAAATAGAAGCAGGGCGACGAGCAATGACACGAAACGCCCGCCGCGGCGGAAAAATATGGGTACGTATATTTCCAGACAAACCAGTTACAGTAAGACCTACAGAAACACGTATGGGTTCGGGAAAAGGATCTCCCGAATATTGGGTAGCTGTCGTTAAACCGGGTAGAATCCTTTATGAAATGAGTGGGGTAGCCGAAAATATAGCCAGAAAGGCTATTTCAATAGCGGCTTCCAAAATGCCTATACGAACTCAATTCATTATTTCAGGATAGAGATGTAGAACCAAAAGAAAAAGGTTTTTGGATGAAAAAAAACAATTGCAGGTTTCTTTTTTTGTTTTGAATAAACAACATTTTTTTTTTTTACTTCGCCCTTTGCATTGAAAAAACAGATCAAAAATGATATGATTCAACCTCAAACCCAATTGAATGTAGCGGATAACAGCGGAGCCAGAAAATTGATGTGTATTCGAATCATAGGAGCTAGTAATCGACGATATGCTCATATTGGTGACGTTATTGTTGCTGTAATCAAAGAAGCAATACCAAATACACCGCTGGAAAGATCCGAAGTAATCAGAGCTGTAATTGTACGTACTTGTAAAGAACTCAAACGCGACAACGGTATGATAATACGATATGATGACAATGCTGCGGTTGTTATTGATCAAGAAGGAAATCCAAAAGGAACTCGAATTTTTGGCGCAATTGCCCGGGAATTAAGACAATTAAATTTCACTAAAATAGTTTCGTTAGCACCTGAAGTATTATAAGATGAGACCCTAAAGACAGTTTTTATTTTATAGTATTTGAATGAAATTAATTTAGTAGATTTAGTAGATTGTTTGTGTCTCATGTATATGCCTTTAATTTTCTAATTAAGAAAAAAAAAAAAAGAGCATGTTGATTATATCCAAATTTGGGGACAACCAAAATCTTCATTTATTATGAGTAAAGACACTATTGCTAATATACTAACCTCTATACGAAATGCTGACATGAATAAAAAAAGAACAGTTCGAATACCATATACTAATATCACTGAAAATATTGTTAAAATCCTTTTACGAGAAGGTTTTATTGAAAACATGAGGAAACATCAGGAGAACAACAAATACTTTTTGGTTTTAACCCTACGACATAGAAGGAATAGGAAAGGGCCATCTAGAACTGTTTTAAATTTAAAACGTATCAGTCGACCTGGTCTACGAATCTATTCTAACTATCAAGGAATCCCTAGAATTTTAGGCGGGATGGGGATTGTAATTGTTTCTACTTCGCGGGGTATAATGACGGGCAGAGAGGCTCGACTAGAAGGAATCGGCGGAGAAATTTTGTGCTATATATGGTAATCTTTCTTTTCTGATATCCAAATTATATACAGAACTTTCCTATTTCATATTTGTGAAAAAAAAAAAGAAATAGAGAAAGGGTGGTTTTCAAATATTACGCTTCCCACATTAGTTAATCCCTCAAGTGAAAGAACAAAAAAGGTTCATGAAGGTTTAATTTCTGAACCACTTCCCATGGTATACTTTAGGTTCATTTAAATAATGAAAATCAGAGCCTCCGTTCGTAAAATTTGTGAAAAATGTCGACTGATCCGTAGGCGAGGACGAATTATAGTAATTTGTTCCAACCCAAGACATAAACAAAGACAAGGATAATTTTTAGAAAAAAGAGGAGAGGGGATTCTAGAAATCGAAAGGCCCTACTGTTCAAATAATAGAAATAAATAATAAATTAAAGGCTCTGTTTTGACATGAAACGGATATATCTCTATATCTCTGACTTAGCTTAGATTTATGAGATGATATAATTATGGCAAAAGCTATACCAAGAAGTGGTTCACGTAAGAATAGACATACGGGTTCACGTAAAAATGCACGTAGAATACCAAAGGGAGTTATTCATGTTCAAGCAAGTTTCAACAATACTATTGTAACTGTTACCGATGTACGGGGGCGGGTAATTTCTTGGTCCTCCGCCGGTACTTGTGGATTCAAGGGTACAAGAAGAGGGACACCATTTGCCGCTCAAACCGCAGCAGGAAATGCTATTCGGACAGTAGTAGATCAAGGTATGCAACAAGCAGAAGTCATGATAAAAGGCCCGGGTCTCGGAAGAGATGCGGCATTAAGGGCTATTCGTAGAAGTGGTATACTATTAAGTTTCATACGAGATGTAACCCCTATGCCACATAATGGCTGTAGGCCCCCTAAAAAAAGGCGTGTGTAAAAATAAACATTGAAGATATTTCAAAAGAAATAAATAATTCAATGATTTGATCAAATAATATCACTATGGGTCAAGAGAAAGTAATAGTATCTACTCGGCCACTACAGTGGAAATGTGTTGAATCAAGAGCAGACAGTAAGCGTCTTTATTATGGACGCTTTATTCTGGCTCCACTTATGAGAGGCCAAGCCGATACAATAGGCATTGTAATGCGAAGAGCTTTGCTTGGAGAAATAGAAGGAACATGTATCACACGCGCAAAATCCGATAAAATACCCCATGAATATTCTAACCTAGTAGGTATTCAAGAATCCGTACATGAAATTTTAATGAATTTGAAAGAAATTGTATTGAGAAGTAATCTGTATGGAACGCGCGAGGCATCAATTTGTGTTAAGGGTCCTGGATATGTAACTGCTCAAGATATCATCTTACCATCTTCGGTGGAAATTGTTGATAATACACAGCATATAGCTAACCTAACAGAACCAATTAATTTGTGTATTGAATTACAAATTGAGAGGAATCGTGGATATCGTATAAAAACGCCAAATAACTTTCAAAACGGAAGTTATCCTATAGATGCTATATTCATGCCTGTTCGAAATGCGAATCATAGTATTCATTCTTATGTTAATGGAAATGAAAAACAAGAAATACTTTTTCTCGAAATATGGACAAATGGAAGTTTAACTCCTAAAGAAGCACTTCATGAGGCCTCCAGAAATTTGATTGATTTATTGATTCCCTTTTTACATGCAGAAGAAGAAAACTTCCATTTAGAAAACAATCAACACAAAGGCACTTTACCCCTTTTTGATTTTCATGGTAGAGTGGCTAAACCAAGGAAAACGAAAAAAGAAATAGCATTGAAATATATTTTTATTGACCAATCAGAATTGCCCCCCAGGGTCTATAATTGTCTCAAAAGGTCCAATATCCATACATTATTAGACCTTTTGAATAACAGTCAAGAAGACCTTCTGAAAATTAAAGATTTTCGCATAGAAGATATAAAACATATATTGGACATTCTAGAAATAAAAAAGCATTTCGCATAAATTTTAATGAGTTTTGAATCTTTAACATCAGCCATATACTCGGAATATATCAAAAATAGAATTGACTAACCGTATCTAGGGAAAATTCACTTTGAAGCGACTATTCCCTAGATACACACGTCGTAATTTATTTATTTTATTTCAAAAAAAAAATAATAATAAATAAAAAATAAATAAAAATGGAATCGATTTAAAAAAGACCTAAAGTTAGGGATTTATCAATAGGTAATGTTGCTCCAATACCCAACCAAAGGGCTACTGCCGTACCAATCAAAAAGACGGTTGTCGCTACTGGACGACGAAATGGGTTTTGGAATTTATTAACATTCTCCAAAAAGGGTACTGTTAATAATCCCGCAGGTACTGAAACCATTAAAAGAACACCCAATAATTTATTTGGTACTGTACGAAGTATTTGAAATACGGGAAAAAAATACCATTCAGGCAATATCTCCAAAGGAGTTGCAAATGGATCCGCAGGTTCGCCAATCATTGATGGTTCTAGAACCGCTAAACCTACGTTACATGCAATAGTACCTAAAATTACTACCGGAAAAATATATAAAAGATCATTGGGCCATGCAGGTTCTCCATAATAATTATGACCCATCCCTTTAGCCAATTTAGCTCTTAATACAGGATCGTTCAAGTCAGGTTTTTTTGTTATTAGGATAGGTGAATTATTCTCGATCCATCCCCCGAAAGAACCGGACATGATAATTTTTCATCATCCGGCTCGAGCACGAATCAAATGAACCAAATATACCCATATAAAAAAATCGATATGCTAGCCATATCCACACATATATGAATGATTCTATATAAGTAAAAATTTACCAGTTTAGTTTCCTTTTCGGAGTTTCAACAATCAGACATTGCCCAAAATCCAGTTCTTACAGATAAATGCTCAATACCCAAGTAGGCTTGCAAGGTTGATTATAATCAAGTGCTTTATGGGTCGTCTCAGACCTTTCAATTGGGCTTTATCCCCCCAAATAGCGAGACTTTTTGTATACAAAGAATTTACTTGTTACTAATTGAATTTAGCCTCTGTTCTTCTTTAGATCCCTTGTTTCACTCCGATAGTATAATAAATCAAGTCAATGCATAGGAAATGAATCCATTTACATACTATTAAGTAAGTGAAAGATATAAAACATAATCTAATCAAAATTATGCCACATCACTTATTCTTTCGACTGGATCTTACGGAGCCTGTTCATACATGACATGATCGAGTCTGATCATAGAAAAAAACAATTCTCTTCCAACGAACCACCTTATCCTCTATATCGAGCTTTCGCGGTGGTTGGAACAAAGACACATTTTTATTTTGAATTGAAATGTGGCAGATAAGGACATATATTCTGCACAAACCAATCAATAGTTCAAGTCACACACTCCCATAATCCATTTTATCTTTAGAGAATTCACTTCAACTATGAGTGTCAAATAAATAATTACTTTATTTATATATTTGGAGTTGAAGAGAAATATCCAAATACATGTCTTATTCTTTTCAATAATCCATATTTATAGCAATGAAATACTGTTGGGCCTACCCCATGTGATAACCAATTGATTACAAATAGTATAATATAGCCCCTTTATAAAGGACCGGAAATACCTTGCTTACGTATCATTAGGAAGTGCATTAACATAAATACGGCAGTAAGAAGAGGTAATACAAAAGTGTGTAAACTATAAAAACGAGTTAAAGTGGATTGTCCCACACTAGCACTTCCGCGCAATAACTCTACCAAGGGCGATCCTATTACAGGAATAGCGTCCGGTACACCTGTTACAATTTTTACTGCCCAATAACCTATTTGGTCCCAAGGTAAGGAATAACCAGTTACACCAAAAGATGCGGTCAATACACCCAAAACCACACCTGTAACCCAAGTCAATTCACGAGGTCTTTTAAAGCCACCTGTGAGATACACACGAAATACGTGGAGGATCATCATTAGTACCATCATACTTGCCGACCATCGATGAACTGATCGGATTAACCAACCAAAGTTAACTTCAGTCATTATATATTGAACAGAAGTAAAAGCCTCCGCAACGGTCGGGCGATAATAAAAAGTCATAGCAAACCCCGTAGCTACTTGTACTAAAAAACAAGTAAGCGTAATTCCTCCTAGACAATAAAATATGTTGACATGAGGGGGAACATATTTACTAGTTATATCATCCGCAATTGCCTGAATCTCAAGACGTTCTTCGAACCAATCATATATTTTATTGAGATAGGTAAGCCAAAAAACTCCCCCTCTAAGAACCGTATATGAAAATTTCATCTCGTACGGCTCAAACAGAAAGACCAAAATACAAGTTCTATCGGATATGCCTTCGAAACTTCCTAATTGTATTATTTACTCTTTTCTAAAGAAAAGATAAAGAAAGAATACAAAAACTGTTTATTATGGTTATAATGCCAAAATCTCAAGTCGGCTCATTTATCTCTATGTTGATCAGGCCTCTTGAATCTTCTATTTCCCTATTTTATTTATTTATTTGTGTGTAATGAGACTTTATTAGTGTTTTCTTTATTATTGATAGGAATTCTCTTGTTAAGACCCTATGAATCAATTAAAACCTCAGATTCATACTAAAACCACGATGAGTCAATAAAACCTTTTCAAACTAAGTCCAAAAATTCCTTGAGTAAGAATCGTTGGATCACCACTTATTCAATGAATAGACATAATGACTAAAAATCAAAAGAAACCTTTGTACTTTGATCAAAATAAGCAAAAAAGGGAGTCCGGTCACGAGGTCTGAATATTAAGTTAAGAATGAATCATAGTTGTAATACTTTA
This sequence comes from Amborella trichopoda, assembly GCF_000471905.2. Next base: position 2,390 of record NW_006495264.1, on the reverse strand, counting down.
GTAAGATATTTCATATAGTCCGTGCTTCAGATACTATCATAGAATGACAATATCCGACGAAGTAAAACCATCTCTAGCAAGATGACAGACCCGCTCTCTGTACTATTCATAGGATCAATTCTAACAAGTCACACACTCATATTCCGGAAATACAGAAACAAAGAAATTTCACGATCGAACTACCAAAATAGAATGGGATAAAAATCAGAGAACTAAAAGCTTCACTTTGTAGTGAAAAGTGAGTTAATAGTTTTTGTGAATCTAATTCATTGAAATTCCGTCTAGTAAAATAGAAGAATTATAAATCTCCAAAATAATAGATAGGAATACCGCAAATAAAGCCATTGCGATACCCATCAAAGGAGTAGTTCCCCACCCAGGAGCTACTTTACCATATTCTGAATTCAATGGTTTCAATAAACTCCCTGCACCTGTTCGTCTTGAACCAGATCTAGAACTACCCTCAACAGTTTGTGTAGCCATAAAGCCTATTTTCTATTCATTGAGATCTGTTGACTTTGTATACCATTCCGTTGTAAATAAATGATCTTAGCATAGATCTATTGTGGTCTTTTAATAATAATGGAAACAGCAACCCTAGTTGCCATATTTATATCTGGTTTACTTGTAAGTTTTACTGGGTACGCCTTATATACTGCTTTTGGGCAACCCTCTCAACAACTAAGAGATCCATTCGAGGAACACGGGGACTAGTTGAAGTAATGAGCCTCCCAATATCGGGAGGCTCATTACTTTCAATCGAGATAATGAAAAATCATTTCATTTTTTAGTTGGAACTTTAGGCGGTTCTCGAAAAAAGATGGCGAAAAAAATAATTCCTAGAGTTGAGACTAAAAGGAATGTATAAACCAATGCTTCCATAGATTCGATCGTGGTTTACAATTATAGCTTCCATACCTAGTTATTTGAGTTGAGATCGTCTTCCGGATAAGAACAAAACAAGAGTAAAAGAAAAGACCTGGTATTCTATAATCAAAATCAAATCCCAAAACTAAAGACAAAAAATACCAAAACAATATTCTATCAGACTGCTTGTCTTTTTGTAGTTGGATCTCCAAGTTTTTGGAATGCTCCAAATTCTACTTGAGCATCCAAATCTGGGTCAATACCAGCAAAAACATCCCTGAACAAAGTTCTAGCACCATGCCAAATGTGCCCGAAGAAGAAGAGCAGAGCAAACGAAGCATGTCCAAAAGTAAACCAACCCCTCGGACTGCTACGAAAAACACCATCGGATTTCAAAGTAGCACGATCTAATTCAAAAATTTCACCTAATTGCGCACGTCTAGCGTATTTTTTCACAGTAGCAGGATCACTATAACTGATTCCATTGAGTTCACCGCCATAGAACTCAACAGTTACACCTACTTGTTCAACACTATATTTTGATTCTGCCCTTCGAAAAGGAACATCGGCTCTAACAATTCCGTCTCCATCTACCAAAACAACCGGAAATGTTTCAAAAAACGTAGGCATACGACGTACAAAAAGTTCACGACCTTCTTTATCTTTAAAGATAGGGTGTCCTAACCAACCAACAGCTATCCCATCCCCGTTGTCCATTGAGCCCGCTCTGAATAATCCCCCTTTTGCCGGATTATTGCCGATGTAATCATAAAAGGCTAATTTTTCGGGAATTTTAGACCAAGCTTCAGCTAAACTTTGATTTTCGGCTAGCCCAGCACTAACTCGTCGATAGATTTCTTGTTGAAAGTATCCTTGATCCCATTGATAACGAGTGGGCCCAAATAATTCAATCGGGGTAGTTGCCGAACCATACCACATAGTTCCAGCAACTACAAAAGCTGCAAAAAAGACCGCAGCGATACTACTGGAAAGGACGGTTTCAATATTTCCCATACGTAATCCTTTGTATAGACGTTGGGGCGGACGGACACTAAGATGGAATAGACCCGCCAATATGCCCAGGGTTCCCGCTGCAATATGATGAGAAGCTATTCCTCCCGGAACAAAAGGATCAAAACCTTCCACGCCCCATGCTGGATTTACAGCTTGTACCCTTCCCGTTAGTCCATAAGGATCGGATACCCATATTCCAGGACCATACAATCCTGTTACATGAAATGCGCCAAAACCAAAGCAAGCCACCCCTGAGAGAAATAAATGAATTCCAAAGATCTTGGGCAAATCCAAGGAGGGTTTTCCTGTACGTTCATCAGAAAATATTTCTAGATCCCAATACACCCAATGCCAGATAGCTGCTAAAAAGCACAAGCCAGAAAACACAATATGTGCACCAGCTACACCTTCGTAACTCCAAATACCCGGGTTCGTTATAGTTCCCCCTGTGATACTCCAACCACCCCACGAATTGGTTATTCCTAAACGAGTCATGAAAGGTATAACGA
>NW_006495273.1:15914791-15954839 GCF_000471905.2 Amborella trichopoda | reverse complement strand
CAATAACAAATAACGACAAATATGACTACGTGAACTACCCCAATATATTATCACTACACATGGTGATTATTTTTCTTGTTGAACTGTCAGGTTAATTTTTAACGTTTTACATATTAAAACAGTTGAATCATGTCAAGATCTGCAGAAGACTTTGCATGGCAACATGGGGTCAGACTTGATCCCAACAAAAAAGACAAAATTATTTGTAATTACTGCCAAAGAGGGATAAGTAGTGGGATACATAGGTTAAAGCAACACTTGGCAGCGGTTACGGGAGATGTTCTGCATGCAATAGTATCCCTAGTAATGTAAAAAAACAGATGGCGGCAATTCTTAATGCTAACAAAGGTAAAAAAATTGCCAAACATAAGATGAATGAGGAGATAGCTAGTTTATATATGCCATCAAGCAGGAATGATACAGAAGAGCAATATAATAATGACCTAGAAGAGCAATATAATAATGACCTGGACATGACCACAAGATTGAGTTTACACGAACAATATCAGAGTGAACGTGGGTTTAGAATGCCCAGTGGGTCTAGCTCAGACCTGTATGGTGGGTCTAGCTCAGACATGTATGGCGAGCCCAGCTTAGACATGTATGGCGGGCCCAGCTTAGACATACATGGTAGGCCCAGGTCGAGAATGTATGGCGGGCCCAGCTCAAATATGTATGGAGGGGTTGGTGGCAGTATGTGTCAACAAGAATCAAACGTTGAAGAAATAGTTCCTAACTTATCTAGGAGTGCCAGTATTGCAAGTCATGGTCGTATAGACCCGTTTCTCTCAAAGCCTAAGTCACAACAGATGACCCTAAAAGGCATGGCTAAAGGTACAAAAAACATGTTGGGGAGATATGTTGGTAAATGGTTATACGATAAAAAGATTCCCTTTGATGCAACCAATAGTCCATATTTTCCACCTATGGTCAGTGCAATCCAGAAAGCAGAGCCCGGGGTAAAACCCCTGACGGCATATGAGCTCAGTGGCCAATATTAGATGAAGAGGTGGAGGAAGTTGCTAAGTGGATTGAAGAATATAAACAGAGTTGGCCAAGGACAGGCATTACTCTCATGAGTGATGGTTGGTTGAATAAAGTTAGCAAAAATGAGTTTTTAAACTTCTTGGCCGATTCCCCAAAAGGCACAGCTTTTTTGTCTAGCAAAGACGTATCAAGAACGAAGAAGGATGTAAACTTCTATGTACGACTATATGATCAGATAGTGGAGGATAGTCCAGTTTCTTACGGACAATGCGTGTGCATGTATTTCTGCGAGCAGCAAGTTAATCGATAAGCATCTAGTATGAACGTCGTGTGCTGCACACAGCATCGATATTATGTTAGAGGAGATCGGTGAGATCAAAATTATGAAGGAGACTCTAGATGAAGCAAGGTTGGTGTCGAGATTTATATACAACCACTCTAAAATATTATTTATGTTTAGAGAACACTTTAAGAAAAAAGAGATAATCAGACCTGCCATAACCCGCTTTGCGACCGATTACTTAGCTGTGGACTCCATTCGGGAATCTGAAAGTGCATTAAAGAGAATGTTTACCTGTGAAGAGTGGTTAAATGACCGCCTCTCAAAGTTCAGTACTGGTATAAAAGTGGACGACATAGTCTCAAATAGGAGGTTCTAGTCTCGATGTTCTAGTGTCGTAGAGGCCACTGCCCCTTTGGTCACGGTGTTAAGAATAGTGGATGCTGACAAGAAAGCTACCATGGGCATCCTTTATGAAAGTATCGAAAGAGCGAAATCAGCTATTGGGGAGAAATGTAGTTTTGCTAGCAAAGTGATCGAGATTATAAAACAGAGGTGGAACACCAAATTTGGATGTCCAATTCATTATGCAGGTAAATATATATTTATATCATTAGAATGTTTCATTGTAAATTATTTTTTTATAAAATTTTAAATGACATTTCTCTATCGATATATTTTCCAGGTTACTTCTTCAATCCAAAATTTTTCTATTTGACACTTGAACATCCCTACAAGATTATGGAAGGGGTCAGATACATTATTGCCAGGTTGGAGAGAAGCCATCAAAACTAGGTAGCAGCAGTACAAGAGGTATTATTTAATGTTTGGGTAAGAACTTTATTGAGTTGTTATATTTGTGAGGAATAATGTACTAAAACAAAATATATTTGTTTTAGCTTGCTATGTATGGGGATGCTATAGGATCCTTCGGAACTAGACTTGCCAGGAATTCTCAAACTAAGATGGATCCAAGTTATCCCCTAGCTAATATCTTCTTCATTCATACATTTAATATTATGAATTGTTCTTGCCTTTACAATGCTTTTTGCATTTTAATACAGCTGAATGGTGGGAGATAGATGGTATTGATGCACCTCACCTAAAGAGGATAGCACTCAAGGTGCTCTCCCAGACATATTCTGTTACTCGCTGTGAGTGCAACTGGAGCACTTTCCAATGGTTGCACACTACTAGGAGAAATCGACTCGCTTTGGAGAAGCTTCATAAACTAGTCTACGTTCATTACAACTTAAATCTCCGAGAGCGACAAATAAGAATGAAGCTTGAAGACTATAGATTGATAGACTTAGACATAATATTTGTCACAGACACAACAGACCAATGGGTAGTAGAAGAGGAGGAGCCAGTGTCGCACAAGAAAGCGTTCCTTGAAGCTATCGATGAGGAAGATCTTGAAGAAGGTAATAAGCAGCATGAAAGAGGAAGCAGTCAGCCAACGTATCCACAATTCGTCGGTGATATTGCACCTAATGATGGAGTGGGAAGGGGGTCTAAGGGAAAATGAAAGAGATGATGATTCCGAGGCCACCCTATCCCAGCCATATTATTCACATATCGAGTCCCAACAGCAACAGGGTAGGGATGAGCACGACAGTGTAGGTGAGCATGAAGGATGGACAAGCTTCGGGGATTTTGGATTAGGAACACAACAGAACACTCAGGAATTTGGATAGAGTCAGACGCCTGCTAATATCGATGATTCATTTTTAGATCGAATCAATGAATTGTCAAACGAATTCAATTAATGGCACCAGCGTTGTCTGTCATTTTATTTTTAGATCGTATGTTACTAATTTTATGCTTTATTGTAGTCCGTGTATGTTGATATACTTATTCCATGATAATTTTATGTTTATCCTTTTGTGTGACGTAAATTAAATGGTAAATAGTAGTTCATGTAGGGAAAGAACATATCAATATTCACATATTCATGCAAAGAAATGAAAATTCTTAATGCAGTACCCTCATTTTTTATTGAATTCCTAAAAAACAATATTTATAATGAATTTTAATAATTTTTTCGGATTTTTTTGAAGCTTTAATATGACCGATTCACCCGATTCCCGATCCGGATCGCCGATTCGCCGATCCGGATCGGTTTTTGAGGTGCCCGATCCTGGTCACGGATCCGCTTTTTAAACCATAGGTTAGCTGTAATTGTTAGAAAACTCAAATTTAATTTTTTATTTTTAATATAATCATCTCGTGGCTTTTACATGGTTTCCAAAATTTCGGATCAAAACAACCTTCCCAAGTGATCAAAAGAAAACAAATCACAACCAAATAGATAACAGATGCTAGTGCATGGTTAGACTTAGGTTTTCGGAACTTGAATCCTTTTTATTTATGCAAAGCATGCATCAGTGTTAAATTTCCCAAAAAAAAAAGAAAAAAAAGTAAGGTTTGTATAAGGTTGCCTCCTTGTAGAAGTAAAAGGCACTCGTCTAAAACTTGCTTAGAGATGTCGCTCTTGTATCTGAAAGCTTATGATGACTTCACAATTATTTTTATCCCTATTTATAAAATTAAAAATTAAAAAAATAATAAAAAAACAAGCTGATCAATAAAGGAAAAAGTTTATATAAGATTGCAACCTTAAAATGTAGAATTAGAGATGCACCTCAAACTTCCATCAGAAAAGGTTGTTTTAATGTTGAAAACCCTCTAATTGATCATCTTCACAATGAGATGTATAAATATGAAAAAAAATAAAAAATAAAAATAATTTTGAGTCCCAGAAACAGTGCATCTTGCAATACATTATCTAGACCATCCATTTTCAAGAATTTCATATATTTGTAGATCTACTTGATTTTAACCATTTTTAGACTTTAAACTTTTATAATTAGATATGAAAATAGATTTTCATTTAATCCTAAGAATTTTTAACACCACAATTACATGTTACGATAAAATTTGTAGGTGAACTTAATTGGATATTTTAAGGTTGTAACCTTATAAAAACTACATCCGTCAATAAATACTTAAAAATCTTAAAAATAGATGGCGCAGATAAGTTGCTACACAAGATGCACTATTTTTTAGACTTCAAATTCTTTTTCTTCGTGTCCATACATCTCGAAGTCAAGATGAATAATTGGAAGGTTCTCCAACTCCCAACACTCTCTTGTGTAGGATTTTTTGATGTGCACCTCATTTCAATAGTAGAAGGTTGCAACCTTTTGTAAACGTTTTCCAATAAAAATGGATATGTCTTTTTGTAGATGGGGTAATTTACTCCGTCGAAACATGTTATATACAACCAACTAGGGGCCACCTGAAAATCTATTACAGGGAAACATATTAGACGGAAATATGAGATTTACCATGTTTGGGTACACTTCAATAGTAAGAAAATAGAAATAAATTACACAAGACTTCCCCAAATACGTGAAATCCATTACACGCTTAACGGGTAATCTAACTACGTGCGTCTCTTACCCAATAAAATCCATTACACTCTTAACGGGTAATCTAACTAGGCGCGTCTCTTATCCAAAAATACCCTTGCACATCAATTTCTACTTTCTCTCTCTAAACTCCACTTATAAGTGTTTGCATCGTACATCCATTTCTCCACTCTCCTCCGCACATCCAATTCTACATCCCTCTATCCCCAATTTGGGTTGTAGCCCTTATATGAAGCCATCAGTTCTCATCTAAAAACAAAAATAATAATTGGTAATCAATGAGAAATTACACAACACAATCATAATAAAAAATTTCACACAACATAATCCTCATAAGAGATTAGTAAAAGCTCAATTGAAATAAGATAAAAAATAAATTAAAATAAGGCTTATCACAATAAAGTCATGTTATTCCAATCATATTTATTCCAATGACTTATCATATTGAAACCAAAGTCTAATCATGTTAGAAGACATGTGATTCGAAAATGGTGTTATGATGACTTTCGAATGGTACAAAATCTTTTTGGAATGCTGATGATGTTATTATTAGAAAATCTTTTTTGAAATGGTGTGATGATGACTTTAATTCCGCATTTCAGTAGAATTTTGTGACAAAAAAGAAAGAAATGATAGCTTATAGGCAAGTGCTAGTAAAATGTTGGTAATGCATTTCCCATATTTCTTCCAGACATAGCCAAACAGTAATAACTCATTTGCAGGTAATGTATTACGTAATAATGTATTACACTAGTAATATATTTCACAGACTATATTTCCAGGTATCCAAACGACCCCAGGGTTCCATCAATGAGCATTGTACGATAGGATGATCTCCTTTTGGGGGTGAAGCCTAAGCCAATCTTGAATTGTAATTGGAAAATATCAATCGCACGTTTAGTTCATGGGAAAATTATCCCTTAAATTTTATTTTTTTGAAAAATAGAAATGTTCTCAAATTGGTTAGTTAAAATTTATTCGAGATATGGATTTTGTATCCAAAAATTTAGGGATCTATAATCTAAATTATAAGAATCTTAAATATTTTTTCAGGGTTTCAACACTTGCAATCTTTTAGGAGCCATTTGGATACCTGGAAATATATGGTCTGTAAAATATATTACTGGTGTGTTATACATTACCTGCAAATGGATTGTTACTGTTTGGATAGTATTTAGGTGCAACTTAGGAAATACAAGGCTTCTGTTTGGTAATGTATGGAAGAAATATGAGAAATGCATTACCAATATTTTACCAGCACTTGCCTATAAACTATCATTTCTTTCTTTTTTTGGTCACAAAATTTCACTGAAATGAGGAATTAAAGTCATCATTACATCATTCCAAAAAGATTTTATAATAATAACATCATCATCATTCTAAAAAGATTTTCTAATAGTAACTTGCACCATTCTAAAGTCATGATCACACAATTTCTTACTTATTTTGCATGCTTTTGTCACTTACATGGAATCTCACATCTTCTAACATGATTAGACTTTGGTTTCAACATGATAAGTCAATGAAATAATATGATTGGAATAACATGTTTTATTATGAGAAGCCTTATTTTTATTTATTTATTATAGAAGTCTGTATAATGTGTATCATTATAATTTCAAAAAAGCAATAAATTTATGATACCAAATTAAAAATCTTTTTGATACAAGTTAAAAAATGGGAAGAAGTTTGATTAGTAAACTAGAAAGTTTGGTAATTGCAGTAAAAAATTTTGAGGTATTGGAGGAAACTAAAGACGTATCTTATTTCACTTGAGCTTTTACTAATATCTTATTAGGATTATGTTGGGTGAAATTTTTTATTATAATTGTTTTGTGTAATTTCTTATGTTGGGTGAATTTTTTTATTATAATTGTGCTGTGTAATTTCTCATTGATTGGATATGCTAAGTAGAATGGATATGCTAAGGAGAGAGGGAGAATGGAAAAAGTCCAGATGAGAGAGTAAGGGGCTTAAAAAAAAAATTCCAGATGAGAGGAAGGGGCCTAAAGATAAAAAGGGCTTAAAAAAGAAGAAGAAAAAAGTACAGATAAGAAGAAGGGGTTTAAAAAGAGAGTATGCAAACCAGTTATTAGTGTTCAAGAGAGAGGGGACGAGCTTAGAGAGGGAGGGAGTATCTATGCAAATCGAGTAGGCGGGTTGGCATTTTATTTAGTTGGGATAGGGCAGAGAGATGCATGCGAAAGATTTCTAAAAATTACCCATCAAACGCATAATTGATTTTTCACCTTTCACAACGTGTAATGTGTTTCATGATTTTTAGAGAATATTGGGTAATCTCTTTCCATTTCCTTACTATAAAGTGTACGCAAACGGTTGAAATGTTATATTTCCTCGTAATTAATTATCATGTAATAGATTTCATTTGCCTCGTAACCTGTTTGGCATTCCTTCTATTGTTCCTGACACTGTCGATCGCACTGTTTCAACTTCCAATACTTTTGTTTCAACCACGGTATTCCTTCTGCGCTTTTTTTGTGACCGTCATCCCTCCATCTTCCCTTGTTTTCCTTACATAAACCAAACCTCATGGGATCCATTGCTCTTTCTCAATGCTCTATCTTCTTTGGGCTATTTCGTGTCCTCTAAGCACCTCCTTTTCATGATGTATCAGTGTAGACTTCTCCCTTTTCATCTTTTGGTGTATCATTCCAGAGTGTTAAGAAGGTTGATTGATCCTATTAATCTCTGGCTTGGTATCGTGATTGAAATTGATGATTCTAATGAAGAGTTTGTGAATGAGGAAGGACATTATAGAAGTAGTTCCTGGAGATTTAGCATTAGCAGAGGTTCTAGAGATGTTCTAGAGATGGCTGCCATTCCTTTGGCAGTAGTTGTCCTTCATCACCCTAAGATTTTGGGGATAGCTAATCAGAAGGAAGATGCAGCTCAAGCGGACCCGGTGGTTCCAATGGATTTGGGGGTTGGAGATCAAGAGTTAGTCTTTATCCCAACTAAATCAGTGAATTTAGTGGATTTTCTGGTAGCTGACCCTAAGATTGATGAAGATTCTTTTACTTCTATAGGGACAATTATTGGGAACAACTCTATTACACCCAATGCGTCAAATCAGCAAGTAGTAGAGCGGCTAACCCTCTCTCAAAGCCCCAAATCCCTATTGATCTCCTCAAAGATCACACTGAATATGTTCAACCTTTCGATCACCTTCCTCTGAGGTGATTGTTGTTCTGGAAGTTGTTGTTAAGGCTGCTCGTGATATGGTTAATATGGCCTCTGCTGCTAGACTTGAAGTGCAAGCTGATATCTTTAAGTTTCTAGACCGACCGTACTCTGGCCCTTCTGATACCTCCAAATATCTAGATCCAGCCCTATCTGCACTTGATACTAAAGCTCTCCCTCAGCCTACTTGCTCTTCAGCCAGGCTTGTTGCACGTGGTTATGCCCTAGACCCTTGGGTCGCATTATCATCAATTCGGACACTCTTCGCTCTCAACATATTTCTTGCCCAAACACTACCAGTAATGTTTCTTCTTTCTCTGTGTCTCCTTATGAAGATGGTGACTTTGAGGGACCCGGTGACTCACATCCTGCAAATGAAGATTATCGGCTAGAATGTACGAGGTCTAGGCGATGATCACTGCAAGAAGGAGGTCAATTTCTTAGTCTCTAGGGTTAAACCTTTTGTTGTTATTCTTGAAGAAACAAAATGTGCCTCTCCTTCTCTTTTGGATGCTAAACAATTATGGGGTAATGGGTCCGTTTGTTTTAAGGGTATGGATACTATTAGTATTTTTGGTGGGCAGGGCTATGGGTTCTTTGGGACCTGACGACTCTTCTTTGCACCCAAGTTTTCAAATATGATAGATTCTTGGCTATCACTTTTGAATGCCCTATTAGAGATTTTTGATGGGTTCTTATTAATGTTTATGGACCAAATGCTACTTCTCTTAAAAGCGTTTTCTTGGAATATCTACAATCTTTTATTTTTTCTTTTGGGCTTTCAGTTTGTATTGGGGGGATTTTAACTTAATTCATGTGAAATTTTGTTCATTTTAATTCTCATATGCATCTCTTCAATGATTTCATTATGGGTAATGAATTACTTAATCTGCCTGTGATGGGAGCTTACTTCACTTGATTGAATAATTGTATTAGTCAGCTGATTTCTTAATTCTGAGGCTTCAAAAAGATTTTTTCCTCTTGTTAAAGTTATCGTTTTATCCAAGCTCTCCTCTGATCACCTACCTATTTGTCTTCATATCGAGGAAGTTGTTTCTGGGCCGAGAACTTTTCGTCTTGATGGTAATTAGCTAGAGGAACTTGAAGTTATTGATATTATCAAACATGCTTAGGCCAGCTGTTATGTTTTAGGCAGTTTTAGGTTTCGGCTTCATAAAGCACTTATTTGCCTTAAGCATAAACTTATCTCTTGGAAGAAAGAAACTCAATATCAGCTTAACAGCAAACTAGAGTCTACTTTGATGGATATTGAGATGCATGAAAATGCAATTCAAAAAAATCAAGCACTAACAGAAGAGATGGTGATTCATAAGAATATTTTGCTTAATAAGTTTCATGGTTATCTTCAAATGGAGGAAATCTATTGGAGCTGGAGATCTATTAAATGGCTTAAAGAATGAGATAGGAATACGAAAAAGTTTCATACAATTGCAAAAGGCCACAGAAGACAAAATGATATCACAACCATGACTTTACCTGGGGTTCCTAAGGGTGATTCATCAGCTAGGGATAATGCATTACCAATCATTTTGAGAAGGGATTCTCTAATGAATTTCATCTTGGAGTCATTTTGGATGGGGTACCTTTCTGATGTCTGCCCCCTTATTGGGTTTATGGCTGAAAAAGGATGTTACTAAAGAAGAAGTTAAACGGACAGTTTTCGTTCTTCCTTGGAATAAAGCTCCTAGCTCAGATGGCTTTCCACTAGTTTTCTTTCACCTTTTTTGGAGTTGGTTAAAGGATGATGTTGTTTTAATGGTCAAGGAATTTATGAATACATATAAGGTGCTCAAGGGAATCAACTCTACTTATATTTCTTTAATTCTTAAAGACATCATTATCGAAATTGGTGATATTAGGCTCATTAGCCTTTTATCTAGTCTTTACAAGATCATTGTGAAGGTGTTGGCCGAAAGATTGAAACTTGTTCTTCCACTTGTGGTCTCGGGTGAGCAATCAACTTTTATCAAAGACTGCGTGATTACGAACAACATCCTTATTGCCCAGGAATATATTCACTCCAGAGTTGCTTGCATAACAATCGGAATGGTCATTAAGCTAGATATGGAGAAAGCTTTTGATAGGGTCGAATGGCAAGTCCTTCAGGAGATTATGAGAAGAATATGTTTTGGTATTAAATGGATTTCTTGGATTATGGGGTGTCTCTCTTCAGCTTACTTCTCCGTCCTAATTAACAACTACCCCAAAAGATTTCTTTTAGGCTTCTAAGGGCATTAGACAAGGAGACCATCTTTCTCTATTTCTCTTTACCCTCGTTGTTGAAGATTTTAGCTTGATGCTCAAGAATATTGTGAGTGCTGGTCTCTTGAGTGGTTTCCAAGTCTCCCCTTAAGGGCCAGTAATTTATCTTTTGTAATACACATATGATACCTTGATTTTTTGTCGTGCAAATAAAGACCTGATAAAAAACTTTATACTTTCCTCCTCTATTGCCAGCTTGCTTTGGGTCTCAACGTAAATTTCCACAAAGCATTGTTAGTGGGGATTGGTTGCTCCATTGGACATGTGGAGTTTCTAGCCTCTACACTTGGTTCTAAAATTGATAAGTTTCCTCTAAAATATTTGGGGGTTTCTATCTCAGATTGTAAGCTTTCTTAGGCTGCTTGGGATCCTCTCCTTCATAGATACCAAGTTAAATTAGATCTATGGAAGAATAAAAATCGGCCTTTCGATCGTATAACTTTGGTTAAATCAACCTATATACCAACCTGCCTATTTATTTAATGTCTATTGTGCAGATGCCTAGTGAAGTTGTTAAACTTATTGAAAAATATATGCGGTACTTTATCTGGGGAAATGTTGATGATAATCAAAGAAAATTTCATTTGGTTAATTGGGAACAGGTCTGTATGTTGGCTATACTGGGAGGTTTGGGTATCAGAAAAATTAAACTTATAAATTGGGCTCATTTGTCCATATGGTGGTGGAGAATTTTTCATGATTCTTCTCATCTTTGGAAAATGTTTTGGTTGCTAAGTATGACTTTGATCTTATCTCTCACTTGATCAAAAGAGGCAGGTATACGTCACAGATTTGGTAGGATATTTTCAACTGCAAGAGAATAGTCTTCAGCAATATCATATGGTTAATTGGCAAAAGGGATAAAACTTTCTTTTGGTTTAATAAATGGCTTAGTGATATACCTCTTTATTTTTTATTTCCATATCTGTTTGCCAAAATTTCTCAGCCTAATGCCAAAATTTCAGAGCTGGTTTCTTATTCTAATTCAGGAGTGGTGTGGCATATTGGATGTATTTATAATATACTACCGGATTCAATCATACTTCAACTTTAGTATCCCTACAACCTCCTTAGCCAAGTCTATATTTCTTCAAGTTTTGAGGATTACATTATTTGGGAGATTGATTAAATCTCTTTAAGTGTTCTTGATTAAATCAGCTTATAGGCTATTTTTCATGGATCGAGCTGGTATGCAATACTAACTGCACCCTCAGTTCAATTTGAAAGTGGCCTATCCCGATTAAAATCCAAGCTTTTCTCTGGGTTGCCTTACAAGATCACGATTGATAATTTATGCAAAAGGGAAAAGTTTTGACAAACTTTTGTTTGATATGCAAAAGTGATGAAGAAAATGGGCATCTTTTCTTACATTGTCCTTTTGCTAACTGCTTATGGAACTGGGCTTTCTCTTTGCTGGGATTTTTCCTTATGATACCATGAACCTTATCAGTGTTATTAATCTACTCTCAGTTTCAGGATTACTAAATAAATGTATTGTCAATTGGAAAATCTTTAGAAGTGTTATTCTGGGGTCAGTTTAAGTATTAATGGAGTTAAAGATTGTATCTTGCAATCTTTATGAGACTGGCTTTCATGCACTCTTCATGGTCAGGATGTTCTTCGCACTGACATTTATGTAAACCTTAAGAATTTGGTTTTCTCATGCACTTTTTTGGGCATCTTTATTAGACTTAAAGTTACCTCCGAATGGCTACAACAAACTCAATTTTAATGGCAACTCTTTAGGTAATCCAGGTCTTGCAGGTGTTGTTGGATTCCTTCGTAACCATGATGGGCGTGTTCTTTTTTCTTATACTCGTCCATGCGGCAAGACTACAGCCAATCAAGTTGAAATGTCATCCCTTTTACAAGGACTGAAAACTATTGTCGAAATGGATTTCTCTAGAAACATTCTTATCGAAGGTGATTCTTTGAACATTATTAATTAATGCAGACAAGAGCAAAGGATCCCTTGGTCCTTACGCACCATCAGGGTTAATATTTATGATCTTTGTGCTCGCCCCAATAATATTTATGATATTGTCGAGATGCTCTCTCTCTCTCTCCTAACTTATATTCTCGTCTCTTTCACTCTATTCTAACTTATATTCTCCCCTCTTTCACTTCTTTCACTTATTTTACTCTCTCTGCCTCAAAAAGAGATCCTTAACTATCTCACCCCATCTCTACCCACAGAGATGTCAGAACTTCAAGTTGAGCTTTCATATTTTAGAGTTCTTTTTTGTTACATCTCTATCTCATGTTTCCAAAGAACAATATAGGGAATGTAACAAAGGTGATAAAGCAAAAATTCAAGGAAATACAATCCAAGACAACAATAACCACTACAGTTGTTTCAAAGAATAAAAAGGGGAATAATGATGCATCCCAAAGGATTATCACGGTCAACAAGTTTCCCAACAAAATCAGAAGCAAAGTCCCCAATACATTCCTCCAAGGGATATGGCAACACCAAGTGATAGAAAATACATGATGCAGCATGTGTCTTAATAAGAAACTTACTTTTAATCGAGAAGAAGTCCTGGAAATACTTGAAAAATTATTGGCTTCTAGCAAGATAGCTCTTGCCACCTAAACAACTGGGCGAGAGGATCAACCCCACTATTGCTTCTTTCACAAAATCTTAGATCAAGTGGTTGAAGATCTCTTCCTCCTCAAAGATACTATTGAAGAACTCATTAAGAAAGTAAATCTGAAATTTGGTGGGGCGACTTATTAAAAAAAATTTGTCATAACTCTATCATCATCGCTTATGGTATCTATAAATTTGTCACATACTAATGACAACTCTATCCTCATTGCTTATGTCATCATGTTGTCTATCGGGTTAGTTTCTCTTCTTTCTCACTTTAGAACCATATAGCCTTTGGTGTGGTGGAAAACTCATGAAACCGCCATAAAAAGAACTTGTAATGGTGTATAAAACCGCCATAGGAAAAGTCAAAAGTGATAATGTAAAGTGGAGCGATGAAGACCATCAAGAATGTAGTAGTATGGCAGTTACTATGACTGTTAAAAAGTTCTATAAAAAGGTAAGTAGTGAAAGGTATTGTAAATGAGTTTTTTTATATGCAAAGAATTTGTAATAGTAATGGTCTTCAGTCCTTATGATTACTATATAACCCATTTTTTTTACTATTCCAAATACAACAGTGAATTTTTTTTTTAATAAATATTGCTTCTTGTTTATCTTTTCTACCATTCTTTGCAAATTTTCAAACCAATTTTAGTATCAAAGCTTCCTCCAACTTTTGGTATCAGAGCGTAGTTTGTACTTCCTAAATGACCACTTTACCTAAAGTTTACCTATGGCATCAAACTCAAGTATGAATTATACTTCAAATCTAATATCCATCCTAGATGGAGAAGATTATGACTCATGGAGTCTCTAAATAAAGACTCTCTTTATCTCACAAAATCTATGGGATATTGTTGAAGAAGGCTATTTAGAGCTAAAATATGCAGCTGCATTTGAATCGTGGTCACAGACAAAACTGAATGAATTCAAGGAAAACAAAAAGAGAGATGCAAAAGTCATTCTCTTCATCCAACAAGCTGTAAATAAATTTATTATTCCTCAAATTAAAATTGCATCAAAATCAAAAGAAGCATGATATATTTTGAAAAATGAGTTTCAGAGATTTGAAAAAATGATTTCTATCAAACTCCAAAATTTATGAAGAGTAATTTGATAATTTGATGACGAAAGATAGTGAATCAATTCTGACATTCTTTTCTAGAGATGCTAGATAATAAATCAAATTAGAAGTTATGGAGATGTTATTCATAATAAAAAATTGTTCAATAATTTTTTAGAAGCTTGCATATAAAGTTTGACCACATTGTGGCTGCCACAAAATAATCGAAAGATTTATCTAAATTTTCATTACAAAAAATAAGTGGGCTCTTGAAGCACATGAGCAAAGAATAAGCAAATTTTCAAATCAGAATATAAAATAAGCTTTATAGTAGAAAGTGAGAGTTTCAGAAAAGAAAATTATTGAAAAAAAAATAAAGAAATGGGGCATTTCAAAATTCTCAAAGAGATCGCGAAAGACAAAAAATTTTAGGTGGTCGAGGAAGAGGAAGAGGAACATGAAGAAATAATTATAACAGCCAAAGAAATACAGATGGAAAAGATAAATCTAAATCTCACTGTTTTATTTACAAAAAATCAGGGCATGAATCAAAAGATCGCCTATATAAATGTCAAAAATGCAGAATCCCCAATCATTCTCAAAGAGATTGTTGGTTTTGATCGGAAAATAAAGTACAGAAAAATGAAGTAAACTTTTCTTTAAAAAGTGACACAGGTCAGATGTTTTATTCTTGCATGAATGTTCAACAAAATTCACATGATGTTTAGTATTTGGATAGTGGTTGTAGAAATCATACGACATGAAATCGCAGTTGTTCGTTGAGATAAATAAAAAAAATCACTTCTCAAGTCAAACTTGATGATGGCAAGCTCCAAAATGTTGAAAGAAAATGAATAATTGCAGTAAAAAGAAAGGGAGATAATCCTAAATTGATTTATGAGTCTTAACTCAAAATATTTTAAGTGTTTGTCAAATGATGAAAAAAAGAGACTCAATCAATTTCAATAGAGATGAATGTGTAATGTTTTATAAGAAAAATAAAAAGACAATAGCCAAGGTGAAAATGACCCCAAATAAGGTTTTTCCTCTGGTCATACCTTCATGTGACAATTATACCTCAAGTTCTAAAAATCTTGATAAATCTGATCAATGGTATTTAAGATCTCGGCATTTAAATTTAGAAGTTTGAAATTGAGGAAGCAAAAAGCATGGTAATTGGATTCCTATCCATAAATGAAGATGGAAAAATATGTGAATGGAATATTTATGAAAAAATTCATTAATTGCCATTTTAGAGTAATAATTAGAATTGGTCCATGCAAACATCTGTGGATCAACTCAAACTGAAATTTTTAGCAAGAAATGGTATTTCATTCTATTCATTGATTATTACAGAAGAATGATGTGGTTATATTTCCTTCAACAAAAATAAAAAATATTTTATCTTTACTCAGTTTAAAGCCCATATAGAAAACAATTAGTTTTCCATTAAAAGCTTTGAGAACATATCGAGGAGGAGAATTCATATCAAAAGAATTTTGAAATTTTTGCAAGAACAATGGCTCCTAAAAAAAATGGAGTAGAAGAAAAAGAAATAGAACAATAGTCGAAATGGCTCGAAGTTTGTTGTAAGGAAATAACCTTCTTAATAAATTATGGGATGAAGTTGTTAATACTATTGTTTGTATTCTCAACAGGTCTCCTATAATATCTCTCCAAAATGAAACACTTTTTGAGGCCTGGTACAAGAGAAAACCAAAAGTAAACTTTTTCGAGGTATTTGGTTGTAATGCTTACGAAAAAAGTACTTCTTGAAACAGAGGAAAAATTGTTTAAAAAGGTGAAATATATTTTCATTGGATAAAATGAGGTTTCTGAAGTCTATCCTCTTTTCAATCTAAAAACAAATGAATTGGTAATTTTCAGAGATAATATTTTTATTAGAAAAATAAATGGGACTTGAATGAAAAATTTAGCCAAGAATAAAGTATTTTAGAAATTGATGATTCAAATACAAGTTAAAATCCAAGCTCTTCGAGTCCAATGCAGAAAAGTCCTAGATATTCTTCAGATTCAGAGAGCCCTCCAAGAAAAATAAGATCTCCTTCATAAATTTATGAATCATGTGATGTTGCATTCTTTTCCTGTGAACCACAAAATTTTGAAGCAGTTGCTAAAGAGAAAATTTAGGTAAACTGTCATGAATGAGGAAATATGTGTTATAAAGAAAAATTATACATGAGAATTGGCTGATCACGTAAAAGGGAAAGAAATAATTGGACCGATACGGATTTACAAAACAAAATATAATCAAGATAGTTCTATTAAAAAACACAAAGCTTGGCTAGTGCCCAAAGGCTATTCACAACAACCAGGAATATATTTCAATGAAACTTTTGCCCATGTTGCCATAATGGAAACCATTCGAACTATTTTGGACATAACTACCCCATTAAATTTTCTAATTTCCCAATTGGATATGAAATTTGCTTTTTTGAATGGGGAACTTGAAGAAGAAGCATATGTTGAACAACCATATTCCATATTTTTACTACTCAACAAGATAGAAACATCATATCATAGCAATACAATTACATCATCAGCAATCACCAACTCAGTGAGAAAAACTCTTTTTTTTGCTAACGAATTCTCCAAGTCATCAGCCAACATTGCTTCAACTGTCATGGGAAATTTTGTTCCTTCTTACACCATGTAATGATATTAAAAGAATCCTCTTCCACCATACAAAATGAACCCATCAACTAGTCTTTTATAATCTTCAAGTCTTGCAATAAGGAAGTCATCTTCACCCCATTTGCAGTCATATTCCCGTAATGACCCGCATAACAAAAAATAACATTCTCATTTCAATCTCTCACTTTTCCCCCTATTCCAACCACATTGGTATTATCGTAAGAACTTCTATCAAAATTCAATTTAACAACTTTGTTAAGGAGGAACCCACTTCACTTTCAGCCTATACTTCACCATACCCATTTTAAGCAAATTAGGGAGGTTCGTCAACACATCAATCTTTGTGACCCCCCATCCTTCTTTCAAAATAGATAACCAGCTCCATAAAGTATGTTTGATATTGAATAACACTCGCTCAAATGGCAGAGATGACCTCTCAAAGGTCCTCCAATTCCTATCGTTCCTAATCTCCCACAATATAGCACCTCTAAGAATCGCCCAAAACGTTTTATCCCTCTTAGGTAGGCAGATCATTGAGAATTGATCAACAATCCCTATCAAGCTCTGAGGGTAACACCCATATGCTATCCCCAACTGGTGAAAGCACCACCCCCAAATATGAGAAGCAAAAGAACAGTGTAAGAATAAATGAGATACTGACTCTCCATCATTTTTACACATCATGTATACATTCGGCAATACCTTTCCCCTCTTAATTAGATTATCAATAGTTAGGATTTTATCATGAACTGCTAACCAAACAAAAGCTTGAACCTTAAGAGGAATAGACCACTTTCAAATTCTAGAAAGAATTGGGTGTGTCATTGCCATCGACCATGAAACAACACTTAAAAGACATATTTTACTTAAAATTGACTATCATTCTCCAACTCCCACACAATATCATCATTCTCAAAACTTCCTCCAAATTGAGCATCAAAGAAATAAACTGAGACATAATCACATCTAACACCCTATTGTAAACGAAGTTAATATTCCAAACTATTCTCCCCTTGACTCTTGAAAGCATATCCAATACTTTGGCTTTACTTGACACTCGATCACAAAGCCTAGGAAAAGAAATTTTCAGAGGCCTATCTCCAATCCACTTGTTGTGCCAAAAGGAAATGTTATCCCCTTTACCAACCTCCCATCTAAGACTCCTATCTACAATTTGCTTGGTACAGAATATTGCTCACCACAAATAAGGCGCACTTTAAAACCCCCCACCCCTTCCAATCCAACACCCATTTCTATCCACCCTATACTTTCCCACTAAAATTCCGCATAACAACTAGCCTCTAAAGAGAACACTACGCCACTACCACTTATATAGAACACTACGCCACTACCACTTAGATAGGAGGGATTATTAACCAACGATACTCGCTAATCTCAAGACCACCCTCTTTTTTTGGTGTACATACTCTATCATAGCCTCAATTCTTTTGGCTACTATACGAAGCATCTATAACATAGACATTTGATAAATAGGTAAGTTAACCAAACATAACTTAATAAGAGTAATCCTCCCTCCCTAAGACAAATATATGGGCTTCCATAAATCAAGTTTACATTGCTATCTTTCAACCATCTTATCTCATGCCGAAACACGAATCCTTGAAATGAAAATAGGCAAACCAAGATAGGTAAAAGGAAATGATTCACTCTACATCCCAGACATTCTACCAACAACTCCATAAAACTCTCCACAACCCACACCAATCAAAGAGGTCTTAGCAAAATTAACCTTTAGCCATATGGCTACCTTACAACATTTGAAGAACCGATAAATATTAAAAAACTATGCTCGATCCACCTTACAAAATATCAAAGTGTCATCTGCATATTGCAAACGTGATACAACTAACCCATCTAAATACACTTGAAAACCGTAGAAGTAGCCCCTTTCTTCTACCTTTCACAACATGAGACTGAACCTGTCAGCATATAGAGTAAACAAAAACGGCGAAAGGGGATCCCCTTGCCTCAAACCTCTAGACACTGAGAAGAATCCTTTTGGGCTCCCATTAATCAGAATGAAAAAATGAGTAGAAGAGAGGCTCCCCAAAATCATCTTCCTCCATTTTAACCTAAAACCTATT
Organism: Amborella trichopoda; assembly: GCF_000471905.2. Next base: position 15,936,235 of record NW_006495273.1, on the reverse strand, counting down.
TTATACATGATCTCCATAAGGACCTTCCATTCTACCATATCATAGGTCTTCTCCATATCCAGCTTGACAACAACTCTTGGCTCACCACTGCTGGCTCTAGAGTGAATACACTCATGAGCAATTAGAAAATGATTAGTATTAAATCTATCATTTATTAACCCTGCTTGCGGCCCCGATATAATGAAATGAAGTACCACCTTAAGCCTCTCTCCAAAAAACTTTGTCACAATTTTATAAATGCTAATAAGCAAGCTGATAGGTCGAATATCACTGAGGGAGGCAATCACATACTTTTTTGTGATCAGAGAAATATAAGGACCATTGATCCCTTTAAAAAACTTTCCCCTATCCAAAACCCCCTTAATCATCCAATAATTCATCACATACTAAGCTCTAAAATCTCTTAAAGAGGAAAAGAGGGAATCCATCTGAGCCCAGAGCTTTATCCCCATGTAATGAAAAAATTGCCGCTTTTAGTTCTGATAGTGTAATAACTGCTTCCAACTGATACACTATGTCACCCGGCAAAACTTTAAATTGACCTCCTGGCATCCTAGTCTCAAAATGAATTTCAGAAGAGAATGCCTTATGAAAACATCAATGATGAAAACCTCTATGCCATTCTTATCCCCTTCTTCCACACCCGGAATAGATAGACATGAAATGTCATTATGTTGCCTTCTAGCACTGGTTAGCATGAAAGAATTTAGTATTTAAATCCCTTTCCTTTAACCATTTTTCTTTTGACCTTTGTTCCTAATTCACCTCTTCCAACGTCAAATACTCCTGTAGATGACAGCAAGGTATTCCTTTCATTCATAACCTCCTCCGAAAGAACACCTAAAACCTGAATATTCTAATCCAATACATGCATCTTAGAAAGTATTATCAAATTTTTCCCTAAGGTTGTATTGATTCTCCATTTTCCAGGCGATCAGCTTATGTTCAATAGTGAACAGTTTCTTATGAAGTTGAAAGCCCTTACTGGTTAGCACCATAGTATTTAACCATGTGTTCTTAATCAACTCTATCACATCTCTCTCCTAGAGCCAACTGATCTCCATTCTAAATGGTCATGGCCCCCACTTCCAATTGGCAAAATTCAATTGTATGGGCACATGGTCCAAAGAGAGTCTAGGAAGCCCTTTAACTGTTGCCAGAGGGGAAGCGTTAAGTCAATCACTTGAGACCAGGAAATAATCTAACTTAGATATAATCATATTATTCAAGCAATTGCTTTTTCCATAATAAATAAACAAAAACATGGCATAATTTACATAATACAAATCGAGATTCAATGGCACTCAACTTATATCATTAGGATTAGTGATTTAAAAAACATTGGGTCAACACGAAATCGCTTGCTCAGATCTAAGAATCTATCATCTCATTTGGTTCTACGTATATATAGAAAAACAACCGAGTATAGAAGAGAATCGGTGGTTCTGCATACTAAAACACCAATTCTGTACAGTAGAATCACCGGTTCACTGTTTTATTACACGTTTTTTCAATGGTTGGCTGTATTTTCACATGTTTTTTTCCCGGTTCACTATTTTTTTTGCACAGCAAAATGACGATTCGGATCGTCAATTCACAATCCATATCAATTTTTGGGGTGCTCGATCCAGGTTACCGATCCATTTTTTAAATCATTGATTCAAATGAAGCCTCCATAACATGAATGTGGAGGGGCAATTTAATCATAGAGGAAAGGAGGAGAGCAAAAAACAAAAAGATGTACAAGGGAAGACACCTTTTTGGAAAGGAATCAAAGAATATAGCAAAAACTCTATAGTATGCTCCAAAAAGCACTAATTCAAATGCGGTCACCTTCCAAAAATCCATCTTACAAATGAATTTCGGATTAGAAGCACCTCCTAAGTCACTTTAGATGCACTTCTCCTTTACATCTATGATTTTGTAACTCAGAAAAGAAAGAAAAAAAATCCTAATGACATCCAATTAATTAAAATGAACTGTTCAAAGGCATAGTTAAAGTCTATTTCTGATGCTCAAAATCATTTTATATTCAAATTTGTGATCATAGTGTTGCAGTTATCAACCACTAGATTTTAAGTCCAAAATCCACCTCTGATACGGATTGGATAGAGATTGCACTGAAATAGGTGACTTTGATGACTTTGGAAGAAATGAAACCTAATTCATTTAACTATCATTTAGAAAGATACGACTTTGGAAGGAATGAAGCCTAATTCATTTAGGCAATGACAGTTAACGAGGAAAGGTTGCTTTTTTTGGATTTTTAAAAGCGAACATGAAATTTAGAATCTAACTAAGCAAACTCCAAAGCTTCTGAAAGAAAAAATAAATTGAAACAGTTAATGAAGGGTTTGTAAGAGAGTGCGATATAGGAGAGGGCATGGGCTTCAAAAAAATATCTATTTGAAGTCCCAAGTGAAAGTCGTATTCTGGCCATATAATCGGGAGAGGGGGGTTTGCTATAGTCCACATGACCACATGATCTACGTGAGCACATAGGTAATCCTTGATCAATTAAATGAATTGGCAGGTGACAAAAGAAATAAGATGCGCAACAACATCTGTCATGCACACAAGGCATAAAAACCCTAGGAGAAGAGGTTGATGATACTTCTTTGTGCAGGATCTTCATGGCTGAGAGCCTGTTGACCATTTTTATGGAGAGGGTGCCTTTCCTCAAGCACTTGTTTGGCTCGAAAATTTTTCCACTTAACAAGCAAAGGCAAGAGATACATCCCTTAGGCTAGATGGCTATAGTTTGGCTTTCTTCTAGTTTTCCTTGGAGAAAATCAAAGACGAAATATTGTTGTTGTTTGATGATTTGGAAGGCAAACTCAATAGCACCAATAGAACCATCAGCCCTAACCCAGGACCAACCAGAAGGGCCCCATAAAGGGGGCCGAAGTCGGTCCATTTCAGGTCGGGCCTTTGAGGCCCACCATCCCAGCTTGGATCATTTGCACCCTATAAATTGTAAAATCGCACAAAATAAGGCCCATACAGCATCAATACTAAGGCCAATGCCCAGGGCAATCAAGCTAATGCGCCTTAAATTCAGGTTCAACCCAGCCCTACATGCCCTATAAACAGATGTTGGGCGGCCAACATCTCCCATGTACACATCCTTCACCATGAACAAGACATTCATTGCATTAGTGCCCAAAAAGGATGGCATTAGACTCTCACATGATATCAGGCACATTATCAAGCTGCAGTCCGCCTTTGCATAAGGACCATCAAACCTTGGATGGTTTCCTTACTCGTAAGTACGTTCCCTCGAGGCTGGTCGAGAATAGGCCCCAAAAATGTCTAAATGATTGACCTGAAGAAGGCTTATAATAGGGTCAATTGGGAGTATCAGTTGGAGATTATGAGCGTAATGGGCTTTGACGCCAGTTAGAGGCAACGGATGCCTTCCTAAATTTTCATTAATGGTAAGGTCAAAGGCTTTTATAAGGCTACAAGGGCGATTAGAAAGGATTTCCCTCTGTTCTTTTTTATCTCCACTATTGCAGATGATTATTTCAACTTCATGATAAAAGAGATGATCCAAAGTAGTCCCCTTACATTTTTCAAAGTGGGACACTATGGTGGTATCACACTTACCATGGTGGTATCACACTTACAATATGTTGATGTATATGTTGCTTTTTTGTGATGCCTTGGAGGCCCATATGAAAAATTTGTAGTTGATTTCACTCTGTTATGTCATGAGGTGATCTAGCCTATGATATGGAGGAAGAAACCTGACTAACAAGATGACTTGGTTGTGGTGTTGATTCCCTACCAAATAAATACTTGAGCCTCCCTCTTAAGAGGGGGAGAACTATAAGATTGATCTTGGATCCGATGACCAGTGTGGGAAAAACGGGTGGTTTAAATCCTAACCGCTCGATTAGATCGGAATCGGCCATTGGTTCCAGTTCTGATTTCGGCCAGGGCTCGTGAACTGGAAGGGTATTTTTTAAAAAAATCAAAAAGAAAAGTTGTATAAAATCCCTCAAAATAAAGGATTTTGCTTGTAATGGCTTTTTAAATGTTTTTCATCACTTTGGCAAAGATTGAAAATTGTTTTACCCTTTAATACTTATTTTTAAGTTTTTTCCATCTTTTTTGAAAAATTTCAAAAATACTCTCGGGCACAAATTGATTCTTAAAATCTATTTTTTTATTAATTTTCAATTTTATTTAGATGTGTTTTGTTTAATCATGTTTTAAATATATTTTTTATATTTTATTAAAAAAATTAACACTTTTTTGACCACTCAAAACTTTGCCTGGTTAGACCGATTGAACCGATTAATTTACTAATTAGCACCGAGTATCTACTTCTGGCCCATGTGCAATGAACCGTTCCAATTGAATTTTTCCTACTCAATACTTTCAAAAGAAGTTGGACCTTTGGAGGGTAGTTATCTCTCGTTGGGAGGAAGGATAACATCGATCAAGTCCAACCCTATCAAACCTACCCATTTATTACTTGTCTCTATCTCGTGCGCTGAATGGGATGGTTAAGAGGCTAAAAGGAATGATGAAGTAATGGGTCAAAGGTATGATGAAGAAATTCTCATGAAGTAAAGCAAAAGACGAGTAAATTTCATTTGGTAAACTAAGATACAGTATTTGCACCGAAAATATTGGGGACTTTGACTCATAAATAAAGCGTTACTCATTCAATGGTGATGGCGCTGTACCACAAAGCCAAGTGCTTTCAAGTCTGGTGTTGACGACGTTGGCATGACAATTAAGAGCTTAAAATCCCCCTGTGACAGTGAAGAAAGGGATAAATTATTGTAGGCCATTGTTCATGAGTCATGGTAGAATGACGGTGGGAAAAGGTGATTGGAATCAGGATTAGCTTTTGGTCTCATAAATGGTTGGGGAACCACTTCCAAAAATCAATTCCTTGGTCTATACCAGAGTGCATGATCGTCAAGTGCCTCAGTAAATGGAAGTACTTGTGGGCACCAACCGCCATCAACTCAAGCTCAAGGGGGCATGTGGATCACATCTCAAGGTGACTCAAGAGGGCATGGGCATGCGGATCACATCTCAAGGCCAAATCACCTGATTCTTGAGTAGCTTGAACCAATACTACTAGCACCCCTAACAAAATGACAAACATAGTGTGAGAAATCACACCAAAATTGCATCTCTTCCAAGACCTTCTCAGTAAGCTCATTGTATAGACAATCCTACCTGTAATAGGATGATACAAAATGCTGATACAATTTAGAAGGTATGGTGATGCCTGACACCTTATAAAACCCAAACCTTTGCCTGCATAGCAGTAACGGACAAACTGCTAACAGTGGAGCAGCCCAGAAAAAATGGTATGCCTCTATCGAACATATGTTTGATGTGTAATGTTGAATCTGAAATCAATGATAGCCACCTTTGTCCTTATATGGTCCCATCTCTTGGAACCTATGGGCTTGTCAAGCGAACTTCGATGGAAGCTCACAGGAAACCCAGCTGGTATAGGATTATTCCAAGACCATAAGGAGAGGATCCTAATTGCAAGACCATAAGGAGAGGATCCTAATTGCAGTCACAGCCTCTTCCGTGGCGACATGGCAATGATTTGAGATTGAAGTGGCAATGTTTCAAACTTGGTGGCACCTAGGCGGCCGGGATCCAGGCCACTTGGCACCTAGGCGGGTAACTTGTGCGGCCTAATAGATAGAAAAATATCTCTATAGTCTAACTGTTTAAGTATAATTACATAATACATAAATCCATATTACACACGCTCCTCCATACTCTATAATCGTAAGTCCACATCCAATTATCCATGTTTGACTCAAAATCTTTTAAAGCACTCTAATGGGTTTATAAAACATCAAAACTAAATCTAATATCAATAGGTGATATTTAGATCAATTTTTCGTAACTTTGAAAAATCCTTTCATCCAATGGAAATAACCCAAAACTAGTTTCTGAGTTGGTTTCTCTCTCTAAAACTCTAATAGACCGTTTGGGTACTTGAAAATCTATTACAGATAAACATATTACATTTGGGTACCTGAAAATCTATTACAGAGAAACATATTACAATGTTTGGATACACTTTAACGGTAAGAAAATTGAAATAAATTATATAAAATTTTCCTATGAAATCTAACGAATATGAACAAGATTTTCCCTACGTGAAATCTAACCGAGATGAACAAGATTTTCCCAAAATACTTAAAATCTAACCGAGATGAACAAGATTTTCCCAAAATAGAAATGAAATCCAAGATTTTCTCAAAATACAGAGATGAAATCCAAGATTTTCCCAAAATAGGTAAAGTCTAAACGGAGATGAAATCCAAGATTTTCCTAAAATACATGTTTAACGGGTAATTAGTTACGGAGATGAAATCCATTACGTGCTTAACGGGTAATTAGATGAGTAATTAGATTGCACGTACTTAACGGGTAATTAGATTTCACATCTAACGAAGATGAAATCCATTACGTGTTTAACGGTAATTACATTTCACGCACTTAACAGTTAATTAGATTTCACAGAGAATGGGTAATTAGATTTCACGGAAAATAGCTGTGAAATCCATCAAGCGCTTAATAGGTAATCTATAATCTAACTACACGCATCTTACCAAAAAAAATCCTACTTTTTCCGATTTCTACTTTCTCTCTCTAAACTCCACTCCTCCCTCTCTCTCTAAACTCCACTCCCTCCCTGTGCACATCTATTTCTACTTTCTCTCTAAACTCACCCCCATTCTCTCTTCTCTCCCTCTCCTGCACATCCATATCTAATTTCTCTCTTTAAACTCCACTCCCTGCACATATCCATTTCTACTTTCTCTCTCTAAACTCCACCCCCATTAAACTCCAACCCCATTAAACTCCAATCCACTTATAAGTGTGGTCATTCTCCCTTTCTCTTGGGCACATCTATTTCTACTTTCTCTATCAACATCTATTCTACTTTCTTTCTCAACTCCTCAATTCCACTTACAAGTATGTCAACTAAACTCCACTCCACTTATATGTGTGGTCATTCTGTCTTATAAGTGTCGTCATTCTCCCTTAAAGGTCTATTTCTACTTTCTCTCTCAATATCTATTTCTACTTTCTCTCTCAACTCCTCAACTCCACTTATAATATGTCAACTCCTCTCTCAATATCTAGTTTTACTTTCTCTCTCAACTCCTCAACTGCACTTATAATATGTCAACTGCATTAGTAAGTATTGCACATACTGCGCACGTCCATTTCTTCTATTTCTACATTCCACTCTTCTCTCAACATCTATTTCTACTTTTTCTCTCGACTCCTCAACTCCACTTATAAGTATGTCAACTCCACTCGTAAGCTCCACTTATAAGTATGTCAACTCCACTCGTAAGCTCCACTTATAAGTATGTCAACTCCACTCGTAAGTATTGCACATACTGCACATGTCCATTTTTTAAATTTCTACAATTCACTCCACTTGTAAGTGTCGCTATTCTCCCTCTCTACATTCCCCTACATTCTTCCTCCCTCCCTCTCTACTGTGCACATCTATTTTTACTTTCTCTTTTAACTCCTACTTTTTCCTACTTTCTCTTTCAACTCTACGCACATCTATTTCTACTTTCTTTCAACTCCACTTATAAGAAGTGTGAACATTCTCTCTCTTTCCTGCGAACGTCTATTTCTACTTTCTATCCATTTCTTCTATTTCTACATTCTCCTGCTCACATCCATTTCTACATCTTTCTATCCCTAATTTTTTCTACATTGTCATGCTCACATCCATTTCTACATCTCTCTATCCATTTCAACCTCTCTCTATTTCTACATTCTCTTGCTCACATCCATTTCTACATCTCTATCCCTAATTTCATTTCTACAACGCGCTATCCCTAATTTTTTCTACATTCTCTTGATCTCTATCTCTCTATCCCTAATTTCATTTCTACAACGCTCTATCCCTAATTTCTTCTACATTCTCCTGATCTCTCTATCCATTTCAACATCTCTTTATCTTTAATTTCCCTAATTTTTTCTACATTCTCTTGCTCACATATTTTTGCTCTATCCCTAATTTCTTCTACATTCTCCTGATCTCTCTATCCATTTCAACATCTCTTTATCTTTAATTTCCCTAATTTTTTCTACATTCTCTTGCTCACATATTTTTTCTACATTCTCTTGTTCACATCTATTTCTACATCTCTCTATCCATTTCATCTCTCTATCCCTAATTTAAGTTGTGGCATTCATCTAAAGCCATCACCTCTCATGTAAAAACAAAAATAATAATTCATAATCAATGAGAAATTACACAACACCATCACAATAAAAAATTTCATACAACATAATTCTGAGGTACTTTTTAATCTCCTCCATTGAACTTCTTCCCATTTCATTACCAAACCTTCTAGTTTACTAATCAAACTTCTTCCCATTCCATTTCTTCCCATTCCATTACCAAAAGTTATAACTTACTAATCAAGCTTCTGCAATTACCAAACCTTCTAGTTTACTAATCAAACTTCTTCCTATTTTTTTTAACTTGTACCATAAAAATTTTGAATTTGATATCATAAATTTATTGTTTATTTGAAATTATATAAAGAGATATTTGAAAGACTTCCGTAAAAAATAAATAAAAATAAAACTTATCACAATAAAATCATGTTATTCCAATCATATTATTCCAATGGTGTATCATGTTGAAACCAAAGTCTAATCATGTTAGAAGACCTGTAATTCCATGTATGTGCCAAAGATATGAAAAAGAAATTAGAAAATGGTGTCATGACTGATACAAGTTTTTATTAAAAAAACTTTTTGAAATGGTATGACGATTTTAATTCTACATTTCAATAGAAGTTTGTAAAGAAAAAAAAAAATGAATCTTTTTGGAATGGTGTTATTATTATCAAAAAAAATCTTTTTGGAATGGTATGTTGATTTTAATTTTACATTTCAATAGGATTTTGTGACAAAAAAAAAAATGATAGTGTAAAAACAAGTGCTCGTAAAATGTTAATGCATTTCCCATATTTCTTCCAAACATATCTAAACAATAACAATGTATTTCCCAAGTTGCATCTAAATACTCCCCAAACACTACCCAAATAGTAACAATCCATTTGCTGGTAATGTATTACACAGTAATGTATTACACCAACAATATATTTCACCACTAATACATTTCCAAATATCCACACGATTCCTAATGAATTATAAGTTTCAAATTAACTTAAAACCCACAATTTTTCCCTTTTATTATTAAAAAAATATTAAAAAACACCCTCAATGATAGGCATTGGTGCAAGTACTAAGCAGGTTCCAGGTGTGTCCAAACACCGCGTAGCTTTTTAAAATTACTGGAAGTGGCAGACAAAAAATGGCAAAGGGAAATCCATCAAACATAATTCAGTGGTATAGGACTGATCAAGGGGCTCTATGGCACGTGATCCCTATTTTAGATGAGATAAGGGACACCACTCGGTAGTCCACAGATTTTGGATGTGCAGTTACTAAAGACAATTTTTGTAGAGCTCGCACACATGAAGATAAATTTCGTGGAGATTAATGAGAAATCCCAAGTAAACATAATAATAAAAAGAAAAAACAGCTGTGTTTTGTGTCCCACTCACTCCGTGACTCCGTCATCATCCGACCCAATGATTTGCAGGCGATAATCCTTGTGACCACATATCGTATGCGATCATGTAGACAGCAGAGTATCCCATATACATGTGGGATGCATATCTACAGACGTAGATGCATCATATTACAGTGAAAAGATAGATGATACTATGAATGTAATTATTCCGTGTTCCACTTTCCCTTGATTGAAATCACGAAGTGATGCCTCTTTCAATCAGTTAAATTAGCAGATTAGTTAAACATCGCAAATTTTGTGAGCTATATCTAATGCAAAAAGATGAGTTCTGTGTCAATGCCTCAACGGCTTTGAAATTTTCATCGGCCCTTCATCAAAATTCTTCCCTGGAACTGAAATCACAGCCCAAAGTGATATAAGCATAAGGAATAATAGAAAGCATATAATCAAAACATTGGATTGTAAAAGAGAAAAACAAGCTTACATCGCAAGAAATCGAAGGCAACCATAAGGGTCAACGATTTCTTCTTTTTTTTTTTTGGGGAATGAGGGGTCACCGATTTCAAAAAATAGATTAACCTGCAAAGCCCACACAAATAAATAGCAACCAATCAATGGAAACTTTAACTCATTCATAGTGGATATCAAGCCATACTTAAACAACCAGCTCATGGAGAAACGACTATGTACCTGGAGAATGGCTCAGGAACTTAGAGGAACATTTTGGAATAGGCCTTCCTCTCTTGATTTCGTCTCTCTGCAATCTGCAACCAGTTATCATTTTTCAATGATAATGTAAGTAACAATCAAAAAGAGAATAAAATTGGCAAGTCAACAAAGAAATCTGGAACATGAGTTTTAATTGGTTATACCTTCTTCTTTGCCGTAGCAAGCTCTTTCTTAATCCCGACTAAATCATATAAGAAAAGACATTAGCAAGGGAGATTAGAGGCAGCAATGAATGTGAATAGTTCATGGTCTCTGTAAACACATCAATAAAAACTGAAGACAAAGCCAACCATCATTTGGTTCTAAGTCTAAGGCCTTCTTGAAACTTTCAACCGCAGCATCCACATCATTAAGTGCCATGTATGCCTGATAGATGAAAAATATACAACCCAATGATCAAAAAATCATCACAGAAAAAAAGAGGATGAAAAACACATTTAGAAACTACAGCAATGTAATGGGAGTCAAACAAAAAGAAGGGTGACAAAATGCAGCGTTAAAACTATAACAGAATGAAGACATGGTATTTTAATCACTGTAGAATGTTACTATACAAGTAGAATTGTTCTCATTCTTTGCATACATTAGACGTATTGAAGATAAGAGACTAATCAAGAAGTACATAAAAGGGATGAGAGAAGATGAAGAGGCAACAACATCGTTCATACACAGAACAAATACAATGCTGCTCAATGGACGGGCATGCAAAGCATGCAGCACGTTGCCAGCTTTTACAGGCATCGATTTTCCATTTAAAAATGGCAATGCTGGGCCAACTCCCTCCAATCATGAAAGTAAGGCCCATTTCTCTCCCCCACTTATTTGAAAAATGCAGCAAAATTATATATGTTTTTAATTTAGTTAAGGACCCAAAAAATCTCATTAGATGAACTCCGAGAGGGTAACAGAACATCCCTGGAAATTGGAATTTAGCTACACTCAAGGATGAGTTCCCACAAGAGGGGCCAGGTTGTGTAGTTCCAGTCAAATGTGCTCGGAAGAGCTTCCAAAGTTCAAATGTGCCCACTCGACATCCAACAAAAAAAAAAGGATCTCTATTCCATTTCAAGGATAAAATCAAGATTAGCGAACAAGAAGAATCCCGAAAAATGTCAGTAAGGGTGTAGAAACATGACCGACCAACATGATGTCCCCCAAAGGCCCCAAAAAAAAAAAAAAAAAAATCCACCCAACCCCCAAAACCCCTAAATATCACTCCTCTTGTTGTTTTTCCTTTCTCATCTTTAGGGTATATTTCTAGCATTTTTCCAATTTGTTGGATAAACGAAAACATGCTCTCAATGTGACATGGCTGCTCCTTGGTACATTCCATTCAATTTGTTGGATAAACGAAAACATCTTAATGTGACATGACCGCTCCTTGGTACATTCCATTGTGTCCATGACATTCAAGTCCTCGCCAAGAAAATTTTTCCATGACCAATATTTTTTTTTTTTCTTCCTCCAACTTCTTCCATACTTTCCGTTGGTGCTAGAAAGAAATTGCAAATTGGTATGCTTATCAGAGCTTATTTTTTATAATGTCCCAGCACGGTCCATATCTTGATGGATTCTTTCACCTAAACCTATGCAGATGACATGGACCAGCAAGATCTATCATCGCTCAGCACCATCGGATGTTCTGTGGTCCTGTTGGGAGTATCACTATAAAACTGTTCTGCCAGTATCTTCAAATACAAACCTATGACTGCCCCAAGAAAATATGAATGAAAACCTAGAATTAGGTTTTCACACAAAACTTCACTAGAACTTAATCCAGCACTCTCTGTACTCAACTCTCCTCTAGGATGGAAACAAATCAGGGGCAAAGTACTGCACAAACAACAACTTCAATGTGATCCCCAAAATAGATTGTAGATTATGCTTGATTAAGGCCAAGTACGGCTCCTTCCACATAGGAAACTAGACACATGCATGCAAACATGGGCTCGCATGTGCACATGCACACACACAACTCAAAAATGCCAATGTGCAAATAAATGAACTATGTGCAAGTCTCATAAAGGAGTCCATCAACAAGGTGGTGGATCAAGGCATATCCTGATTCCCAAATATATGTGCAACCATAACATACTTTTCATTTGTTCAAACCAAAAATACTAAAAGAAAATGTTTGGTTTCTATCATGTGTCGACCTCGCAGACAAGTGGCCAACACATTGCCGAATTTCAATTGACATCATCTCTTTTTAGTACATACATATTGACAATTGTTTTATAAAGTGTCTGGCATTTTAGTTACACTGATAGTGCCAGGCTCACATGGTCATGAACAGTGAATGCCCTGATAATCCTAGCCATGAAACTTTCTTTTTCTGGCCCAGTTTTAAATATTGTTGATATAAAGCAAAAAAGCAATGCTAGCTCCTGAGATTTGAACACTGAACTTTATGAGTAAGTCTACCACCACCTTGTGTGTCACATCTTTGTATGGAATGTGCCAATGTTCTAACATACAATACTTCCTGTTTTAATTAGTATATAAAAACTAAAATGTAAATCGTGAGGACCCAAACTCCAAACTTCAAGTACCAAGGGTGTTAAGCTCCACCACTGCAAACGCAGTGTGTATGATGGCCAAATTAACTAAATTTCTATTAGATTTTCATTTATAAGCATAGCCCCCCATCCATTGGCTTCAAATCCAGGACCTCCCTCCTCACTAAAATTAAGAGGGCAGATGACCACTTTACCATATAGTGCTAATGTATAAAGGTTAAAAATTCAAATTTATAATTAAACTAGTGTAACATTGTGTGAACGCATATTAGGGAAGTACTAGCATTTTAACCACATGTATTAGACACCCCAACATGAACTAGATACCGACACCTGTGTAGATGTCCATGTAATAGTGATTTCTATTTATAATGTCTCTCAGAAGTGACAAACCAATGGAACCAAAAGTGATGCCAAAAAAATAGATTCTATAATTGAGAGTTACTTTTATAAATTATAACAACACAGTACGTTAAAGGTTTTTTCTTTCTTTTTCTTTCGGTTTGGCAAACTGAAGCACCAACACTGCCAAACTGAGTAACTGTAAACAAAAAAGAAGAAAAGATACAATTTTACATCCATAGGAATGGAGTACAAGATGTCGAAATCCTTGGAAGAGAACATGGATAAGTAGAAATGGCGATGTTATAATGCTATTCCTTAAAGACTAGTCATCAAAACATCTTGAAGCCCTAATGAACAGAAAGATAAATCACAATCTCAATAATACTCAATAGATGAGACATGGAAGGTAATGGTTTAACTACGTCAGTTTTGATAGATAAGAAAACAAGACTAACCTGACCCTGGCGAAACAAAGCTTTGACATTGCCCTCTCCATCCCGCATAGCAAAATCTGTATCCAGTAAGGCACCTTTCAAATCTCCTAATTTTAATTTACAAGCCTGTGAAAAAACAGATAACATGTGCCAAGGAAAGGCATTAGATTAAAGAAACATCTTACAAAAGTCTGTAACTATGTAAAAGATGTCATGGATTATATAAAGCAAGAACACATTCCAGGTTGATTCTCCAAATAGCACATACAATGGAAAATCCAAACTATGACTTTTCACCTTCTGCAGAAGGGAAACGATAGTATGATATTTAATCTATCCCAAATAAAAGCATGGCATGGTACATGTACCACATAAACATTATGCTGCTAAATGTAGCCTCAACCTCCTGTTGTCAGAAACAAATGGTTGAGATGAACCTTGTTTTCTTGCGGGGGAGGGCCTCTACCCTTGGTGGGAATTGAGAACACAATGTCACTACTGATGCAGACATTGACAGCTTTGAGCTGAAGAATAATGCATCTCATTTGTTGACAACAGATGATTGAGTTTAAATGTATTTCACTGTCATCATGCAACACGCAACATAGTACAGAATCCCTTCGCACAATAGCAATCAAGTAACAGACAGAGAATGTCATACTGAGTGGCAACTTATAAGACAGCATAACAAGTATTAGAAGGTTTATACAACCTCAACAAGTCTGTAAAATAAACATCAAGCATAGAATGATCTTTATTTAATGAATATTGTCAGGTAAAATCAGGGATACTGCCCAACTCATCTTCACTTGTAATGAATGCATTGGGCCAAGAAAGAGGGAATACAAAGTTAGCAGTTGGTACAAAACATAAATACCCCTGTCATAGTTAGCAGTTGCACAAAACATAAATACCATTGGCATATCTATCAACACTCTCCAGCATCCAGGATACACCATTCTAAAATAACAGAATTAGCACTGGAAAACAGAGGTTGATGAGATCAATGGAGCAAAAGAATACCAGCAGTCAACTCAAAGTTATTTTAGAATATCCTAGGTTTCTACCAAGTCTTTCAATCTTTGAGATATACATTATTTCAACTACAATAACTGAACTAGGGCAATGATTCATGATGGAATCACAGACTATTCAAGTTAGTGATTACATATAGGGGAAAAGAATCAAAAAAGAAAACTTTTAGGAGCTTTTGTTAATAAATAAGAAAAAAAAATAACACACATAAGAAAAACACACATGCAAACAAGCATGCATATATGTATGTGCTTGCACTTGCACACACAAGCATGTATGTATGTTAATATACGTACGTATATGTGTATGCATGTATATATATGTGCATGCGCTCGCACACACAAATGAGAAGCTCACATACGTATCGACTCCATACTTATTTTGACAGAGGAAGACATGCAAAGATCCCAGGCTGATTGACACCATGATCTATTATCTGTGTTTTCAGAATACATATAGGACCTCTATAACATCGTTTTGCCTCCATGGTTTTACCTTTGGAACTCCCCCTAATTTAATAGAATCGACAAATCATGCTTAAAGAATTACATTTTTGCAGTAAAAGCAATCAGATAAACTTCAAATGGAAGCAAATTATTCTAAAATGGTATCTCATAATTTTCATGGATGTCTTTCTCTTTTCTTTTCTTTCTTTTTTTTCTTTTTTTGAAAGACAATATTCGCATATCTTGAGGCCTCATATCAAGAATGATCTCCAGAGTAAAAAAATATCCATGCGAACATTGATTGGAGCAAGTATTCGATTTTCTTAACAGATTTTAGTAAGGTCCAAACTTTGTTGTCAAAAGCAGAAAAGTCGAGGAACCTGAAACTTTCAATGGATGTAGCAAGAGTACTGACATTTAGAAGGCTAAAAAGTATTAATTCCTAAGACATTTCAAGATTAAAGGGATTCTTCAAGAACATATGGGTGAAAGGAACTGCTTACAGTATCTAGCCAAAAGAGAAAAACAAGTACTTACAGAACTATTTGTGAAGATTTGTGATTTTATCTTCCTCAGGTTCATATTCCTTTCTGCAGACAGCCAAGATGGGTCATACAACCAATGAACCGCATTATATACAGGATTGGCCAGATTTAGCATGCCAATCAAAATAAAAATAATAATAGCAACCCATGAGCATTCCATTAAACACAAAACGAAAAAGAGAAACTCATGAGTATGAAAGAATGCAAAATAAAAAGTACATGGACCCAAATTTCCAAAATGTTGGGAGAACAATCCAGAGCTTGCCCTTTAAACTATATTTCCCAAATTGAAATGAAAGTCTACTATATAGTATACATACAACACATAAAGTTTCACCAGAACATGCATCCACACCATGCCTCTCACTGAGAATGGATGGCGGAGGGATTCATCAATCACCTTGACAGAGAAATAGCTCAAGCAGAGTGTAGATCATCACCAACATCTATCCTCATTGACAGACACTAGATGGAAATGTGTGTTGGGTATACTACACATGTTGCACGGTTAGTATACTTATTTTTTTTCCTTTTTTGTTTTTTTGAATCTGATAATGCTTGTTGCACAGGTAGTAGACTCCAACAAATGAAGACTAAAAGACGGTACATTTGAAACATCAGACTTTGACACCAATAACTGATACTCTTAGCTATAAAATTTAAACAAAGGAAAACATAAAGGGAATTGCAATTTACCATCATCAATGTCATCTTTCTCCCAGCAGATATCCAGAAAACGCAAAGCCTTTCGGTACTTCCTAAGTGCCATCTTATAATCTTGTTTCTGCAAGCAATGCAAGATAGAGTTGACAACACAGCACATGCGTACATGGGCATGCACATGCATACCCATGGACAAACACTTACACACGCAAACACATATACAAGCGCAGCCCACACCCAGAAAAAAAGAAACAGGCATGAACATACATAGGATACAGTGCAAATTTAAGCTTGAAAGGCAAGCTTGGACCACTCTTGAAGATCATTATAAAATGTAAAATGACTAACCCTACACCTTATCACTAGTCAAGTAAAATAAACAAAATGCTAAATACAATAACAAATTATATCAAATATTAGAAAAGAGGGATGCAACAAATTTACCTTGTAGTACTCATTTCCAAAAGTTTTAGCAGACTCCACTGCCTCCATCCACCAAGAAAGTTCAGCTGGCTTCTCATCAAGGTCAGCAGGCCAATCAGGATACATATCGCCATCTTTGAAGAAATTGGCAACGCCATCATCACTGCCTTCGGGGATTTCTCCACAATCCACAATTACAACATCAACTGTGGGACAATCATGATCCCCCGTTGGGGTATGCTCTATGGAACGCACCACCCCCATACCTTTGATTACCTTTCCAAACACAACATGTTTCCCATCTAGATGAGATGTCCTTGTAGTTGCAATGAAGAATTGAGATCCATTTGTATTAGGACCAGAATTAGCCATTGAAAGCATCCCTTTTCGTTCATGTTTTAGCTCAAAATTCTCATCATCAAATTTTAGTCCATGGATGGATTCTCCGCCTGTACCATCTCCAGCAGATATGTCTCCGCCTTGTATCATGAAACCTTTTATAACACGATGAAACCGGACCCCCTAAATAGTGACAACACAACAGATATCTCAATTTAAATAGAACCTACACAATGTGTCACCTTGTGTCTAATATAATACAAAAGATAACCCAACATTTATGTAATATAAGCTATCAGCAACTACATCTGAATCTACAAATAGAGAAATGTTTTGAGCACAATTGCCTGTTGAAGCTTATTCAAGAAGATGAGTAACTCTGCAGGATCCCCATGGAAAAGAACTTGGATATTAACAGCAGCTCCCCACCTCGTACCAAATGCCAAGGCACTCTTAACACTGAACTGGATTCCATGGTACAAGATGGAATGGCTAGAGAATCCTCAGCAACTGAAGTCCCAATCCCGTTTCACTGATCCATTTCTTCCACTTTCCTTCACAGACTCTTTTTTAGGTTGATGTTCCTTTCCTCAGTTTTCTCTTTTTGTTTTCTATAATTTTGGTTCTATAATGCGTCTGTCTATGCAAAGGACATCGTACACCCATTTTAAAAAGGTTGCGGTTTGTACAAAGCCGAGGCTCTAAACAATCAAAGTAAAGCATACCTTCAAATCGTGTCAAGAAATGTGGTTTCAATACTGGAAATCTTTGTGATAGCCTTAAAATATATTTTCATCTTTAATTATAAAATCTAAAGCTACAAAAATAGTGTAGATCGAGCAGATATATGAAAATCTTGAAAATTGACGGTCCAAAAATGCATTACAAGATGCACTTTTTCCAAAACTTGAAATCCATTTTTTCTCATGTCCATGCATATTTGGTCGAGATGATCAATTTGAGTATATATGGGAATCAAAACAACCTCTTCTAATGAAATATTTGAGGTGCGCCCTGATTTGATTTATAGGTCCTCGCATTTATATAAACTTTTTCCTTTTAAAAGTTTATGAAAGTGTTACTTTTCAACAAAAGAAAAACCTTAAATCCGCTCTGCTGTTTTTAAGAAGATGCCATGAGATTTGATAACCAATGCCCTTAAAGTAACCAACTATCAATCAGATGCATATCAATAGGCGGTAACCAGCAAAAAATACTTCAAAAAAGCAGCGCACCAGTTACAATAAAAGCATAAGCAATGAAATGGTTCATTATCAAAAAAAAAAAAAGATTAAAAAAACCAAATGGGATTTATTTGCATATGATAAGGAAACTGAATTTACAGAAAACTATAATAGCAATTTACAGAGATCAAGCGGAGTCGACACAGGAACTTAGTATAACAGAAATGACAGGATATGAAGCGAAAATTTGCATGAGATTAATTTAACCTGCACTCCCATAAATTGAATTTTCTGGAGAGAGAAGAAGCATCTAGATACACATCTGCACCAATACAACCTGTTTCTCCATTCCTAGCAGGCGCAGTAGCAAGGGATCGTGAAAAGCTTGAATATCCCCCACTGTTAGGGATGTCAATCCTAACCTTTGGGGGATCTTGATTCCAACTGTTTGGGATCTCGATTTCAACCTTTTGGAGATCTTGCGCCCAATATAGGACTTTATATATTCTTTAAGGTAGAGGCCTCTCTATTTTGAGCCATCAAACAATACAACTGTGTTTATAGCTACAAATAAAGAAAATTTTCAGTTTGGTCGTTATCTTGGTCTTTAAGGTGGGGATCGAATCCCTAACAGTGCGGATCGAGATCCCAACATCTAAAAAGTTTCCTTTGCCAGAGCACTGGGATGAGATTCTGGTGTGGGATCACTCCTTAGGTTGGAAGATATTGGCAACTATGGTGAGAATAAAGCATTTAGATACACTTCCACACCAATACAATATGTTTCTAGATCAAAAAAATGTTTTATTTATAAGAATGATTGGAATTGACGAGATTTCTAATCATACTATAGGAAACCACAATATCCACATGGTCCCAGGTTGAACAAGGGGTGTCATCAATAAACTTTGGTATGCATCAGCTGAGTGGAATGGCATCAGCATTCACTTCCCTTAAGTGTGATGAAAAAACGACTTTTAGGAGGTGCACCTCTGTTATCTCCCCAAAACGAAAAAGAGAAAGAAAGAAAAAAAAAATTGATATTTGCCAAGAAGGAGCAGCCTTCCATTGAGCCCCCCAAATGGAAGTACGACTATCACCTTCAACCACATCGCAGTTTCCACCTGAGCTCACAGTAGTTAGTAGCTCCATTGGGAAAACACTCATATCGATTAGTGACAAGTAACAAGACTCTAAGGGGCCTGAGAAAGATAGCAGAGTCCAGAATGTCTCTCAATAGTCCTCCAATCCCCTCAGGCACCGGGTTGCTTGACTAGGGAGTGGTTGAAGAAATCAAGGTAACATAGAAGCCGCCGATACCCATGTCATCCCAAACAGGTCATGCACATGCAAAACAGAGTTAAACTAGAAGACGGTAAATAGTTGGCCGATATGAAGCAGATCATTCTCAGTACATCCTTTATAATGTTCATTGTAAAATTTCCATCTGCTGTACCAACCAAGTCAAAAGCCCATTTCATTGGCTTAAGAGAGACAAGTGCCATATTTTGTTCCTGTTCGAGTTGGCATCCTTGAACCTAAGCAAGTTCCCAATGATCAAACTTACCCTAACATAAACATTAACGTATAGCAATAAGGATAGTCCCAGGCGGATAGTGTTGGGATGTAGGCAATCAGAGTTCATGAAAAGCATGGCAGGCACAAGTGGCAAGGAACTCAAGCAAAATTGCATTAAGAAATCATAACATCTTACCAATAGCTCCGTGTACATATTTATAGACATTGTTGAATACCTTGAGCTTCAAGCAACCAAATAATTTGACCAAGACTCTGAGCAATATATTGAAGGTCTAAAACAACTTAGACTTCAGGAAACCCAAAATAACTAAATTAAAGTTGACTAAAAACTCCTAAGTAAAATTTAAAACCTAACTAGACATCAAATTTGCCACTAATGTCGTCAATAGGATTTCCGTCATGATTGGAAATTAAGCCCAATTTAGGAAAAACCCATAGAAATTAATGAGCAATAAATCCAATAAACACCCAGGTGAAATGTTATGCCCTGCTAAAGTTGCCTACATCAAAGGGGAAAAAATCTCAATATTGAATTGGCTATCAAATCCTAGCATTAAGGCATAGTGTTTACTGTTTAGAAGTACAACTTGCTCAAAAATAAGTTATTTACGTAAGCATCAACTATTTTCCCACAACACGATGCCCTAGCTTACTATCAAAAAACTAATTCAAATCATACCCAAAGAAAGAACCTAGCTTACTATACGAAACCTAATAGACACTAATCAACATAAAAAACCTCGCTTATGTGCAAGCAGTCATATGGGTGCATGTGCATGGGTATAAATAGCACTGGTGGGAATAGACATTTTATTGCAATCACAGTAAGCCAATTCAGGTAAAGGCAATTCATGAAAACAGGGGGAAGGTTAAGTCTGTAGGCTACTGCGAGGAAACATCACATCCAAGCCCTCAATGACATATATGAAATTCGTAAAGAAGTATCATGCTGAACAGGTCACAAAGGAAAAAGGAGAAAGCACAACACAAGGGAAATACATAAGCGGCATAGTATATCTAAGACAAAAAGGCTATAATAGACCTTGTAGTGGAGGGGGACACCGGTATTCGGACCAACCCCCTTCTCCCCTGTGCACAATGCCCTAAAGTTCTCTGCAGTTTTGGGGACAACATCATTGTAAAGCTCCACAACTATTCTTCCTTCCAGCTCATCCCCTATTCCTATGTCCAAAAAACATCTGGGATACCCCATAAAGCTCCAACAAAACCTGACTTTCCCCTGGAATCAAGTATTTAAGTTTAGCTCAAAGTTAAAAATCTCTTGAATTTAGTGAGAGAAGGAAGCATTCTACAAGTCTTCACAAAATAATGAGAAATCAAGCAAACACTCAGGAGGAGACAAAAGAAAATGTTATAAACCAAAGAAGAGAGAGAAGAATGCGAGTGTGTTTCATGTCACTAAAAAATTAAAGAATGAGACAGGTTAAATGCATAAATGAAACTAATAAAAAAATGGGCAAACAGATAATAAGGCACGATGGAAGTAGATCATAGCCAAAGCTGGGTAAACTTGTTTTCATGTATTGAATTGCAGTGAAGCTAGAGCTGTCAATCAACACCACCATCATCATCATCATGATCTCTCTCTCTCTCTCTCTACGTCGTGGTGGGAACGGCGAAAGCGACAACGGAGGGTGAAGCG
>NW_006495273.1:15880320-15906852 GCF_000471905.2 Amborella trichopoda | reverse complement strand
TTTAAGGTAAGAGATAGAGGTTTGATTTTTAGGGGAGAGGAAGAGAGAAAAATATGGGTGGTATATGTAGAGTTCCAAATTTTTAGAGTTCCAAGTTTTTAAGGCTTCCATTCGTCATGTATATTTCTCATGTGTAGGGGATCTTTAGATAGAGTTTATATGCATAATTTATTATATGTATATTAAATACGGGAGGAGAGATTTAAGATAAGAGAGGTATTTAATTTTTAGAAGATTGAGAGAGAGAAAAATATAGGGGGATATGTGGAGTTCGGGTTACCTTTAGAGATTGTAAGAGAAACAAAGATTTGAGGAAAGATGGCGTATGTGAAAGATATTGGAAATATGGCCTATCAGACCCTTTTATCGTGAGAATTTATTTTTTTAATAATGGTACAAAAGCTATATTGAATAGTATATGTGAAATCCCATGTGGTTGACATGAGGCAATGCCATATACTAGGATCCATTTTGGAGCTTTTATAAGATGTTGCACTAGAGGGAAAACCCAGTGTCACTGGAGGGAAAACCCAGTGTCAATGGAGGGAAAACCCAGTGATGTGTTTGAATTTTTTGCAAGAATTTTTTTTTATAATATAGATGTACAAAATTACTTAATTACTTGATATCTTTTATCAAGTTGTGAGAATACTTGGATGACATCCTATTATAAGAGTCATTAGTGTACTAATGACATGTTTAACTCATTGCATAGGATTAATAGTTTGGTGACAACTTGTTAATCCTAATTGGCAGCACTTAAGGAAATTAGGGTAGGCGTTATACTTGGATCTCAACTCATATAGACCGTGAATGTGAGAATTACAAAATATGGTTATCTCTAAAAAGATGTTAGCCCCTCAAGTAAAAGAGAGAGAAAATGATCGAAAATTGGTGAAAGAGATTCACCAATAGGACTCTCAAGGTTGCCTGTCACCTGATGGGTTTGGTTTATAGGTTTTGGTATGGAACCTTAAGTCTCTCGTGTGATTTAAGGATAGATCCGGGTAAGTTGTTTATTTATTTATTTTTATTATTGGGACTAACAATGGTGCCAGAGCCAAGTTGGCTAAATTGACTTCAAAATACAACTTGTCGGATTTTTTTAACTATATAATGAAGATCGATATACATAATTTTTTTGTGCCAAATAAATAAATAAAATTAGAGCTATTTTTTTGGTCTTTTTTTTATCACTTATGTAGTAATTTACTTATACTGCCTATAATAAGTTATTATAGCTCAAATTCAAAACCTTTACAAGGACATTTTCGACTATTTGTTTTCCACCCATCCCTTTATATTTTAAAAGATAAGTCTCCCATCCTACAACTCCCGTAAAACTACTACTCCTTTCCTCTCTCTCTCTCTACTAAAACTTTCGTTAAAAAAAGATAATTTTTTGGGCATAGATCCGACCCCAAATCTCTGTCAAAGATTCGAGGTACATCTTCTCTCTCTTAATACATCAAAAGGGAGAGATTTTCTCTTGTTTCGTTTGCAAATAACGATCCATAAATCTTCTACCAATTTTGAGGGTTCAAGGACGAAGAAAGAGGAGCAAAGGAGATAAGTTTTTTTTTTCTGGTATGATTCTATCTTTAATCTTCAAACATATATTTTTCAACAGCTAAGAAAGAGGAGCAAAGGAGGTAAATTTTTTTCTTCTGGTTTGATTCTACCTTTAATCTTCAAACGGATATTTTTTTAACAGCTCTGTTTCTCTCTCTAGCAATAACTCTATTGAGTCAAAAGATGCGTTTTTTTTTTTTACCTTTTTTTGCACTTGCTATTTCAATGGAGAAAGATCCGTTTCCTTTCAGTTTTTTTTTACTCCCTATCACCCAATTTTTGAATGAAGGAAAATAAGAAACAGAAAAAAATGAGACTTTTTTTTTACACAGATGGCAGTTATTCAGACAATTAAGCAAAGATCATGACCCCCAAAATCTATAACTGGCATCCATGACCAACAATAAGTTTGTTTTTTTAATTTCCTGCCTTTTTTATTGGTTGCTCAGATGCACTACAAAAGAATGGACTAAAGCATTCAACAAAAGTTAATCTTTCAATTTTCCCCCCATTTTTGAGATACTGTGTTTCTCTTATCCTGCTCAAATATATGATTTCATTGTTGTTTATTATCATGAGATAATAGAGAGTAATCTTCTCTAGTATTTCATAATATGTGAATATTTTGCTATTTCACTGTGGTTTAATCCGTATTGTCATTATCATTTTTTTTCCCCAAATCTAAAAAGAGAAAATAATCTACTTGAACACCATATATTGCTGTTTGTTAGCAATTTGGGTATTTTTTTTTTATGAGAAGGTTTGGAAGAAATGATTATTGATTGAGCTAGATTCACATCGAGGTTTTTTCAATTCACCAGTTGTTGCATATTTTTCTTGAGCTCTATTCTTGATAATCCATACTATCGCGCGGTGAGATCGCATCTATAAACTAGATTTATCGTTGGTATGTATTTGTTGTAATTCATGGATCCTAAGCAAGAATTGAAAATAGAAAGACTCAATGGGCCGAATTATAATACATGGAAAAGAAGATTAGCTTTGATTTTAGAGCATAAAAATTTAAATCACATTATTTTAACTGTAGTTCCTATTGAATCTACTGATGTTAGCGATAGAGCAGGAAGATCAGCTTATGCTATTTGGGAAAAAGAAAATAAGAGGTGTAGGAACATAATTTTGAAAAATATGGATGATGAATTATTATTGTGTTTTGATGAATTTAAAAATGCCAAAGATATTTATGATAAACTGGAGATACATTTTGGGTGACTTTTATGAGTAATTTGAGAGTTTCGACTCAAGAGTACTATTCTTTTAAGATGAAAGAAAATGACTATGTGGTAGAACATGTTAGGAAAATAATTTTGTTGGGCAAACAATTTATAAGTGCTTGTTATGCTTTGAATAATTAACAACAAGTTTTAACTATATTGGATAGTTTGCCTAATTATTAGGAATTTGCTGTGATTATTTTTTCTTTAACCCCCAAGGATCTTACACTTCAAAATCTTGCTGTTGAATTGAAATCTGAAGGGGATCATAGATCTTCAAGGAGGGCTGATGCACTTCCCATTGCTCAATCTCAAAACCCTCAAATTGGAGAATCCTCTAATAAAAGAAAAACTTACCGACCGTAGAACAAGAATAAAAAGCAGAATGTTGAAAATAAAAACAAGAAGCCTATGCAAAATGGACCCAAGGGGGCATGTTTCATTTGTGGGAAGATGTGACACTTCCAATTTCAATGCCCAAATAAAAGGAAACCCAAGACACCTAACCAAGGTCATGACTACTTGTGTGTAGTAGTTGATTGTTTAATAGTGTCTATTGATGATTGGTGGGTGGACTTTGGGGCCACTAAACATATATCCAGGTCTGGAGAGGGCTTTGTGGAACTTAAAGAGCTTGAAGTTGGTGAATATGTCATCTCTATGAGCAATGACTCTAAGTCTGGTGTATTGAGTATTGGCACTTATAAACTAGCCATCTCAAATAGAAACTTCTTGTTCCTTTCGGATACTCTTTATGCTCCTTCAATGCGTTGTAACTTGTTGTCAGTCAGGAGACTTGATGCCAAGGGATATGAAGTTCGTTTCAAGAATGAGAAAGTTTCAAGTGAGATTAATAGAAAAATCATTGTATGGGGAAACTTGAGGGGATATGTATTTACTTGATAAAATGAATGAAATTTTATCTTTTTATATTTATTTGAATGTGTGTGATGATGAAACTTTTTTTTTGTGGCATATGCTTTTGGGTTATATTAGTAGAAATAAAATTTCTAGATGTGTTAATGATGACTTGATTCCTAAAATGATGAATTTAGATTTTAAAAATTGTGAACCATATTTATCTGGTAAAATGAGTAGAAAACCCTTTGGTAAGTCAACTAGATCTTATGATTTATTGTCTATTATCCATTCTGATATTTGTCGGCCACTTAACGTAAAAACACATAGAGGTATGAAGTATCTTATTTCATTCAATGGTGATTATTCGAGATTTGGTTATATTTATTTAATTAGCAGAAAATCCGATGCACTTGAAATGTTCAAAGAATTTAAATTAGAAGTTGAAAACCAATTAGATAA
Organism: Amborella trichopoda; assembly: GCF_000471905.2. The sequence goes on along the minus strand of NW_006495273.1, from coordinate 15,902,725 downwards.
AAGAATTAAAATCCTTAGAATGAACCGAGGAGGGGAACATTGTTCTAATTTGTTTGATAATTTTTTAAAGAAAATGAGATAATACATCATAAGAGCATACCCCACACACCCCAACAAAATAGTGTTGCTGAAAGGCGCAATCGAATTCTTATGTAAATGGTGCGATTAATGATGAGTCATGCTAACTTATCATCAATTTTTTAGGGTGAAGCATTTTATACTGCTATGTATATTTTAAACCGGGTTCCCTCAAAATCTGTAGAGAAAACACCTTATAAGTTATGGATTTGACGTAAACATCGATTGGAACATTTAAAATTTTGGGGTTGTGATGCTCATGTTCTTATCTTGAGCCATAAGAGATCTAAGTTGTAGGCTAAAACTAGAAAATACTCATTCATAGGGTACTCTAATACTTCTAAGGGTTATATATTTTATGACCAAGAGACCAAATCTTTAGTTGAATATAAAGATGCACATTTATTAAAAAAACAGATGAAAATAGGCAAACTTTCTCTTATAGATATACATGAATTAGACAATAACAAAGGAGTAAATAAAAACATAGAACATTATGAATCTAATGTAGAAAACCTTGATAACTACATAAATAGTAGGAGTGATACATATGAACTTACTAATGTAAATGACAGTGAACCCAAGAGAAGTTCTAGGAACGTAAGAGCACCATATCATTTAGAACCATATTAGAGTTTTGTTTGCATGGACACTTTTGACCAATACTATAATTTTGCTAGTCAAGATATTCATGAACCTTCCAATTATAAAGAAGCTATTAATTCTGATGAATCTGATTTTTGGAATAATGCTATGAATAAAGAAATGGATTCTATAACTAAAAATCATGTATGGGAGTTGGAAGATTTGCCTAGTGGGAGAAAACTCATTGGTTGCAAATGGATATTAAAAAGAAAACTCAAGACTGATGGTAGTATAGATAAATATAAAGCACGACTTGTTGCGAAAGGGTATAACCAAAAGGAAGGTATAGACTTTGTTGATACTTTTTCTTCAGTAGTACGATTTCTTTCAGTTAGAATTTTGATGTCTATTGTGGCCAACCTTGATTTAGAATTGTTTCAAATGGATGTTAAAACTACATTTATTAATGGAAATTTAAATGAAGAGATATACATGGTACAACCTGAAGGGTATATTGTTGGAGGCAAATAAAATAAAGTGTGCAAACTAATTGAATCACTATATGGATTGAAACAATCTTTTAGACAATGATATTTAAAATTTCATAATGCAATTATGAAATTTGGTTTTGTTTTTAATGAAAGTGATCATTGTATTTATATTAACACTAGTGGAAGTAAGATAGTGAGATTGTTTTTATATGTGGATGATATTTTGATTGCTTGAAATGACATAGATATGATTAGTGAAACAAAATCACGATTGAAATATAATTTTGAAATGAAAGATATGGGGTTGCATCATATGTTTTAAGAATTGAAATTGCAAGAGATAGATAAAAAAGGATGCTCAACTTATCTCAAGAGCATTATTTAGAATTTGTTCTTAAAAAGTTTAAAATGGATTTATGGTAGCTGGTCTCCACCCTTGTTGATAAAGCAGTTAAATTATCCATTGATTTATGTCCTACTAATGATAATGATGATATGAAAAATATTCCATATACTCAAGCAATTGGGTGCATTAATTATGTTGTGTCATGCACTAGGCCAGATCTATGTTTTGTTGTTGGACTTGTTAGCAGGTATCAAAGAAACCCCAGAATGATTCACTGGCAAACAGTAAAAATGATATTAAGAAATACAAGTTGCACTATCAAGGTTCTTCCCTTAGGCCTCAGGGTTACCATAATGCAGATTGGAGTGGTGATTATGATGATAGTAAATCCACTTCGGGTTTCATTTTCACGCTTGATGGAGGTGATGTAACATGGTGCTGTCAAAAACAAGATTGTGTTGCTTTATCAACCATGGAAGTAGAATATGTGGTTTGCGGTTTAGAATCACAAGAGGCTGTTTGGTTGAGAAATTTCCTCAGGGATTTAAAATTGGAATGCATTGAAAATGAGCCTCTAAACATGTTATGTGATAATCAAGCAGCCATTGCCGTTCTCAATGATTCGAAATTAAACTCTAAATCCAAGCACATTCGCAGGAGGTACCACTATATTCGAGATATAGTAGAATATAGAGATATAACAGTTGATTATATACCCCTTCAAATTAGATGATTGCAGATCCATTGACTAAGGCTTTAAGTCGGGAAATATTTGAGAAACATATAGCTGCTATGGGACTGAGATAAGTCTAAATGGAAATCTAATAATGGTTCATAAAATCATATAGGTGGGTATATGGAAATCCCATATGAAAAACATGAGGCAATGCCATATCTAAGATGTCAAAGAGCCTTCAAGCTGAGTATTTGGAAATCCCATGTAGAAAGCATGGGTAATGTCATGTATAAGAAGTTAAAGGGCCTTCAGGCCAAGTGGGAGATGTTGCAAATATGGCCTATCAGGCCCTTTTATCCCAAAAATTTATTTTTTCAATAATGGTACAAAAGCCATATTGAATAGTATATGTGATATCCCATGTGGTTGACATAAGACAATGCCATATACTGAGATCCATTTTGGAGCTTTTATAGGATGTTGTACTGAAGGGAAAACCCAGTGTCACTGGAGGGAAAACCCAATGATGTGGTTGAATTCTTTGTAAGAATTTTTTTATATATTATAGATATACAAAATTATTTAATTTCTAAATATCTTTTATCAAGTTGTAGAAATGCTTGGATTATGAGAGTCATTAGTGTACTAATGGGAGAGAGAGTGGAGAAAGAGAAACGAGTGCATTATGGAAGGACTTTCAAATTTATTCACGTATTTTTATATGTATAATTTATAATATATATATTAAATATGAGGAGAGAGATTTAAGGTAAGAGATCGAGGTTTGATTTTTAGGGAAGAGAAAGAGAGAAAAATATGGGAGGTATATGTAGAGTTCCAATTTTTTAAGACTTCCAAATTTTTGTTATGTATTATATGTGTAGAGTTCCAATTTTTTCAGACTTCCATTTGTCACCTATATTTCTCATGTGGAGGGATCTTTAGATAGAGTTTATATGCATAATTTATTATATGTATATTAAATATTGGAGGAGAGATTTAAGATAAGAGATAGAGATTTAATTTTTAGGAGAGAGAGAGAGAGAGAAATAAGCGGGGGTATGTAGATTTTGGGTTACCTCTAGAGAGAGTATGGAGAGAAAGAAAAGAATAAAGTATGTTATATATATAGAGAGAGAGAGAGAGAGAGAGAGAGAGAGAGAGAGAGAGAGAAAATGGGAGAGACAAATATGGGGGGAAGAGATTTAGAGTGTGTTTGACACATAGTTTTTGACAGTGAAAGGGAATCTCCCACAAATTATGGAAGACCTCTTTTCTATAGAAAAGAGGTCATCCAAAAATGAACCCATTTTAACACTAAAAAAAACTGCATGGAAGATCGCCCTTCCACTTTACAGCTTCCACACAATAATATCAAACATGGAAGTGGGACATTTAACTCCCACTTCCAGAAACTCCCACTTATGAAATAGACCCTTAAAGAAAGAATAGAGGAAGAGAGAAATATGGCATTGGGAAACAAGAGAGGGAGAGAGAAATATAGCGTGAGAGAGGGAGAGAGAATGTGTGAGATAAATATGGGAGGAGAAATTTAAAGAAAGAGAGAAATTTGATTTTAGAGGAGAGATTTAAGGAAAAAAGAGAGGAGGAGAGAAATATGGTGTTGGGAAAGAAGAGGGGCAGCAATTTGGCGTCGGAAAGAGTGATGAGAATAGAGAGAGCAATTATGAAAAAAAAAATGACACATTGTGCAAAAATAGAGAGGGTCTCTCTCTCGCGCTCAACATATAAGGCTTAATAATATATATATATTCTATAATATTTTAAAATAACCGGGTTGGGTCCCGATAGTCCACCTGGACTCAGACTCGACCTGATTTATTATTCGGGTCCAAATCTTGAACCACCTCTCTCTTTAACAGCCACCCCCCCAAGCACCCCCAATACCTACTGGTGGCAGTGGTCCCGGACCCAACCCATACCCGATGGGTATACCCGGCAGGGGTCTGGGTATGGGTCTAAGTTTTCAACCCGCAGGTAGGATCGGGTCCAATAAAAGATACTCGGATAGTCTCGGGTCCGGGTCCTGCTATACCCAACTCAGCGAGTACCTGGACCTAAATTTTTAGTTTACCCAAAAGCCAAAGCCTCAACCCTAAAATCGTTTCAATATTTTTCATCTTCCCCTAGTTTTGCAAATGGCCAACCCCATCGCCATCCTCCCTCTTTGCAATTCTCCCTCTCTTAGTTTCTTGGAGACATAGATCTCTCTCTAGATCTTGAATGTATCTCTGTCTCTAATCGCTCACCGCTAAAAAATTAGTTCTCTGTTGTTCACCACTGTAGCCTACAAAAAAAGAAGCTCATAGTGAGGGTGGCAATAGACCCGAGACCCAATGGGATAGACCCGTGACTCAACAGGTACGGTTATGGGTCCAAGTTTTAGACCTGACACGTTAAGTCTAGGTCCAAAACCTGGATGGGTCTAGATCTGGGTCCAGCCGGACCTGACCTATACTCGACCCATTGCCACCCTTACCAATACCTAGTTACCATGTTGTGGTTCTCAATCTTACTCACGTTGCCCCTTGACACCTTAAAAAAAAGGACTTACTTCCATAATAACCTTTAACTAGATTTGGATTAAATAACTCTATATTACTATGTCTTAGAGATAGTCATCATAATAAATTCTCTGACTCTTTACTAGGTGTCTAGTCTCCGTAATGGTCCGGTATACTTCATTTGTTTCCCTAATTTCTCCGTCTGTTTAACTGACCCTAATTTACTCAAAGTTCTTACTTTAAATTTAAAAAACACAAGGGTTTGATATGAACCCTGGCTCCCAGAATATCGCTTTGATATATCAAATATGTTATAAAGTGATGAACACCTTGAGTCCTAATGTTATTCAAATGGATACAAAAAGACAAACAATATTCTTCCAAACAAATGTAGAAAAATCCAATACGGTTGTACCCAAGTCTGTTAATTGGTCCCAGATTATACTTCCAGATAACTTCTCAATACAAAATGAGAACCAACAATATAGGACTCTAGTTAATCGAGAACCCGATCAAATCATAGAATACCCAGATGGTAATATTGAAATCGAATTCAATTCTAACAGAAGAACTAGGCTTAACTTTGTTGAAGAAACAATAAGTACTCCCAGTAGGATACCTACTCCTTCTAGGCATTCTACTTCGTCCATAGCAGATAAACCCATAATAGAAGGATTGAATCGAACAAACAATAATATCCATATACCAGTATACAAGACATATGGACCTAATACATCTAATAATGAGCCAACCCCATCAGATCTGGACTTTAATAGCTTAACTCTTCAGAAAGAAGAAAAGTTAAACATAAAATTTATAAAAAATGATTATCTTTCCAAAGAACATAAGAAAATCCGTGACTAGTATTTAACAGAATTCCCAAAAGAAATGTTGGATGCCCTTCATAAAAGATTTAATAAATTTATAAAAAAGAATTAACAAAATATAAGATATTTTGAATGGCTTAGATCTACACTAGAAGAAAAGGAAATTCCAATACCTGACTTTAGAATCAATACCTTAGAAAAACAATATCAAGTCTTCCATACTAGTGAAGGAGAAGATTTATAGAGCATACATCCTCCAGAAAAAAGCCTTCAATTAAAAGGAACATTGAAGGATAAACCTGAAAAAAAACCTCTCCATACAAAGTCGTGCTTAAAGAGAATGAGCAACATACCCATAAAATAGATGTAATACCACATATAATTGAGCAAAATAATTATACTAATTTGTGTCTCCAATCCATTGGAAAACAAACTACCAGGATTGAAAACATAGTAAATAAATCTCAAAATAAAAAGAAAGATGATTCTAAAAAAGCAGTATTACTTAAACCTCCTCCGGAGATTAATAAAAAAAGATTTAGCTTAGAAGGAGTAAAAAAGATGGAGGAAAATAAAGAACTAATTGTGGTTGAATCAGAAGCAATGGTCTTACAAGAAGATTCAACCAATGATGAGATACAAAATATGGAGGAAGCTTTCAAAGAAGACAACTTGGAGATTAATAGAATAGACTGTGGTAAAAAATGGAGAACAACTTCTCATACAAGAATGTACCATACTAGGCCAACCCCAGTAGATATACAGTTTGAAGAAGATTTAATATCTAGTACTATAGCCTACTCAGGAAGGACGATTGTAAATTGGAATATGTATGGTATGTTTGACCATCAAATACTAGATACAACGAAGCATAAGACTATATATGCTACAGCTTGTAAAATAGCCGGAAATCATCACCAAGAAGTAACCAAAGCAATTGTATGCCGTTTTACTGGTTGGCTAAGAGGTTGGTGGGACTTTCATGTGGAAGAAACCTCTAAAAGAGAAATATTAACTGCCACAAGACAATGGACGATAAAAAATGAATTTGGCCAAGATATACCACATAGTGAAAGTGATGCAGTAAATACCCTTATTTATACCATAACCCTTCATTTTGTAGGATACTGCTCTTCTAGATGCTAGGTCTGAAGATCTTCTTTCTAATCCTAGATGTCCAACTTTATCGCATTACAAATGATATACGGATGTGTTTTTTTTCAGACTCCTTTCTCGAGAAGACAGTAGGGCTGATCATTGGAAAGAACCGTTTATAGCAGGATTGCCATATTTATTCGCCAAAAAGGTTAAAAATAGACTGAAAAATAAACATGGCGAAATAATACCATATTCCCTGTATACACTAGGATAGCTGTCTGCAGAAATATGCTCAGAAGGACTTGCCCTGTGCACTGATTTAAAATTAAAACGGCAATTAGATAAACAGAGGATGATAGGCAAAAAGGAATTAAGAGATTTCTACGAACTATTCGGTTATAATACTTTACCTATGTCCAATAAACCTGAGAAAAGAAGATATAAAGATAAAAAATATAAGTCTAGCCAAAAAAGAAGTAATAAAGAAAAATTTACTAAGAAGTTTGCCCCAAAACATAATTTTAAAAAATCAAAAGGCAAAAGGAAAATACCAGTATGCTATAATTGTGGAAAAGTAGGACACTACAAAAATAAATGTAAAAAAAGAAAGAAAATCAATGCATTACAAGTAGAAGAAGATATTAAAAATCAGTTATACCAAATATTACAAATAGAAGAAAAGTCTGATTATAGCTCATCAGGCTCCGATACTGAGCAACTTGTTGGGGAAATAGAAGACGAAAATTAATATTTAGTAGTTCAGACTCAGACGAACAAATGGAATATTGTTTCTGTAATACCCTTACTGAAGAAGAGAATTTGATAATAGAATTAATAGATAAAATAACAGAATCAGCAGCTAAAAGAGAAGCTTTAACCCAATACATTCACATAGCTAAAACAAAAAAGAAACCTTCTCCTCTAATAAAACCTCAAGGAGAATATAGCTTAGCATAAATTCTTAAAAGAATTAATAAGAATAATGTTAAAAAAGAACCGTCTATTGCTGACCTCAAGCATGAAATAATTGAGGTAAAAAATGAACTGATAATTCTTAAGAATAGAATACAAGTTTTGGAATTAGCCTCTAATCTTCAAAATACTCTTGATAACACAGATGAGGAAAAAGAATTTGATAGTATTATAAGTAACTATAAAAAACCCTTATCGCCGATAGAAAAAATATCAGAATCTTCTAGTTCTGAACAGACTACTTATGATCTACAAATTAATAATTATGTAAGTATACTTTATAAATTTATTATACAAAAATGATTTACCTTAATAAGAATAATTGTTAATAAAGAATATAGTTTCCAGTCTTCAGCACTAATTGACTCTGGAGCAGATCTTAACTGTATAAATGAAGGACTAGTGCCTAAAAATATTTCAGTAAGACAACTCAAATGTTAAATACAACTGATGGTAGTAGGTTAATAATAAATTATAAATTATCAAATGCAGCAGTATGTAATAATGGTAGCTGTATTGAAATGCCTTTTATCATGGTCAAAGGTTTAAGTCAAGCAGTAATACTAGGAACCCTATTTTTAAATCTATTAAATCCATTAAAAATAGATAGTACAGAAATTGAATCAAATATAGAAGGACACAATGTAAAGTTTGAGTTTATAGAAAAACCAAAAATAACAGAGGTCAATAGCGTAAAGCAAATTATATCTAATAAAGAAAAATTCTTGTACCATCTAAAAGAGGAATTAAAATATAAAATAATAGAAGAAAAACTTTCTCTATCACAAAATTTAAATAAAATTTTAGAAATTAAACAGACAATAGAAAAAGAAATTTTTGCTGATATACCAAGTGCTTTTTGGAACAGAAAAAAGTATATAGTAAGTTTGCCATATGAAGAAGATTTTAATGAAAACAAAATACGTACAAAAGCTAGGCCAATCCAAATGAACCATCGATTACTCGAAATATGTAAAAAGGAAATTGATGATTTGATAAAGAAACAGCTAATTAGAAAAAATTCATCTCCTTGGAGCTGTTCAACATTTTTCGTCGAGAAGGCCTCAGAAAAAGAAAGAGGAGCACCCCGACTGGTAATAAACTATAAACCTCTTAATAAGGTATTAAAATGGATAATAAAAATGATTTATTAGAAAGGCTGGTAAATGCTTGTATATTTTCTAAATTTGATTTAAAATCAGGTTATTGGCAAATACAAATTTCTTAAAAGGATAGATATAAGACTGCTTTTAATGTCCCGTTTGGACAATATGAATGGAACGTAATGCCCTTTGGGCTTAAAAATGCTCCTTCAGAATTCCAAAATATTATGAATGATATCTTCATCCCTTACATGAAATTTATGATTGTCTATCTAGATGATGTTTTAATATTTTCTGACAACATTGAGCAACATTTTAAACTCATAAATGTTTTATAAACTCATTAAATGTTGCAGGCTTAGTAGTCTCAGCTAAGAAAATTAGTCTTTGCCAAACAAGAATAAGATTTTTGGATCATAATATTTTCCAAGGCAGTATTATTTCAATAGATAGAGCAAATTTTCAGACATCATATTATAAAAAACCCTTATCGCCGATAGAAGAAATACCAGAATCTTTTAATTTTGAACAGACTACTTTTGGTCTACATATTAATAATTATGTAAATATACTTGATAAAGTTATTATACAAAAATGGTTTACCTTAATAAGAATAATTGTTAATAAAGAATATAGTTTCCAGTAAACCCAAGATCTATATTTTTGCTAAACAATTTATTGCTAAATAGTATTTTATCAGAAACTTGGGATTGGATAAACCCAACATCTATATTTTTGCTAAACAATTTATTGCTAAATAGTATTTTATCAGAAATAGTAAAAAATATAAACCAATAATCAGAATAATCCGTTAAATATATAAAGCATATCAACAGAGAGACAAATAATTAGTAAAACAGGAGAGACATCTATTACAAACCAATTAATATTAGTTACCGTCCTAACATATTACAAATAACGTAGCTGGTGAAGAGCTTCCACTCCTCAGGGCAATACCTTGCCAAATCACTCTGATTACAGTCACACATAAACTCACAAACACTCAAACTCGGAGTGGCTTTTGACACACCACCCGATATACAGTAGAATTACATAAGATAAATAGAGAAGAAAAGGAGTTCAGAGAGTGAAGGATGATAATATTAGAGGTATTGAAAGGTATAAAAGCTATATCAGGGAACTGAAATTTTTATCGGTTTATTGGCAAGGAACTAATGGTGGAAAGATGGTTATTTTTATGCCAAGAAATGAGTATTACAGAGTTTCAGAACTAAGAGAGGAGCAGAGCTTCAGAGTTCAGAAGTTGATTTTGAAAAAGGATTAGGACTTAGAGGAGCTTAAAAAAAAAAGAGTAAAGATGAAAGAGTGTACCTTCCAAGATTATAGGAGAGAAAACCATAGTAGGTTGCAGAGAATAGAGATGGTTGAAGAGATTAAAGAGAGTAGAACCGAAAGAGGAGAGAAAAGATAGTAGAGAAAGCCTGGACTCTTCTTCCGATGCCTTGCTTCTGAGACTTCCTTCCTTCTTATAGACCTTGGATCTCAAATGTTTATCAAACTGGCTTTGTAATCAGGTACCACGTAAAAATTATGAACAGTATCTTTGATTTGATAAAAGCAGTGGCACAATATTCTGAACTAACTAAAATGTGTACAGTAAACGTCGACAGCATCTATGAACAGTAAAAAGGGTGAATAGTGTTGTCGGTGGAGAATCCTGGAATAGTATCATGGTCGACAAGTGGCAGGCGTGTAGCAGCTTCACAGATAGGTGGCAGATAGACAACTTCTATATAAACAGGTGGCAGACAGACAACATCTTCGTAGATAGGTGGCAGACCGTATCTTTGTAGACAGGTGACATGCATTATTCAATATTGACAGTATATTGGCGGGCTATAATTTGGGTTTTCTTAGGGCCTTTTGGAAAAGTCGATACTTGGTTGTATGAGCCCGCAGTCTTCGTTTCAACAGCATAATCTGTGTCATCCTGGGTAGAGGTTGACATTGCCTCTTCTTCTTCATCAAATATCTGCAATAGTTTCTTCTTCAGTTCTTCTTTTGTTGCCGTTGGATTTTGTTGCGTCATCTTGTTGATGTAACTGGCAATGTTGCTATCTTTGGATTCAGGTGGTGGAATAAAGATTTTTTCTTAATTTATTATTTTCATGGTCAATGGCTTTATTTTCATACACGTCCCACCATTTAATATATATTTGTTTTCCCAATTTTGGGATGTATTCCCAATCTTTGGTATAATCATCTGATATTGCGTAGGACCATTTCATGATCCAAGGAATTTGGTAGTAAGCCATAAAGAATATGTGGAGATCTATTTGGGTGTTATTATTATTGTATTCATCAAACTTGGTTTGCGAGGTCTGTATCTTTGATGGGAGTATTTCTGTTCCAGATCCCCAAACCTGGAACCAATTCCTAAACCAGTTAGGAAATTCGGTAACCACAGGTATTTTCATTTGTAAAAACCAAGTATGAAAATTATTATTATTTGATAAGTAAAGACCGTGTACCAGGCATCAATATATTCAGCATAATTGTAATATTTATTATTAAATTATGGTGCCAGTAACTTTCTACTTCTTATAGGGTCCATGCCCCATTCTTTATAAGAAATTATTTTTCTTATTTGGAACTTGGAGTATCCTATTGTATTAGTATTCTTATGGTAAAAATGGATCACGGATATTGATCCTGTTTCCAATAAGATAGCCTCATACCATTCTCTGGTTTTATTATTATTAGAAGGGTTCAGATTATGTTTTAGATATAAATGGGCTATATTCACTGGATCCATATCAAGATGGTTATTTTCTATAATACCATCAGATAAAAAGGTGGCTTCTATGAACCTTGATTTCTCTATTTCTGAAGTAGGAGAAGAAACTTGGGATTGCGCTTGTCTTTTAATAAGTTGATTTGGGGTCATAGGAGAGACTGTTAGAGGGTTCTCTGAAGGAGATGGGACTTTCTCCATTTTCTCTTTTCCTTTATTAATATTGGTACTTGTGATTAATATCATTCGTCTATCTCTATTTCCTCTGTCCCTATCCCCCCTGCAAAAAATATGGGTTAAAAAATTAGGAAGAAAGTTAGTATGACCTTTAATATGCTCAATATCAAAATCAAAAGAGGATAAGATTGCTTGCCATCTGGCAAAAATTTGTTTGGAGACAAGGTTTTTAACATCTTTAAGTAAAATATTTTTGGCAGCTTTGCAATCTGTCCTTTTAATAAATTTTTGATTTAGAAGATCATTTTGGAACTTTGCAACACAGTGTACAATAGCTAAAATCTCTTTTTTAACCGTTGAATAGTTTTGATGAGTTTTGTTCCAAGCTTTTGATGTAAATCGGATTAATTGGTCTTTATCGAATATTTGTTGTTTTAAAATTCCTCCTAATCTTATTTCTGAAGCATCACATTCAATAATTTTAAAGGCATTGGGGTTGGAAAGTGTAAGACAAGGCAATTTTTTAGCTTTTAGTTTTATCTTTCGAACTGCCATAGTATGATCTTCAGTCCACTTTGGTGGATTCTTTTTCAATCTATCAAATAAAGGTTTAGCATCAATAGCCAGATTTTTATAAAAATCAGAAATATAATTTAGGCAGCCTAAAAACCGTTGTAGTTCGGCTTTATCTAATATGATGTCTGGAAATTTATCAGCAAATTCTATTGCTCTATCTATTGGAATAATGCAGCCTTGAAAAATATTATGACCCAAAAATCTTATTCTTGTTTGGCAAAGACTAATATTCTTAGCTGAGACTAGTAAGTCTGCAGCTTTTATTGCGTTTATAAAAACATTTATGTGTTTAAAATGTTGCTCAATGTTGTCGAAAAATATTAAAACATCATCTATGTAGACAATCGTAAATTTCATGTAAGGGTTGAAGATATCATTCATAATATTTTGGAATTCTGAAGGAGCGTTTTTAAGCCCAAAGGGCATTACGTTCCATTCATATTGTCCAAACGGAATATTAAAAGCAGTCTTATATCTATCTTTTTCAGAAATTTGTATTTGCCAATAACCTGATTTTAAATCAAATTTAGAAAATACACAAGCATTTACCAGCCTTTCTAATAAATCCTTTTTATTAAGGATTGGATACCTTATCCATTTTAGTACCTTATTAAGAGGTTTATAGTTTATTACCAGTCGGGGTACTCCTCTATCTTTTTCTGAGGCCTTCTCGACGTAAAATGCTGAATAGTTCCAGGGAGATGAACTTTTTCTAATTAGCTGTTTCTTTAACAAATCATCAATTTCCTTTTTACATATTTCAAGTAATCGAGGGTTCATTTGGATTGGCCTAGCTTTTGTAAGTATTTTGTTTTCATTAAAATCTTCTTCGTATGGCAAACTTACTATATGCTTTTTTCTGTTCCAAAAAGCACTTGGTAGATCAGCACACATTTCTTTTTCTTTTGTCATTTTAATTTCTAAAATTTTATTTAAATTTGTGGTAGAGAAAGTTTTTCTTCTATTATTTTATATTTTAATTCCTCTTTTAGATGGTACAAGAATTTTTCTTTATTAGATATAATTTGCTTTACACTATTGACCTCTCTTATTTTTGGTTTGTCTATAAACTCAAACTTTACATTGTGTCCTACTATATTTGATTCAATTCTTGAACTATCTATTTTTAATGGATATAATAGATTTAAAAATGGGGTTCCTAGTATTATTGCTTGACTTAAACCTTTGACCATGATAAAAGGCATTTCAATACAGCTACCATTATTACATACTGCTGCATTTGATAATTTATAATTTATTATTAACCTACTACCATCAGCTGTATTTAACATTTGAGTTGTCTTACTGAAATATTTGTTGGCACTAGTCCTTCATTTATACAGTTAAGATCTGCTCCAGAGTCAATTAATGTTGAAGACTGGAAACTACATTCTTTATTAACAATTATTCTTATTAAGGTAAATCATTTTTGTATAATAACTTTATCAAGTATACTTACATAATTATTAATTTGTAGATCATAAGTAGTCTGTTTAGAACTAGAAGATTCTGATATTTTTTCTATCAGCGATAAGGGTTTTTTATAGTTACTTATAATACTATCAAATTCTTTTTCCTCATCTGTGTTATCAAGAGTATTTTGAAGATTAGAGGCTAATTCCAAAACTTGTATTCTATTCTTAAGAATTATCAGTTCATTTTTTACCTCAATTATTTCATGCTTGAGGTCAGCAATAGACGGTTCTTTTTTAACATTATTCTTATTAATTCTTTTAAGAATTTATGCTAAGCTATATTCTCCTTGAGGTTTTATTAGAGGAGAAGGTTTCTTTTTTGTTTTAGCTATGTGAATGTATTGGGTTAAAGCTTCTTTTTTAGCTGCTGGTTCTGTTATTTTATCTATTAATTCTATTATCAAATTCTCTTCTTCAGTAAAGGTATTACAGAAACAATATTCCATTTGTTCGTCTGAGTCTGAACTACTAAATATTAATTTTCGTCTTCTATTTCCCCAACTAGTTGCTCAGTATCGGAGCCTGATGAGCTATAACCAGACTTTTCTTCTATTTGTAATATTTGGTATAACTGATTTTTAATATCTTCTTCTACTTGTAATGCATTGATTTTCTTTCTTTTTTTACATTTATTTTTGTAGTGTCCTACTTTTCCACAATTATAGCATACTGGTATTTTCCTTTTGCCTTTTGATTTTTTAAAATTATGTTTTGGGGCAAACTTCTTAGTAAATTTTTCTTTATTACTTCTTTTTTTGCTAGACTTATATTTTTTATCTTTATATCTTCTTTTCTCAGGTTTATTGGATATAGGTAAAGTATTATAACCGAATAGTTCGTAGAAATCTCTTAGTTCCTTTTTGCCTGTCATCCTCTGTTTATCTAATTGCCGTTTTAATTTTAAATCAGTGCACAGGGCAAGTCCTTCTGAGCATATTTCTGCAAACAGCTATCCTAGTGTATACAGGGAATATGGTATTATTTTGCCATGTTTATTTTTCAGTCTATTTTTAACCTTTTCGGCGAATAAATATGGCAATCCTGCTATAAACGTTTCTTTCCAATGATCAGCCCTACTGTCTTCTCGAGAAAGGAGTCTGAAAAAGAACACATCCGTATACCATTTATAATGCGATAAAGTTGGACATCTAAGATTAGAAAGAAGATCTTCAGACCTAGCATCTAGAAGAGCAGTATCCCACAAAATGAAGGGTTATGGTATAAATAAGGGTATTTACTGCATCACTTTCACTATTTGGTATATCTTGGCCAAATTCATTTTTTACCGTCCATTGTCTTGTGGCGGTTAATATTTCTCTTTTAGAGGTTTCTTCCATATGAAAGTCCCACCAACCTCTTAGCCAACTAGTAAAACCGCATACAATTGCTTTGGCTACTTCTTGGTGATGATTTCCGGCTATTTACAAGCTGTAGCATACATAGTTTTATACTTCATTGTTTCTAATATTTGATGGTCAAACATACCATCTATATTCCAATTTACAATCGTCCCTCCTGAGTAGGCTACAGTACAAGATATTAAATTCTTCTTCAAACTGTATATCTACTAGGGTAGGCTTAGTATGGTACATTCTTGCATGAGAAGTTGGTCTCTATTTTTTACCATAGTCTATTCTATTAATCTCCAAGTTGTCTTCTTTGAAAGCTTCCTCCATATTTTGTATCTCATCATTGGTTGAATCTTCTTGTAAGACCATTGCTTCTGATTCAACCACAACTCCTTTTCCTTTTATATTTAGCTTAGATAATTTTTTGACTAATTCATCAATTAGTTCTTTATTTTCCTCCTCCTTTTTTATTCCTTCTAAGTTAAATCTTCCTTTATTAATCTCCGGAGGGGGTTTAAATAGTACCGCTCTTTTAGAATCATCTTCATTTTTATTTTAAGAATTATTTACTATGTTTTTAATCCTGGTAGTTTGTTTTCCAATGGATTGGAGACACAAATTAGTATAATTATTTTGCTCCATTATATGTGGTATTACATCTATTTTATGGGTATGATGCTCATTCTCTTTGAGCATGACTTTGTATGGAGAGGCTTTTGTTTCAGGTATATCCTTCAATGTTCCTTTTAATTGAAGGCTTCTTTCTGGAGGATGTTTGCTATATAATTCTTCTCCTTCACTAGTATGGAAGACTTGATATTGTTTTTCTAAGGTATTGATTCTAAAGTCAGGTATTGGAATTTCCTTTTCTTCTAGTGTAGATCTAAGCCATTCAAAAAATCCTATATTTTGTTTATTCTTTTTTATAAATTTATTAAATCTTTTATGAAGGGCATCTAGCATTTCTTTTGGGAATTCTGCTAAATACCAGTCACTGATTTCCTTATGTTCTTCAGAAAGATAATCATTTTATTATTAATTCTACGTTTAACTTTTCTTCTTTCTGAAGAGTTAAGATATTAAAGTCTAGATCTGATGGGGTTGGCTCATTAATAGATGTATTAGGTTCATATGTCTTGTATACTGGTATATGGATATTATTGTTTG
The DNA here is from genome assembly GCF_000471905.2 of Amborella trichopoda. The sequence goes on along the minus strand of NW_006495273.1, from coordinate 15,886,525 downwards.
TTCGATTCAATCCTTCTATTATGGGTTTATCTGCTATGGACGAAGTAGAATGCCTAGAAGGAGTAGGTATCCTATTGAGAGTTCTTATTGTTTCTTCAGCAAAGTTAAGCCTAGTTCTTCTGTTAGAATTGAATTGGATTTCAATATTGCCATCTGGGTATTCTATGGTTTGATCTTGTTCCCGATTAACTGGAGTCCTATATTATTGGTTCTCATTTGTATTGGCCAGTTATTTGGAAGTATAATCTGGGACCAATTAACAGACTTGGGTACAATCGTATTGGAGTTTTCTACATTTGTTTGGAAGAATATTGTTTGTCCTTTTGTATCTATTTGAAGAACATTATGACTCACGTTGTTCATCACCTTATAACATATTCGATATATCAAAGCGATATTCTGGGAGCCAGGGTTCATATCAAACCCTTGTGTTTTTAAATTTAAAGTAAGAACTTTGAGTAAATTAGGGTCAGTTAAACAGACGGAGAAATTAGGGAAACAATTGAAGTATACCGGACCATTACAGAGACTAGACTCTACAACACCTAGTAAAGAGTCAAAGAATTTATTATGACGACTATCTCTAAGACATAGTAATATTGAGTTATTTAATCATAATCTAGTTAAAGGTTTAATTGCTATCTGAATTAACCCTATATGTAAATATTTATAGTCTTTAGATTTATGATTCTAGATCATTCTTTCTGATAATAACTGGAAATTTTCCTGTTCATTATTAACTGATATGCTTTGCTCTATAGTTTTTATTGCATAACTTGTCTAAATTCAAATGTACCCCTTTTATATATGTCTGTAATAGGAACTCTTGGGAAGTTCCAATTCTGTATTTGTTTTTCACCATTATCAATAATTATTTGTTCCTTATTTTTTATTCTTAGTGTATTATTTGATGATGATACGGATCTGTTGGACAATGTTCTGATAAAATTTTTCATTGAGATAACGGATGAGTACACAAGTCAATCGATTTATACCACTGCGTCATTGCGACTCTCCTGGCCTCAACTCTCGGACTTACCTCTAATGGCAAAATTTGCTTTACACTATTGACCTCTCTTATTTTTGGTTTATCTATAAACTCAAACTTTACATTGTGTCCTATATTTGATTCAATTCCTGAACTATCTATTTTTAATAGATTTTAAAATGGGGTTCCTAGTATTATTGATTGACTTAAACCTTTGACCATGATAAAAGGCATTTCAAAATAGTTACCATTATTATATACTACTGCGTTTGATAATTTATAATTTATTATTAACCTACTACCATCAGCTGTATTTAATATTTGAGTTGTCTTACTAAAATATTTTGTAGGCACTAGTCCTTCATTGATATAGTTAAGATCTGCTCCAGAGTCTATTAGTGCTGAAGACTGCAAACTATGTACCGTCTAAAAGAGGAATTAAAATATAAAATAATAGAAGAAAAACTTTCTCTACCACAAAATTTAAATAAAATTTTAGAAACTAAAAAGACAATAGAAAAAGAAATTTGTGTTGATCTACCAAGTGCTTTTTGGAACAGAAAAAAGCATATAGTAAGTTTGCCATATGAAGAAGATTTTAATGAAAACAATATACCTACAAAAGCTAGGCCAATCCAAATGAACCCTCGATTACTTGAAATATGTAAAAAGGAAATTGATGATTTGTTACAAAAACAGCTAATTAGAAACAGTTCATCTCCCTGGAGCTGTTCAGCATTTTACGTCGAGAAGGCCTTAGAAAAAGAAAGAAGAGCACCCCGACTGGTAATAAACCATAAACCTCTTAATAAGGTATTAAAATGGATAAGGTATCCAATCCCTAATAAAAAGAATTTATTAGAAAGGCTGGTAAATACTTGTATATTTTTTAAATTTCATTTAAAATCATGTTATTGGCAAATACAAATTTCTTAAAAAGATAGATATAAGACTGCTTTTAATGTCCCGTTTGGACAATATGAATGGAATGTAATGCCCTTTGGGCTTAAAAACACTCTTTAGAATTCCAAAATATTATGAATGATATCTTCAACCTTTATATGAAATTTATGATTGTCTATATAGATGATGTTTTAATATTTTCCGACAACATTGAGCAACATTTTAAACACATAAATGTTTTTATAAAAGCAATAAAAGCTGCAGGCTTAGTTGTCTCAGCTAAGAAAATTAGTCTTTGCCAAACAAGAATAAGATTTTAGGGTCATAATATTTTCCAAGACAGCATTATTCCAATAGATAGAGCAATAGAATTTGCTGATAAATTTCCAGACATCATATTAGATAAAATAGAACTACAAAGGTTTTTAGGCTGCCTAAATTATATTTTCGATTTTTATAAAAATCTGGCTATTGATGCTAAACCCTTATTTGATATATTGAAAAAGAATCCACCAAAGTGGACTGAAGAACATACTATGGCAGTTCGAAAGATAAAACTAAAAGCTAAAGAATTGCCTTGTCTTACACTTTCCAACTACAATGCCTTTAAAATTATTAAATGTGATGGTTTAGAATAGGATTAGGAGGAAATTTAAAACAACAAATATCCGATGACGAGCAATTAATTTGATTTACATCAAAAGCTTGGAACAAAACTCAAAAAAACTATTCAACGGTTAAAAAAGAGATTTTAGCTATTGTACATTGTGTTACAAAGTTCGAAAGTGATCTTCTAAATCAAAAATTTCTTATAAGGACAGATTGTAAAGCGGCGAAAGATATTTTACTTAAAGATGTTAAAAACCTTGTCTCCAAACAAATTTTTGCCAGATGGCAAGCAATCTTATCCTCTTTTGATTTTGATATTGAGCATGTTAAAGGTTATACTAACTTTCTTCCTGATTTTTTAACCCGTGAATTTTTGCAGAGGGGACATGGACAGAGGAAATAGAGATAGACGAATGATATTAAATACAAATACTAATATTAATAAAGGAAAAGAGAAAATGGAGATAGTCCCATCTCCTTTAGATAACCCTCTAATAGTCTCTCTTATGACCCATATTAAAAGAGAAGCCCAATCCCAAGTTTCTTCTCCTACTCCAGAAATAGAGAAATCAAGGTTCATAGAAACCACCTTTTTATCTGATATTATTATAGAAAATAACCATCTTGATATGGATCCAGTAAATATAGCCCATGTATATCTAAAACATAATCTAAACCCTTCTAATAATAATAAAACCAGAGAATGGTATGAGGCTATCTTATTGGAAACGTGATCAATATCCTTGGTCCATTTTTACCATAAGAATACTAATACAATAGGATACTCCAAGTTCCAAATAAGAAAAATAGTTTCTTATAAAGAATGGGGCATGGACCCTATAAGAAGTAGAAAGTTACTGGCACCATAAGTTAATAATAAATATTACAATTATGCTGAATAAATTGATACCTGGCACAAGGTCTTTACTTATCAAAATAATAATAATTTTCATACTTGGTTTTTACAAATGAAAATACCTGTGGTTACTGAATTTCCTAATTGGTCTAGGAATTGGTTTTAGGTTTGGGGATTTGGAACAGAAAGATACAGACCTCGCAAACCAAGTTTGCTGAATACGATAATAATAACACCCAAATAGATCTCCACATGTTCTTTATGGCTTACTACCAAATTCCTTGGATCATGAAATGGTCCTACGCAATATCAGATGATTATACCAATATTGGGAATACATCCCAAAATTGGGAAAACAAATATATATATTAAATGGTGGGACGTGTATGAAAATAACGCCATTGACCCTGAAAATATTAAATTAAGAAAAATCTTTATTCCACCACCTGAATCCAAAGATAGCAACATTGCGAGTTACATCAACAAAATGATGCAACAAAATCCAACGGCAACAAAAGAAGAACTGAAGAAGAAACTACTGCAGATATTTGATTAAGAAGAAGAGGCAATGTCAACCTCTACCCAAAATGACGAAGATTATGCTGTTGAAAACGAAGACTGCGGGCTCATACAACCAAGTATCGACTTTTCCTAAAGGCCCGAAGAAAACCCAAATTATAGCCCGCCAATACACTGTCAATATTGAATAATGCATGTCACATGTCTACAAAGATGCTGTCTGCCACCTATCTGCCACCTATCTATGAAGATGCTGTCTATCTGCCACTTGTTTATATAGATGTTGTCTGTCTGCCACCTGTCTGCGAAGATGCTACATGCTTGCCACTTGTCGACCATGATACTATTCCAGGATTCTCCACCGACAATACTATTCACCCTTTTTACTGTTCATAGATACTGTTGATATTTACTGTACACCTTTTAGTCAGTTCAGAATAAGGTGCCACTACTTTTATCGAATCAAAGATATTGTTCATACTTTTGACATGGTGCCCGATTACAAAGCCAATTTGATAAACATTTGAGATCCGAGGTCTATAAGAAGGAAGGAAGTCTCAGAGGCAAGGCATCGGGAGAAGAGTCCAGGCTTTCTCTAATATCTTTTCTCTCCTCTTTCGGTTCTACTCTCTTTAACCTTTTCTACTCTCTTCAACCTTCTCTATTCTCTGCAACCTACTATGGTTTTCTCTCCTATAATCTTGGAAGGTACACTCTGTCTTCTTTACACTTTTTTTTTTAAGCTCCTCTGAGTCCTAATCCTTTTTCAAAATCAACTTCTCAACTCTGAAGCTCTGCTCCTCTCTTAGTTCTGAAACTCTGTAATACTCATTTCTTGGCATAAAAATAACCATCTTTCCACCATTAGTTCCCTGCCAATAAACCGATAAAAATCTTAGTTCCCTGATAGAGCTTTTTATACCTTTCAATACCTCTGATATTATCATCCTTCACTCTCTGAACTCCTTTTCTTCTCTGTCTATCTTATGTAATTTTACTGTATATCGGGTGGTGATTCAAAAGCCACTCCGAGTTTGAGTGTTTGTGAGTTTATGTGTGACTGTAACCTGAGTGATTTGCCAAGGTATTGCCCTGAGGAATGGAAGCTCTTCACAAGTTGCTGTATTTGTAATGTGTAAGTGTTTCCTTATAAATTTCTAAAAGTGTATTAGTTTTAATGCAAGTAAAGCTTATATTCTGTGCAAAAGTTAGGACGGTAACCTATATTAATTGGTTTGTAATAGATGTCTCTCCTATTTTATTAATTAATTGTCTCTCTATTGTTATGCTTTATATATTTAAAGGATTATTCTGATTATTGGTTTATATTTTTACTGTTTATGATAAAATACTACTTAGCAATAAATTGTTTAGCAAAAATATAGATCTTGGGTTTATTGGTATCATTATTTTGAGATTTATTTACTATGTTTTCAATCCTGGTAGTTTGTTTTCCAATGGATTGGAGCCACAAATTAGTATAATTATTTTGCTCAATTATATGTGGTATTACATCTATTTTATGGGTATGATGCTCAATCTCTTTGAGCACGACTTTGTATGGAGAGGCTTTTGTTACAGGTTTATCCTTCAATGTTCCTTTTAATTGAAGGCTTCTTTCTGAAGGATGTATGCTATATAATTCTTCTCCTTCACTAGTATGGAAGACTTGATATTGTTTTTCTAAGGTATTGATTCTAAAGTCAGGTATTGGAATTTCCTTTTCTTCTAGTGTAGATCTAAGCCATTCAAAAAATCCTATATTTTGTTTATTCTTTTTTATAAATTTATTAAATCTTTTATGAAGGGCATCTAGCATTTCTTTTGGAAATTCTGCTAAATACCAATCACGGATTTCCTTATGTTCTTCGAAAAGATAATCATTTTTTATTAATTCTATGTTTAACTTTTCTTCTTTCTGAAGAGTTAAGTTATTAAAGTCCAGATCTGATGGGGTTGGCTCATTAATAGATGTATTAGGTTCATATGTCTTGTATATTGGTATATGAATATTATTGTTTGTTCGATTCAATCCTTCTATTATAGGTTTATCTGCTATGGACGAAGTAGAATGCGTAGTAGCCCATTTATATCTAAAACATAATCTAAACCCTTTTAATAATAATAAAACGAGAGAATGGTATGAGGCTATCTTATTGGAAACAAGATCAATATCCTTGGTCCATTTTTACCATAGGAATACTAATACAATAGGATACTCCAAGTTCCAAATAATTAAAATAATTTCTTATAAAGAATGGGGCATGGACTCTATAAGAAGTAGAAAGTTACTGGCACCGAAATTTAATAATAAATATTACAATTATGAT
>NW_006495273.1:15863421-15879209 GCF_000471905.2 Amborella trichopoda | reverse complement strand
ATATATAATTGAAGTCCTTTACAATGCGTAGGAATATGATTTAAAAAACTTTCAGGTCAAAGAGATACCTCTAGCTCCATAATTGGCCCTTGGTCTAATTTGTACAGTTTTATCTCACAGGCTTTCCAAATTCTTGTATGTGTCTGTGTGCATGAAGCGCCTATGCGTGTGTGTCATTTTTTAACTTATTTTAGAGAGGATATGAACTGCGCCTTCAACTGAAAATGCAATTGCTGCTTTTTAGGCAATGTCTTTCGGAAAGGTATTTTTTGTCATTTAAAAGAGTATAGTTGGCCCTCATACACACGCATATGCAAACACATACACATACAAAAGCCATTGGACATTGGACGTGCACTGTAGCATTAAGGTTCTGCTTTCCATGGAGTCACAAAAGCCATTGGACATTGGACGTGCACTGTAGCATTAAGATTCTGCTTTCCATGAAGTCTTTGAGTTTATGCTCTAGAACGTCTTTTATGAAATGATTATAGTCATCTTCTATGATATACGTCAAACACCAGATGGTCTTGGGGTACTAAAGGAACTAAGTTGAAACTAAGCTTTGGAATAACCCTTGTGCTAGTTTACCCTATAAGCAGACTAGTAGGTTTGAAGATTTAAAGTTTTGAACTATATGTGGTAGGCTTGAAATCTTTGATTGGGTTTTACACATTCTGATCCATGAAATATCTGTTTCCCCCTCTAATCATGTTGGAGCTTGTGGGTTTATGTTGAAAATTGTATTTTTGCCTATCTTTCCTCATTCAATAAAATCAAAAGTAGCCACAGCCTTGATCTTACAAAGGCAAAGGAGCAGTAGCCAGCATGTCATGAGGTTTGCCCCATCATCATCCTAGTCATCATCCATTTTCATTTTGTGTAGAAAGGTTTGAGGAAATTACCCCAAACTTCTTTTTTTGGACAGGGGCAATGTAATAGATAATGTTCTGTGAATTCCTCGTCTTCTTTACACTTCACAAATATGGAAATGCGCGGCCGCATCTCTGGAGGTGGTTAGTGACCATTACCCTTGGCAAAACTATTAAAAAAAAGCAACCATTCTGTGTGATTCCAGAAATATCCTTGAACTCATGTTTAAAACAGAACATGACCAACCGGTTGAAATGGTAGAATGGAAACTGGGACCAAAACAGCTCCAATTTTTTAAGAAACCTATTCCTTGTTTTCCTTTAACCTGATTGAAGTATTTGAAGTGGGTTCAACCAGCAGGTTGAAGTGGTGAACCGGCCAGTTCAACTAGAAAATTTGCCAAATAACCCATTTCTTTATTTTTTATTTTATGTAAATCAAAATCTTCAAAGCATTTGGGGCAGTCGTTAACCAGCTTGTTTGAGTCAGACATTTTTCTAGTTTTACTTCGTTTCAGTTTAATAAGCTAGGGCGAATCTGAAAGAAAGTTTTGATTATGAAAACGCTTGTATTTCAAGAATGAAGGCATTCTTTTCTATACCAGCCTTAGGTACAAAGACTTCTTTGAGACCACCTAACAGCCTTTACTGCATGCTGAAAACATTCTGCCTGCTTAAAGCATAGACCTCTGCACTTGCCTTCAAATATCCTCGGAATACAGGAAAATGCTCTCCCTGATTTTAATTATGTTATCATCCAATGCACATTTCCTTCTTTTTTTTTGGTAAATGGGCCTGCGTGTTTCTCCTTGATTCTATCTCCTTGTCCTCCACAGTGACATCCCCAACGTACCTACATGGCCAATGTCACTGGATTGCTTAGCTTATCTATGTTGCGATGTTTTCTACACCATTTTTGTTTGCAGCAAGTAATTTACGTCACTTTATCTGTTTTGCTGTAGGAGTTGCTGAAGGGTGGTTATGTTTGTCTTTACTTATTCTGTGCTTTAGGTACTCTTCTTTTCCTAATTATTTGTTACAAAATTATTGGGAGATATTATTTGGTTCTGTTACCATTTCAAGACGAACCCCTTTGAATTTCCAATTTCACCCTAAGGACAATTGGACTATCTTTGTATGTTGGGGATCCTTGTGCACTAAACAAACTCAATAACTACCAAATGTTTATGATTCTTAAGAGAACATGCGATCACGTCTCTGGTTTTCATAAATACCTCTAAAAGCCAAAAATCGGTGTTACAGATGGCTTTATCATTTGTATGTCTCGCCATATTGTGAATTTAATACCTTATTTCCTTATTTGCAAGATATAGAAAAACCAAAATCTTGGATAGGAAATCTGGGTTTGATCTAGGTATCGATTGGTTTCTAAGAATAGGTGTTCAGTCTGTTTTAAGTATCAGAGAGTTTTCATGTCATTCATACACTGTTGACAATGCTTGCCACACGTGATTTGGGACGTGTTAGAACTAGGAGCATCAATTTTAAAAAGTTCTGCTTTGATGCAGTGGCATGAGCAGTGGCCCTATCATATGCTGATTTCTGACTACTAATGAATTCATTAGTATAAAAATAAATTTTATACTAATGCATTCATTAGTATAAAATTTTTTATGCAATGGCATAAACAATATAATAATTAGTATAGTTTGGCAAAGGAACAATAGTAATCATGGTTACTATTATATTTTTATGTAATGGCATGAGCATAAAAAATATTTTTATTAGTATAGTGGCATCAAATATTATTAAAAATATTTTAATAATATTTAAAAAAGAATTTAATGAACTCCAAAATGCCTTCCACGAAATGCCTTTCACGAGAAAGAACTCCAAAATGCCTTTCACGAAAAATTTAATGAGTCCATGTTAGATCACAAGGCAAATGTAAATTTTTTTAAATGGCTAAGATATATCCTCAAACCAGCGAGGAATACATGTGCCAGCCTTCTCTGTACCAGAACCAAAGGTCTGTATGACAAAGAAAACATTTCAAACCTTTCATATGAGTGTTGGTAAGACTATTGAGTCTATACATCCTCCTGAAACCAGTCTCCAACTTAAGGAAGAAAAAATTGAAACTAAAGCTTCACCTTTTAAGCAAGGGTTAAAAGAAAATGATAATAAATGGCAAAAATAGATGGTATACCATACATAATTGAACAAAATAATTATACAAATCTATTTTAACAAACTTTGGGTAAGCAAACCACGCAAATTGAAAATACATTAAATAACATTAAAAATAGTGAAAAACCCAAAAGAAAAGAAGAAAAACCTAAAGACGCTTTATTATTTAAGCCTCCGCCTATTATTGAGACAGAGAAGGTTAGTCTTCAAGGAATAAAAAAAAAAGAAGATGATAAAGAGCTTGCAGATGAATTGGTTAAAAGACTCTCAAAACTAAATATTTCTGAGAAACAAAAGGGAATCGGAAATGTCCAAGTTCTACAAGAAAATCGGAATTATACTGATCAAGAGATTAATGATATAGAAAATGCTTTTAAAGTTGAAAGCTCAGAACTTAATAGAATTGATTATGGGAGAAAAGTTTGGCCTGTGTTCCAGACTAGGATGTATTACCCTAGGCCTACTCATATGGATCGTCAAATTGAAGAAGATCTTATTGCAAGTTTTGTGTCATACTCTGGAAAATCTATTGTTAATTGGAACATAGATGGAATGTATGGAAATCAAATTCGTGATCTTATGGAGCATTCTACATAAGAAATGGAATTGATGATGTTTGCATTCAACAGTTCTCTTACTTTCAGAATAGCTGGATTTAGGGTTTTATTTGGGTTTAGTAATTTTTTTCACCTCCCATTCCACATTATAAGTCTTTAATTTTTCATAACTATATTCCAATTCTTTTTATTCCCTTAAGAATCAGTCTTTTTATTGATAACAAAACAAAAGGAACAGATGATCCAAAACAAATTCCTCCTTATGTAGCAAAGAACCTTATTGCTTTCTCCTTGAAGTTTTGTCTGTAGAATTTGAGATCAATATGCATTAAATGACACCTGTTTTGTACCCATTATCTTAGACATGTGAACTAGTATAGCTAATCGGTGGACTCAATGGTGAGGGGCTGAGTTGTGTTTCATGATGTTGTCAAGTAACTAGGTTGTTTTGATAATTGAGGCAATTACATTGATAATCTGGCCTTGGTCCTTATTTATCTGGATTGCTTACATTGTGTCTCAATATTTCTGATATAATTATAAAATTTGCACCTTTTGCAACTTTTTCACATTCATTGTGGTTGACTTGTGATCTCAAACCATATTTTATAGAGTCATAAACAAAGTTTTAATGGAAGAAAACATAGATTTATTGAAGACCTTGGATTGGAAAGCTTTGGGGAATGTCCCAGATGGGCAACCTATAAAAAAACGTCTTCCTAGAAAGGTTAGGCAGGTTTCCGATTACTACTTTCTCCCATGAAGATCCATCCCCACAACTATTGCCCTTTATGGGGCAATTGGGGCAGCAGGAATTGGCGCCGGGATGTTGGTTGAATTATGGATCAACAAGAAAGTACAAGGTGCTTTATATATTGCTCAATCCCTATTCATGTGGTATTATTTTTGGGTTGAGAATAGCATACACATGATGTCTACTCTATAAGATGTGCAGGGGAGTTATCTACCATCCATTTCCATGAGGGATGGTGGAGATGAAGCACACTTCTACCTGAACGTTTATCATTTCTAATGTGTGATTCAAATACACCATTCATCTTTAGGATGGGTAGTGGATGCCTTGCCAGTGTTTCACATAACATATAAATTTTGTGTATGTTACACTTCCCCTTGTGTTGAGAGTAAGATGATTTGCAATTTAAACTTTTGGGACGCTTCTCAGATTTGGATCAAGCATTTTTGCCATCTAAATCATCTTTCCTTCCATGACAGAGGATGGGGGCATTATTTGGTAGATGGACAAGAACTAGAAACAATGTTGGAGAGACATGTATGTGATTTATCATATGTCTATTATCATTCATTATATATTTTATTATCATTCAATTTCTACTGGGGAATTGGGATAAAAGTTATCAAGTTTAGTTTGGAATATACCACAAGGATATTTGTAGCTTGCAAAGTAGGTAAATATGGGCATTTTATATGATGGGTATTAACTGGAGCACAACAATTAATGCATAGAAGCGATTCTCTGTTCTAGAAGGGATCTCTTCCATTTAGCTTGATCATGGTGAAATAAGTTCCATTAAGAGGATGAATTACCAAAGTAGATCACTTGGTTTGCCTTAGTCGCTCGTGAAATCATTTGAGAGGACATCATATTAACTGCCATAGGGATGACCAGAAAGGTGACTTCCTAGGATGACCAGATAATTTCCTAAGAACTGTATCCAACATAATAAATCACTAAAACATCTTTTGCTTAAGAAAAATTATTTCATGCTGGTAGGACTGCATTTCTACAATATGCGGTCCCAAGGTATCAAGCAAGATGGATGCAAATAGGTGGTCCATCTAAAAACAATTGGAACCAACGGTCCAAATCTTTTTTTCCTAAAAATTAAAGAATGAGACAGGTTAACTGCATAAATAAAACTAATAAAAAAATGGGCAAACAGATAATAATGCACGATGGAAGTAGATCATAGCCAAAGCTGGGTAAACTTGTTTTCATGTATTGAATTGCAGTGAAGCCAAAGCTATCAATCAACACCACCATCATCTTCATCATCATGATCTCTCTCTCTCTTATATACACACAGAGACGAAGAATAAAAAAAATAAAAAAAAATAAAAAAAAGCTCCACCTCTCTCTAATTTCTTAAGTCAGCTGTAGAGAAATTGGAAGAGAAAATAGTTTACTCTAGCTGGCAGAAGTATAGAAGAACGCAGCAAGGTACATAGAAGATTGGAAAAAAAATCTTTACCTAGGACACCTAAACAAAGATCAGATCAAAATCTATACCTAGGACACCTAAACAAAGATCAGAGGAAAAGATCAGATAAAAAATGATAAGAGAAAAGAAGGGTGAAAATAACACCCAAAATCAGAGGTATAGAAGAATAGGACAAGAAAAATTTGGGGTTTTCTTCTTGGATAATTGTATTTTTTTTTTTCTCTCACTCTTTTCTATATTGTACAAAAGAAATAAGATAAATTGAAGAACCTAATCTTATGGCCACACATGATGTTGACACTTCTAACCACTAAACAAAATATAAATCTTCTAACAAGTATTAATTACAAAACAAGATCACTCAACAAAGCATAAATGAATATGCAAAATTCTATTACAAAATAAAGTCAATCAAGTAAAACAAATTTGGCAAATGTCATGAAACACTCGTATGAGAGTTAACACTTACAAAAACTAAACAAAATACAAATCCTCGAACAGAAATTAGTCACAGAAAATAAATCATAAGAGAATTGATTACATGTTACAGTCAACAATGTAATACAAAATGCAGATTTAAAGCAACACAATCTTCCAAGAAAAAGTTCGCCATATCCAACACAGAACATAAATCAAATAACTGAAAAGAAATAAAAAACACTGGCTCTCTGAGAACAAGAAAAAAAAAAAAGGAATCAACTGTATATAGCATTCCCTAATAAAACCGAAGCGGAAGCGGAAGCGGAAGCGGATATACTATTGAAACTCAGACAAAAGGCAGAAAGCACAAAAAGAAAACAGAGTATATCAGAAACCAGATGAAAAGGTGAGATGGAATGGATTTAGAGCCCAGAGAGATTATTTTTTAACAGAGAGACGTAACACCTGTACAAATCCCAGAACTTCGAAAAAAAAGACGACAGAACTTTGAAAAAAAAAAACTAGAGATTTCAGGCCGATGGTTTTCTTGCTATGATTTTCGTGCAAGGTTTAGGGTTTTGATCGCTGAGCGTGAGAGCGTGGGAAGAGAGATGGCACCTGGTGCGTAAGATAACTGCCTCAGAAATGGGGGCACCAACACTGATGCGGAGTTGAAACGTGCAAGTTGGATATTTATACGCCCATTTTAAATATAAGGAAGTTTCTATAAGGCCTAGGCATCATGAAAACAAAATAAAGCCTCACGACAAATCCTCATCCGAATCTAAGAATCTAAAATCAATTTCTAACACCGACAATAAAATTAGATACTAAAAAAATTTACAGAATCTATGAATACTTTTTTTTAGGGTGAAATAGACTGTCTTGATAATTTGTTATAATATACATTATTTTTAAAAGCTTTAATTCAATTTTTTTCACAATCATAATGTTCAAGCTCAGATGATCGATGTAAAGATTTTCCAATACTTGAATTCTAATATTTGATTAGTTATGAGCATTATTGGAAAAACCGGGATATCTAACCGCTAATTGCCCGGTTAGATCGAAACCGGCCCCTGGCTAGTTGTAGTTTTGGCCGGTTTTGTTGATTGACTGGTATTTAAAAAATTAAAAAAAAATCTATATAAATTTTAAAAAAAAATCGGAATTTGGTTTGTAATTTATTTTTTAATATTCTTTACATTATGGTAAAAATTAAAAATTGTTTGATCGTTAATGCTCACTTTAATTCAAAAATCGATTTGTTAAAATCCATTTTCCCTTAATTTTTAACTATATTTGAATCTGTTTTGTTTTAATCATTCTTTATATATTTTTCATAATTTAGTTTTTTTTATATCTTTTTTATTTTTACAACACTTTTTTTACAGAACGGGACTTGCCTGGTTAGAACGGTTGAATCAATTGGTTTACTGGTTAGGCCGGTTAAACTGTTTCCGAGCCCATATCCAGTTGACCAACCTGGTTCGATTTGACCAACATTTGTCATGAGGTTAAGCTTTAATTATTTTGATAGGGCTGTATCAAACCAATTTCCTTCAAATATAAGCATTTGCAAACTCTACCCGATCGTATTCACCCAAAAACAAAAAAAAAACTACGTAATTCCAATATAAGATAATTGCCCTGTACTTCAAAAAAAAGAGAGAAACTGTGCGCTTGCATTTCAGTTTTATTCGAACTTCTGCATTCTGAGATTCATGCTCAAGAGAGAAGGAACCTCGCATGTCAAAGGTTATGGCGTGAGGAGGTCAACTCCAAGGACGACTGGAACCTCGACCCACCGTTGCTGTTGTCGAGACCCCCAACTTGTGCGTGTATGCATGTCATTGAGGCTTATGCATGTGGACGTCGCCATTCACAAGGAGTGTTAAAGTCCGGCGATTGATGGGGATTGAATTGGGTTCGCGATGGTTTGGGTCCCAATCTAGTAGGAATGGCATCGGGTCGGGTCCGGGTCCGGATCCGGGTCCGGGTCAACTCGGATACAGACCCAACCCAACTAGTTTCTTTATGGACATGGACCTAGACATGACCCAAGTCATTTGGATCGTGACCCGACCTTGAACCGAATCTAGAATTTATAAATATAAATATATATAAGAAAAAGATTATGTCAATCCAAGAGCTAATGGAATAGCATTAGCCCAATAGCCTTGATTAAATTTAGGTTGATTTGATGATTATAGTTGTATTTCATAATTAAATTTTAATTTTTTCCATAAATCCAAATAAAAAAATTGCAAATGATAACTTGACCAAAAGAATTTTGCCCATTTTATTTTTGTGAATTATTTTTTTAATATTTTATTAGGTGCGACTTAATGAGAAAAATGAATGCCCCAAATTTAAAATAATTTCAATTTGTAAATAATAATAAAATTCAAATATGAAATGCAATCGTGACTATCAAGACGCCGTATATTCAATCTGGGATATTGGTTGTTTACTATAGTTGTAAGTTATTAGGTGCATATAGGAAGTGATTTCATGCAGTCATTCTATAGTAATATAATGAAACAACCATCAAAAACCATGTTAAAGATATGTATTTGACCTTGATTTTTAAATATACACTCTTTGCATTATGATGAATAATAATAAAAAAGAAAATTTTGAAAACATATCCTAGAAAATATTTTTCAAGCCCTATTAATGTAGGCTATCAATTTTAGTGAGATGTTTAGACTTAGGTCTTAGAAGGATTTTTTTTCTTCTCTAAATTTTCTAGATAGCTTTTTTTATCATTAGATTAACATTGTTGAAAAAGAAAATTTTGATTTTGTAAATGCCAAGATCTTGAAATTCACCCAATAGATCGTTGAGATTCATTATTGATGAGAGCTCATTTGTGCATATCTAGGGTGTAAATTAAATTTTATTTGTTTTGAGATTGATTATTGGGATGAAGAGAGAGTGTTGGCAAATTTTGGGGTCATACAAATGCTATAAACATAGTTTTTTAGAAGTGTGATTACATTATATCACAATGACACAGTGCATGACATGGTGACATGAAATCATTCACATATATGTATATATAGGTAGTGATTTCATGAAATGATTGTCTAGTAATATAATAAAACAATATTTAAAAACTATGTTAGGGCCATTTGTTTGACCAAAATTTTAAAATATACTAATAAACTATTACAAATAAATAAATAAATAAATTAAAAACACAACCATAAAAGTGTTTTTTTAACCCAATTAAAATAGGGCATCAATTTTAGTGAGATGTTTAGATCTAGGCCTTAGAAGGATATTTTTTATTTCCAATTTTTTAGATAATTTTATTATCATTAGATTAACAATGTTAGAAAAGAAAAAATTGATTTTGAATTCACTAAGGCTTAGATCCTGAAATTCACCAATTTAATGGTCTATAATCATTGTTGGAGAGGACTCATTTTGATCATATATAGGGTGCAAATTTTTTTTTTTTTTTTTGAGATTGATTATTGAGATGAAGAAAGTGTGTGTAAAAAATTTTGGGTCATACAAATACCACAAACATTGTTTTCTAGAAAGTTAGTTTCATTATATTATAATGGCATGGTGACATGATATTAATATATATAGGGAAAATATCTTCATACCTTTTATTTTTGGGTTTCATTTCACAATAAACCAAAGTTTTAAAACATAACTTGGAGCATAAAAATTATAGATTTTATTTGTTCTAACCCCCTAAGCTAATTTAAATCAAGTTTTTTGGGCCAAACAAATCTAAAACGATAAATCATTTCTAAAAGCCATCCTCTCAAATTTCTCTGTCTCTCTCCCGTCTTTCTCATCTCTCCCCCTTCACTCTCTCTCCCTCTGCTCTCTCTCTTCATGTTTCCAGAGAGAGAGTGAGAGACCTAGGAAGAGATTTTATTTTATTTTTAATCAAAGGTTCAAAGCCATTGTGAGTTTGTACAATGTATAATCAAAATCATCTAAAATTTGTTCCATATATTATTTACAAATTGAGAATAAGACTTAAGGTTTTTTGTTCCATATATTATTTACAAACTGAGAATAAGACTTAAGGATCCATATATTATTTACAAATTTGTTCCATATATTATTTTACAAACTGAGAACAAGAAGATAAGTAAAAGCCTGAAAATCGATTCTGTCTACACCATAATCCTGCATTGGATACTTAAGCATAGTAGCATGTTGAAGCATCCATGGATCAATGTTCACAAGGTTTTTACTTAACCATCCAATTGTGAAGAAACTATATTTCTCTATAATTGGGCCTTAAGCCTTCATATAGATGTATTATTAAGCTTATTAAAGATGTAAACAAGAGCCCCAATTTATAAGGTTACAAAACTGTATAGAAACTAACATATGTAATGAACCACCTTCCTAATATGGATACACATAAGAGGAAGGAAAATATTATTCCTAAACATCAGTGTATGTTTTTATATTTTCCACACTCCCCCTCAAACTTAAGATGAGTTAAAAGAGAGCATATTGAGTTTGGACATCTGAAGAAAGCAAGCTTTAGCAACAAAGCAGGAACAAAAGAAGCTTGAGCAACTGCAAATTAACGATCCGTAGAAAATGACATCAAGTCTTCAGGTGTAAGGTATGACCGATAGAAGCAGTGGTCCCCATATTCAGATTGCTTGAACAACAAGTAGAGAAAGCAGTAGATCTCAGGAACAAGTGGCCTCAAGAACCGAAAGAACATTCGTGATCGAGAAATTCGATTATCAAATAGGAAACAGAACAGAGAGTAAAAAATACGACTCGGTAGAAAGATAGATCAGAGAGTCGAAACACGACTTGACAAAAAGACAGATCAAATAGTTGAAATATGACTCGGCAGAGAGACATATCTGATAGTCGAAACATGGTTCGATAAAAAAAACAAATTAGAGCGTCGAAACACAACACGGTACAGAAAAAGCAAAGAGTGTGGCAGTAATTGTGTACAAAACCAATAAGATTCAAATGGGGTGGTTTTTAGAGGTTCACATATATGAAAATAGGTGAATACTATGGTCCTTCACTTATAAAGGAAACAATACGATCCGTCAAGGTTATGTAAAAAATAACTTTCACAAAAAAGCCTTTTTACCAGTCCTTTTAGGTGACACGATGCAAATGGTGCAAGACGGCAAATGGAAGAAAATACTTTTTATAAGTTGCAAAACAAAAAAAAACAAGTGGTTTTACTGACGCATAAAGCAAGAGGAAGAGAGGTTGATGCAGAGTTAGAGATCTGACGAGAGAAAGAGCGCAGATCTGTTGAGAGATCTCTTCCGGCGAGTTTAGGGATGTTTCAGGCAGGTTCAGGGGTTTTCCACGCCGTTCCAGGGGTTTCTCCAGCGGGTTCGGGGACTTTTCCAGTGGGTTTAGAGACTTTTCCGGAGAACTCGGTGCATTATCCGGCTAGGTCTGAGCATTAGCATGTGGGAGTTAGAGGCGAGTTTCAGATCCGACATTTCAGATGGGTTTTCTTCAAGTTTCGGTAATTGTTTCGGAGGTTCTGAAGATCAGTAGAGAGAGAGAGCAGAGAACAGAGATCTGTGGAGAGAGAGTTGAGAGCAGCGAGAGAGAGGGAGAAAGCAGCAAGTATACTTGAGTTCAGATCGTTTTCCAGCAAGTTCAGATACTTTTCCAGAAAGCTTTCAGGCACGTGTCACCGAGAAAAGTGAGGAGAAGGGATTGCCAAGAAAAGAAAGGGAATTTTTTTTTTTTTAAGAGAATAAAGATTTTCTACGGCAGAGGGATAAGAGAAAGTAGAGAAATTTGGAGGCAGAGAGAAAAAGAGGGTAGGAGATGAGAGAGAGAGAGGGGGATCAGAGACCGAGAGAATGGAGAGAAAAGAATAGAGAGAGAGAGGATTTTTCTAGTCAGAGAGGATTGAGAGAGAGAAAGAGCAGAGAGACGAGAGAGAGTCTCACAGAACTCCAGCCAGATTTCGAAAATGAGGCTCACAGAATTCCGGCGCTGATTCCGGCTCTTAGAGAGAGAGAGAGAGATGCAGCCTGACAGATGAGGTTTGGGCAAAAGACAGAGAGAGAGAAGGAACCCCCTTGATCGAAGCAGGCAGGTATGTAATGAACCGGTTACCCATAAGAGAAAGAAATCTATATTTTCCACATCAATAATAAAATACTTTTTCTTGTCCACTTCAGCTTCCCATCGTAGAAAAGAAAGAAAAGGCAAATCGATGAGAAGTGGTAAATGCATAACCCTATAAACTAGAGACTGTAAAAAGCATAGCAGAGGAGCAAATAAAGAAAGTCAGTTCAATTTATTTCGAGCTCAGGAAGATAGCTCAGAAAAAAAAAAAATTCTCAAATTTGACTTTGGTATCAAGATAGGCAGATAGACAATTAGAGAGTAGAGATAGTTACAGATAAAGAGAGATAGAGAGAGGGAGAGCAGACCTACTAATTTGCAAGAATTGCAATAAAAACGTTAAAAAAAAACCCAAAAATTTCAAATCTAAAAAAACAGCTCAAAATATAAAGACAAAAATCAACAGTTTCATTCCCTGATTTTCCAAACATATATCATAAAGACTAGAAAATCCGGTCAAATAAATTGTTATAAAATGAAATAAAGCTTCAGGGGATTTGAAATGTCCCGTGTGGAAACTAGGAATCGTAATAGAATGAAGCCCATTTAGAGAGAGAAAAGAGATGCAAAAAGCGTACAGAGAGAATATACAGGGTGAACTCACATTGACGGATGCCAGTGAGAGGGTTTGCAATATCAGGACGAGAGGAAAAGAAATAAAAAACTATTAATATCGGCTAGAAAATCTTTGTATATTGCTCCCGATGTTATTATACTTTTTTCTCCTTTAATGCCTACAACATCTTCAGACTTCTAATTACAAGGAGTCAAACAAACAGCTAATCATGTAATCATCCCTACATATACATCTGAACCTGATATAGCTGAATTTCAAATAATTACATTACAAATAAAAGATGATATAGAAGAAGATATAAATAATAATGCATATGATGCATATATCGAAACATATTTAGCTGCTAAATTAGAACGAAAAAAGAGAAATCGATATTAATTATCTCAAAAAAGATTATCTTTCTTCAGAAAATCAAGGTATTAGGGAATGGTATCTTCAAACCTTCCAACCAAAGTTAATAGAATTATTCCATCAAAAATATAATAAATTTTTGAAAAAAGAAAGAGAAACAAAATGATTTTTTATATGGTTACAAGAAATATATACTCAATATAAAATAAACATTATTTCATTTAATACTCTTCAAACCATAGAAGAAAAAACATATATTAGTATGGATGGTACTACTACTGCTAGTAGTACACACCCTTCTGAAAAAAGTATAATACTCAAAGGTACTATAACCCCATTAAGCAAAGGAGAACCACCACAATCTCTATATGATATTATTGCAACACCATATAAAGTCGTACCTAAAAAAATAAGTAAAAAACAAGAACTAAGACCTCATATTGTGGAATAAAACAATTATACTAATTTATATATGCAATCTTTAGGAAAACAAGCAGAACGATTAGTTACTCCTCAAACTAAAGGAATAACTCCTAAAGCAGTTTTGTTTAAACCACTTCCAGAATTCAATAAAAATAAATTCCATATCGACGAAATAATAAAACCTTAATGGATCAGTTAATAGCCAAATTAGCCCAATTAGATATTAAAAGAATTCTTTCTCCTAAATTCAGTATTCCTATACCCAATATACCTGTTCTTTTACCAGAATCTTCAGATAAGGGAAAATAAAAAATACCAGAGCATGAAACAATGATGCTCCAAGAAGAGGAACCAGTTATAGAAGATACCATACAAAACCAAGAATCTACTTTTATGGATACTACACCTATTGATGTAAACAGAATCGCTTATGGTCAAACATGGAAACCAATCACAGCTTTACCATTTATAAGAGACTTACACCTGCTGATGTACAGCTTGAAGAATATGCCATACAACAAGCTGTTTCCTATTCAGGAAGATCAATAGTTAATTGTACAATAGATGGTTTATCTGAATTAAAAATATTAGATGTCATGAAACATATGACCATGTTTGTTTCAGCAAACAAAATAGTAGGCAATCCAGACCAAGAGGTTGTCAAAGCAATAGTAAATGGCTTTACTGGCTGGTTAAGAGGTTGGTAGGATTTTTATGTTGATGATGAAACCAAAAATAGAATCCTCACCAATACAAGATAATGGACCGCTAGAAATGAACAAAATCAAGAAATAATTTATACTGAAAGTGATGCAGTAAACACCTTAATATATACAATTATACTACATTTTGTCGAAAGTACGGCCCTATTGGCAGCAAGATCAGAGGATTTGCTATCCAATTTTCGTTGTCCTACATTATCCCATTATAAATGGTACAAGGATGTCTTTTTCTCAAGATTATTAATACGAGAAGATTGTCAATTAGATCATTGGAAAAAAAAATTTATTGCTGGTTTACCATACTTATTTGCAGAAAAAGTCAAAGAAAGACTTAGAAAGAAACATAATGGAGTTATAGTATACTCGGCTTATACACTTGGAGAACTATCAGCAGAAATATGTGCTGAAGGATTAGCTTTATGTACTGATCTTAAACTCAAAAGACAGTTAGATAAACAACAAATTACCAAGCGTAAAGAACTTGGTGATTTCTGTGAACAATTTGGATACCATTTAGATATAAAAAATAAACCTGAAAAGTTATATAAGAAAAAGAAAAAATATAAAAAAGACAAATATAAATCTAAATCTAATAAAGTCCATAAACAATATAAAATGTCTAAACAAAAATTTATAAACAAATTCTCTCCAAATAATAAAAATAAAAGGAAACTTTCAGTATGTTATAAATGTGGAAAAGTTGGTCATTACAAACACCAATGCAAATTAAAAAAGAAAATAGAATCATTACACTTAGATGAATCAATCAAATCAAAATTATATAATATAATCAATTATGATTCCATATCTTCGGATTCTACGGAATCTCCTATAAGACATATTCAAGATGACGATTTTTATGGACAGAATCATCCAATTCTTCAGATTCTTCTACAGATACAGAATCATCTCATCCAATGGAAGAATCTAATTGCACTTGCCTTATACCTACACATAATCTTCATATGCTTACCCAAGAAGATAATCCGATCTTAGATCTTATTGAGAAAATTACAGATTTAGAAGAAAAAAGATCTGTAATCACCAAATTTATTACTTTAATAAAAACAAAAGCAAAAATACCTCCTATTAGTAAAACACCTGATGAATACAATTTTGCCTTTATTATGAAAAGAGTGAGTGAATAACATATTACTCAACAAAAAGAACCTTCTATTTCAGAGTTAAAACATGAGATTAAAGAAGTCAAAAAAGAGGTTTACCAATTAAAAAATAGAATTAAAACTCTAGAATTACAAAATTTATCTCATCAAGAGTCAGATACAGATGAATTAGAATTCAATCATCTTATTACAACATATAGTCCTGATCCACCGGAAGATATACCAGAAACCTCAGAAGCTAAAACCACTTCTGATAACAACTCCTTCTGTAAA
>NW_006495273.1:15772218-15850643 GCF_000471905.2 Amborella trichopoda | reverse complement strand
ACTATAGTTCTTTCTAAATAGGATACAGTATAGGATATCAAATCTTCTTCGAATTGTACATCGACTGGAGTGGATCTATGATGGTTCATTCTAGATTGGGATGTAATTCTCATTTTCTTACCATAATCGATTCTATTAATCTTATCTTCTTGGGTAAAGGCATCTTTAATATTAGTAATGGTATTTGGAACTTCTGAAATTTCATGGAGCATCATGTCTGCTGGTTCCTCGATTTTTATTATTGATTCTTTACTCTTAGATTTTTCCTTTTTTTCAATATCTAGAGTTGCTAATTTAGTAATTAACTGCTGCATTAATTCAGATGAAGATTCTTCTTTCATTTGAAATCTATCCTTATTTATTAGAGGAGGAGGTTTAAATAATATTGTTTTTTTCTTTTCTTCTATTTTATGTTGTGGTTGTTGGGTAATGTTTTCTATCCTAGTGGTATGTTTTCCTATGGTTTGTAAATATAAATTTGTATAATTATTTTGTTCAACCAAATGAGGTAACAATTCGATTTTAAGATAATTTTCTCCAAGAAGTGTTTTATATGGAGTAGTTAGAGTTTCTAATTCTTGTTTTTTATCTATTATTTTTATACTTTCTTCGGGAGGATGAATACTGCGGATATGTTTCTGTTGACTTGTAATATAAGTGTCATATTGATTTTCAAGAGTATGTAATTGGAATTCAGGAATTTTTATTCCTTTTAATAATAATGTTGTTTTAAGCCATTCAAAAAATCCTATAGTCATTTTTTCTTTTTTCAAATATTTATTATATCGTTTATGCGTCATCTATATTAATTCTTTTGAAAAAGTGGTTAAATACCAATTTCGAAAATCTTTATTAGTTTCACTTATATAGTCCTGTTTTATATAATGTGTATTTACTTTTTTCTCCTTTTGTAATGTTAATAATTGAAAATCAGTAATTGGTGATTCATTATAGATGGGTTGATATACTGGTTTAAGTATATTTTTCTGAGTTCTTACTAGTCCTTGTATTTTAGGTTCTGAAGTCGAAGAAGTTTCAGATCTTGTAATACTAGACATAGACTTTCGTGAGGCTAAGAAAGTTGCTGGTAATAATATTCTTGGCATTGGAAGATAAGTATCATCTGTACTGGTTATAGGAGGAGATCTTTGATTAAATTGGATCTTTATTTCGCCGTCTATATGTTCAATAATTTGATTTGGAATATTATTTTTTGGAGTTTTTACTGACTGATTGGAGGTTTGAATCTTCTAATCCTGTGGAAGTTTTATTTGAGACTATTGGATCGTTTTGGGAATTATTATATTTGATTTTTTAGAATTTGTTTGAAAGAAAGTCGTTTGTCCTTTTGTATCTATTTGTATTACATTAAGATATAAAGTGGTCATTACTTTATAATAGTTCCATATACAATGGCTAAATTTTAAGATCCTTGTAACATATCAAAACCTTGTGTTTTAATATTTAAAGTTAATACTTTTAGTAGGTTAGGGTCATGTAAAGAGATGACATAATTTGGAAAACATTTAAAATAAATTGATCCGTTACATAAACTTGACTCAATTATTCCTAAAAGTGAATCAGAAAAATTGTTATGCCTTTCATCTCGTAGACATAATAAAATGGACGTATTTAATCCTAGTCTAGTTAACGGTTTTACCGCTACTTGTATTAATCCTATATGAAGATATTGATATTCTTTATTTTTATGAAATTGTAATATTTTATTTTTTAATAGTTGCAGGTTTTCTTGTTCCTCTTGAACAAGTAAACTTTGTTCTACTGTTTTAATAGCATAGCTTATCTTTAGATTAAAATTTCCTCTTTTATAAACATCTGAAATTGGGACTTTGGGTATGTTCCAGTTTTGGACGTGTTGTTCAATATTATCTATAACTACTTCTTCTTTATTTTTTACCCTTGGAGTATTTTTAGACGATGATAGTGCTTTATTTGATATGGGTTTAATAAAATTTTCCATTTATCAATATGAATACTGACTCTAGTCAACCTCTTACGTCTTGAATGACCTGAGCGGCTCTTCTTGGCCTGAATGGTCTGTAACGACTGGGCGACAACGAGTCTTAACTCTACCGTATAAATAGATAATTTTAATAGAAACTTATCATCTAAATACTATTCACAACTTAAAATAGTCTAACAATAACTCATAAGAAGGTCTAATGGCTCTGATACCAAAAAGCATGCCAAGATCTAAATTTTACTTTTATCTAATTTTATCTTAAAATCATTGAAAATACTGTAGTGTATAATCTAGTAGAGAACGTAAAAGCGCAGTATAATATAGGAAGCAACACATAATGATAATAAGAGAAATAACAGAGATATCTATTAAAATCCAAGTAGTATGACTACTATCTCGAATTTTTACGCTAAAAATTAATTTGAACTGCATATAAACAATATTTACTCAAATCAAAGCACTTACAAGTTACAAATGCAGTAACTGGAAAAGAGTGCCCATTCGTCCGGAAAGAACGAAGGTCCTTTATGCAAATTACAATCACACATTCAATAAGAGCTTGCCATCAGAAAAAGAAGTCGGCAGAGCTTTCAAGAACAAGTGTTGAGTAAGTAGGGAAGAGAGAAGGATTTGTAAAGGTGAGATCGCAGAGAGGGAGATTTCGACCTACCTTCGAATGAAGGCGTTGAGGGATTTTATAGATGAAAGAAGTAGCTGAGGTAGAATATTCGAGGCTCAAGGAGGTGACATAACGTTGTGGTAGCTGAGGTGGAAGATTCGAGGCTCAGAAGGATAAAACGGATGCGAAGAACCTGAGGTGGGAAGATTCGCGAAAATAAAAAGAGAAGTGGTGATGTGATGTAAAGAAAAGAGAGAAGACATAAAGAAAGAGATGATGTGATATAAAGTAAGAGAGAAAAGAAGAGAAGACGTAAAGAAAAAGCTGGACGTGACTAGACGTGACATAAAGCTAAAAGTAAAAAGAAAAAGAATTTTGCACAGTATCTTTTGTAGGTCTGTGGCATCTTTTTTTGTCGTTTTCTTTTACTGTGGCAATCTTTAATATTCGTCTTTTGTCATATTCTGGTGGCATTTTTTGAGGTGGCACTTCGTTTTTCGTCGTGTTCTGGCAGTAGCATTTTTTCTTTTGAGGTGGCAGAAGTAGCGTTTTTTACAGAGAATCTTTGTACAGAGTTGAGTTTTGAAACGATTGCAGGGAATCTTTTTACTTGGCGACAGCAGAGATTATGCACAGGATGTGTTGGCGGCAGCAGAGATTATGTACAGGATTTATTCGGGCCTTTGACTGAATTCTTCTTCTATAGGTTCAGGCTGAGAGGTAGCATCTGAAGCTTCTTCTTCAATAATTCTTAGTAATTGGGTTTCAAGTTCTTCTTTTGTAGCTCTTGGGTTTTGCTTTCTCATTTGTCAGATATATACGGAGAATTTATTTAGGTCAAATTCAGAATTATAATCAGTCTCATATTTGGTAGGAGAAGGAGGGATTCGTTTAAGCCTAATTGAATTCGAGTCCATGCTGAATACATCCCAACATTTAACACGTATTCGTTTTCCCAATCGAGGGATATATTAATAATTATTATTGGTATTTTATGATATTCCATATTCCCATTTAAGGATCCACGGTATTTGATGTATTGTCATGAAATATAAATGATAATCAATATCCGTATCTATAGTATTATATTCAGCAAGTTTAGCCTGACTAGTTTGGAATGCATCAGGTAATATTTGGGTTCTTGACCCCCATATTAAGAACCAATATCTGAACCAACTCGGGAATCGTTCAAGAATAGGCATCTTAAATTGAATTATACCATCTATGAGAATTATTCATATTTTGATAAGCAAATATTTTGTGCCAAGCATCAATATATTCGGTATATCAATAAGATTTGTATTCATATTCTTGTGCTTGCATCTTTTTTCCTTGGGTTGGGGTACATCCCCAATAATCATACGATAATATTTTCTTTATCTGTATCTTAGAGTAAGATATAACTTTAGTAGTAGGATTAAAGAAATGTATAAGGGATATAAAACCTGTTTCCATGAGAAGGTCTCATACAATTCTCGAGTTTTGTTTCTATTGGAAGGATTAAGATGATTTTGGAGATATAGAGGAGCCAGCTTATTTGGGTGTATATGTGTATGTTTATCGTCAATAGTAATATCCATTAAAAAGGCTGTTTCTTCAAATATGGCATTGTGTGAGGTAGAGCTGGTTGCTTTATTTTAGTTGGATATCAGGGTAAATATAGGACTTGGAATTCAAGGTAATTCAGAGATTTGGCTGGTGATAACGCCTCGTTCCTTTTCTGCATAGAAAGCGGCACTGCTCCATGGTGATGAGCTAGGCCTTATTAATTATTTAGCTAGGAGAGAATCTATTTCGGTTTTACATATTTCTACCATTTTTGTATTCATTTGAATTGGTCGAGCTTTAGTTGGTATTTTTGATTCAGAAAAAGTTTCTTCATAGGGTCGTGATACTATATGTTTATGTCGATTCCAAAAAGCAGTAGGTATTTCATTACAAATTTATGTTTTTATTTGCTTTTTAATTTGACTTATTGTTTTTTGAATTTAAGTTAGTAACAGTTGTTCTTCAATTGTTTTATATTTTATTTCAGCTTGTAATTGATATAAAAATGTCTCTTTGTTTTGTATGTTTTGTTTTACATTATTTATTTCTTTTATTTTTTGTTTATCAATAAATTCAAATTTGACTTTTATTCTTTCTATTGTTGATTCTATTCATGTATGGTGTATATTTATCGGATATAGCATACTGAGAAATGGAGTTCCTAAAATCATCGCTTGATTTAGTCCTCTGACCATAATAAATGGTACTTCTAAGCAAATACCATTATTACATATAGCAGCATTTGATAATTTATAATTTATTTTTAATTTACTTCCATCGGCTGTATTTAATACTTGTGTTGTTTTCTGAAAGTATTTTGTGGGAACTAGTCCTTCGTTTATACAATTTAAATCAGCACTTGAGTCTATGAGGGCTAATGTTTGGAAGGTAAATTCGTTTTGGACTATAATTTAAATTAATGTGTACCATTTTTGGTTTAGTATTTTGTTGATTAAATTTAATTGAAGTTCTTGGTTAGAGGATTCAGGTTTATCTTCTATGTTATGTAATAAATTTGCAAATTCTATGTCTTCTTCATCTTCAGAATTATTATCTGTTAATTCGGTTAATTCCAATAATTTGATTCTGTTTTTTAACTTAATTAGTTCAGATTTTACTTCATTAATTTCGTGTTTTAGCTCAGCAATAGTAGGTTCTTTTTTACTGTTATTCTTTTGGTCAATTCGATTAAGAATTTCTGAGAAACTATATTCTTTTGGTGGTTTGATTGATGGAGTTGGTTTATTCCTAGTTTTTGCTATTTGAATATATTGACTGATTATTGTTCTTTTATCTTCAATATTAGGTATTTTGTCTATAATTTCTAGAATTAAATTGTCTTCTTTTGTAAGGGTATGACAGGAACATTTATCATCTTGGTCAGATAAAGAGGATGTTTCATTAATAAATCTTCATCTTTTATTATTCTTATATCTGATTCGTCATCAGAATTTTCTGAGGATGAGGAAGAGGTTGTACTTATATTCTCATCTTTATCATAAAGCTGAATAATTTCATATAACTGATTTCTTATATTTTCATCTAATATTAAAGATTCTATCTTTTTCTTAACATTACAATTATTTTTATAATGTCATACTTTTCCACATTTATAACACCTAGGTATTTTTTTTTTATATCTTTTTCTGTTTTTTGGGTTTTTCTCGTGTTTTTCGTCTTTATATTTAGGTTTCCTTTTATGATATATTTTTTGTATGATTTTTGTCTTTTTTCTAGCTTTCTATGTTTATGAGGTTTATTATGGGAAAGATCTAAACTATATCCGAATTGCTCGCAAAAGTCGCCTAGTTCCTTTTGCCAGCCAGTTTTTGTTTATCAAGTTGTACAGGTTGGCTTAGAGGGTGGTGGGATTTCCACCTAAATGATATATCCAAACAACAAATTTTAACTGCCACAAAACAATCTTTTATTAAAAATGAAGCAAATCAAGATATCATGCAATCCGAAAGTGATGCAGTTAATACATTAATATACACCATTACACTCCATTTTGTTGAAAGTACGGTGTTACTTGAAGCCCGATCTGAAGACTTGATAAATAATCTTCGATGTCCAACTCTTTTCCATTATAAATGGTATAAAGATGTTTTCTTTGCTAGACTCTTCATACGTGAAGATAGTAGTGCCGATCATTGGAAAGAAAAATTCATCTCCGGCCTTCCTTATTTGTTTGCTGAAAAAGTCCGTAATCGTCTCAAAACAAAACATGGGGGGATTGTGCATAATCCCCGCTGTCGCCAAGTACAAAGATTCCCTGCTATCGTTTCAAAACCAAAGCTCAACTCCGTATAAAGATTCTCTGCAAAAAAGGCAACTCCTGCCACCTCAAAAGAAAAGATGCTACCGCTAGAACACGACGAAACACAAAGCGCCACCTCAAAAGATGCCACCAGAATACGACAAAAGACGAATATTAAAGATTGCCACAGTACAAGAAAACGACAAAAGAAGATGCCACTGACCGACAAAAGACACTGTGCAAAATTCCTTTGCTTTTTACTTTTAGCTTTATGTTTCGTCCAGTCACGTCCAGCTTTTTCTTTACGTCTTCTCTTCTTTTCTCTCTTACTTTACATCATATCATCTCTTTCTTTATGTCTTCTCGTTTTTCTTTACATCACATCACCAATTCTCTTTTTATCTTCGCGAATCTTCCCACCTCAGGTTCTTCGCATCCGTTTTATCCTCCTGAGCCTCGAATCTTCCACCTCAGCTACCACAACGTTATGTCACCTCCCTGAGCCTCGAACATTCCACCTCAGCTACTTCTTTCATCTATAAATCCTTGAACACCTTCATTCGAAGGTAGGTCGAAATCTCCCTCTCTGCGATCTCATCTTTACAAATCCTTCTCTCTTCCCTACTTAATCAACACTTGTTCCTGAAAGCTCTGCCGACTTCTCTTTCTGATGGCAAGTTCTTATTGAGTAAGATCTTTTCATACTTATGTTTATATTTTCTCCTATTTGTATGATGTACACAAATGAGTGATTTTATGTAAAAACTCTTCCTATTTTTCTTTTGTTACTTTGTCAGATGTGTGATTGTAATTTGCATAAAGTACATTCGTTCTGTCCGGAAGAATGGGCACTCTTTTCCAGTTACTGCATTTATAACTTGTAAGTGCTTTGATTTGAATAAAATTTGTTTATATGCAGTTCAAATTAATTTTTAGCGTAAAAATTCGAGATAGTAGTCATACTACTTGGATTCTAATAGATATCTCTGTTATTTCTCTTATTATCAGATATTGATATTCTTTATTTTTATGAGATTGTAATATTTTATTTGTTAATAGTTGCAGGTTTTCTTGTTCCTCTTGAACAGGTAAACTTTGTTCTACTGTTTTAACAGCATAGCCTATCTTTAGATTAAAATTTCCTCTTTTATAAACATATGAAATTGAGACTTTTGGTATGTTTCAGTTTTGGATGTGTTGTTCAATATTATTTATAACTACTTCTTCTTTATTTTTACTCTTAGAGTATTTTTAGACGAGGATAATGTTTTATTTGATAAGGTTTTAATAAAATTTTCCATTTATCGATACGAATACTGACTCAAGTCCACCTCTTACTTCTTGAATGACCTGAGCGGCTCTTCTTGGCCTGAATGGTCTGTAACGACTGGGCGACAATGAGTCTTAACTCTACCGTATAAATAGATAATTTTATTAGAAACTTATCATCTAAACACTATTCACACCTAGAAATAGTCTAACAATAAATGATAAGAAGGTCTAATGGCTTTGATACCAAAAAGCATGCCAAGATCTAAATTTTACTTTTATCTAATTTTATCTTAAAATCATTGAAAATACTGTAGTATAATCTAATAGATAACGTAAAAGCGCATTATAATATAGGAAGCAACATAGAATCATAATAAGGGAAATAACAGAGATATCTATTAGAATCCAAATAGTATGACTACTATCTCGAATTTTTACGCTAAAAATTAATTTGAACTGCATATAAACAAATTTTATTCAAATCAAAGCACTTACAAGTTACAAAGGCAGTAGCTGGAAAAGAGTGCCCATTCGTCCGACAGAACGAAAGTACTTGATGCAAATTACAATCACACATCTGACAAAGTAACAAAAGAAAAATAGGAAGAGTTTTTACATAAAATCACTCGTCTGCGCACATCATGCAAATAGGAGAAAATATAAACATAAGTATGAAAAGATCTTTACTCAATAAGAGCTTGCCATCAGAAAGAGAAGTCGACAAAGCTTTCAAGAACAAGTGTTGAGTAAGTAGAGAAGAGAGAAGGATTTGTAAAGATGAGATCGTAGAGAGGGAGATTTCGACCTACCTTCGAATGAAGGTGTTGAGGGATTTTATAGATGAAAGAAGTAGCTGTGGTGGAATATTCGAGGCTCAAAGAGGTGACATAACGTTGTGGTAGCTGAGGTGGAAGATTCGAGGCTCAGGACGATAAAACAGATGCGAAGAACTTGAGGTGGGAAGATTCGCGAAGATACAAAGAGAAGTGGTGATGTGATGTAAAGAAAAAAGAGAAGACATAAAGAAAGAGATGATGTGATGTAAAGTAAGAGAGAAAAGTAGAGAAGACGTAAAGAAAAAGCTGGACGTGACTGGACGTAACATAAAGCTAAAAGTAAAAAGCAAAGGAATTTTGCATAGTATCTTTTGTCGGTCGGTGGAATCTTCTTTTGTCATTTTCTTGTACTGTGGCAATCTTTAATATTCGTCTTTTGTCATATTCTGGTGGCATCTTTTGAGGTGGCATTGCGTCTTTCGTTGTGTTTTGGAGGTAGCATCTTTTCTTTTGAGGTGGCAGGAGTAGCGTTTTTTGCAGAGAATCTTTGTACAGAGTTGAGCTTTGGTTTTGAAACGATAGCAGGGAATCTTTGTACTTGGCGACAGCGGGGATTGTGCACAGGATGTGTTGGCGGCAGCAGAGATTATGTACAGGATTTATCCGGGCTTTTATTTGGGCCTTTGACTGAATTCTTCTTTTATAGGTTCAGGCTGAGAGGTAGCATCTGAAGCTTCTTCTTCAATAATTTTTAGTAATTGGGTTTCAAGTTCTTCCTTTGTTGCTCTTGGGTTTTGCTTTCTCATTTGTCTGATATATTCAGAGAATTTATTTAGGTCAAATTCAGGAGTATTATCAGTCTGATATTTTGTAAAAGAAGGAGGGATTCGTTTTAGCCTAATTTAAATCGGGTCCATGCTGAATATATCCCACCATTTAACAAATATTCGTTTTCTCAATCGAGGGATATATTCATAATTATTACTGGTATTTTCTGATATTCCATATTCCCATTTGAGGATCCACGGTATTTGATGTATTGCCATGAAATATAAATGATAATCAATATCCGTATCTATAATATTATATTCAGCAATTTAGCCTGAGCAGTTTGGAATGCATCTGGTAATATTTGGGTTCCTGACCCCCATATTAAGAACCAATATCTGAACCAACTCGGGAATCGTTCAAGAATAGGCATCTTAAATTGGATATACCATGTATGAGAATTATTCATATTTTGATAAGCAAATATTTTGTGCCATGCATCCATATATTCTGTATATTTATAAGATTTGTATTGATATTCTTGTGCTTGCATCTTTTTTCCTTGGGTTGGGGTACATCCCCAATCATCATACGATAATATTTTCTTTATCAGTATCTTAGAGTAAGATATAACTTTAGTAGTAGGATTAAAGAAGTGTTTAAGAGATATAGAACCTGTTTCCATGAGAACGGTCTCATACCATTCTCGAGTTTTGTTTTCATTGGAAGGATTAAGATCATTTTGGAGATATAGAGGAGCCAGCTTATTTGGGTATATATGGATATGTTTATCGTCAATAATAATATCTATTGAAAAGGTTGTTTCTTCAAATATGACATTGTGTGAGGTAGAGCTGGTTGCTTTATTTTGGTTGGATATCGGGGTAAATATAGGACTTGGAATTTGGGTAGATTGTTCAAGGTAATTCAAAGATCTGGCTGGTGATAATGGTGGGTGCATAGATATAGATGAGCCGGGGTTTACTATAGGAATAAGGTCCATTAGAGTTTGTAAATTCTTGCCTGGTCGTTGATTAGGAGTATGAGGAGTATTAATATTCATATTAAAGAGCTGTATTGCTAATGGGGTTTCTTCAAACTCAAACTCAAACTGTGGTAGATCGAGACCCCCCTACAAAAATTCACGGGTGAGGAAATCAGGGAGAGAGTTAGCAGAGCCGTGAAGATGTTCAATGGTAAAATCAAAAGCCGATAAAATAGCTTGCCACCGAGCAAAAATTTGTTTAGAAACAAGATTTTGAACATATTTTTGTAGAATATCTTTAGCAGATTTACAGTCGGTGCGAATAAGAAAATAAATATTAAGAATATCACTTTGAAATTTATTCACACGAGGAACTATAGCTAAAATTTCTTTTTTAATAGTCGAATAATTCTGCTGTGCAGAGTTCCAAGCTTTAGATGTATATCTAACTAATTGTTCGTTATTGCTATTACTTCGCTGTTTAAGAATTCCACCTAATCCTATTTTTGAAGCATCGCATTCAATAATTTTAAATGCAGTAGGATCGGATAAAACTACACAGGGTAGTTCTTTTGATTTGCTTTTCAGAAGTCGAATAGCATTTGTATGTTGATCCGTCCATTTAGGCGGATTCTTTTTTAATCGATCAAATAATGGTTTGGCAATAGTAGAAAAGTCTTGAATAAAATCTGTTATATAATTTAAACATCCTAAGAAGCGTTGTAATTCTACTTTTGTTAAGATTACATCAGGAAATTTATTAAAAAATTCAATAGCTCTATCAATAGGAATGATTGTGCCTTGGAAGATGTTATGTCCTAAGAATCGAACTTTTGTTTGACAAAGAGCTAATTTTTTAACAGAGACGACAAGTCCCGCAGTTTTTACTGTATTAAGGAATATATTTAAATGTTTAAAATATTGATGTATGTCAGTAGCAAAAATAAGAACATCATTTGATGTAGACTATCATAAATTTTAAATAGGGATTAAATACATCATTCATAATTTTCTGGAATTCAGATGGGGCATATTTTAATCCAAATGGTATAACGTTCCATTCATATTGTCCAAAAAGAAAATTAAATGCCGTTTTATAGCGGTCTTGTTTATTTATTTGTATTTGCCAATAACCTGACTTTAAATCAAATTTTGAAAAAATGCAGGCATTGAGAAGTCTATCTAATAAATCCTTTTTTTTGGTATTGGATATCTTATCCATTTTAAAACTTTGTTTAGTGGTTTATAGTTGATGACTATTCTAGGAACGCCTCGTTCCTTTTCTGCATTATTTTCTACATAGAAAGCGGCACAGCTCCATGGTGATGAGCTAGGCCTTATTAATTCTTTAGTTAGGAGAGAATCTATTTCATTTTTACATATTTCTACCATTTTTGTATTCATTTGAATTGGTCGAGCTTTAGTTGGTATTTTTGATTCAGAAAAGGTTTTTTCATAGGGTCGTGATACTATATGTTTATGTCGATTCCAAAAAGCAGTAGGTATTTCGCTACAAATTTATGTTTTTATTTGCTTTTTAATTTGACTTATTGTTTTTTGAATTTCAATTAGTAACAGTTGTTCTTCAATTGTTTTATATTTTATTTCAGCTTGTAATTGATATAAAAATGTCTCTTTGTTTTGTATGTTTTGTTTTACATTATTTATTTCTTTTATTTTTTGTTTATCAATAAATTCAAATTTGACTTTTATTCTTTCTATTGTTGATTCTATTCCGGTATGGTGTATATTTATCGGATATAGCATACTGAGAAATGGAGTTCCTAAAATCACCGCTTGATTTAGTCCTCTGACCATAATAAATGGTACTTCTAAGCAAATACCACTATTACATATAGCAGCATTTGATAATTTATAATTTATTTTTAATTTACTTCCATCGGCTGTATTTAATACTTGTGTTGTTTTCTGAAAGTATTTTGTGCGAACTAATCCTTCGTTTATACAATTTAAATCAGCACCTGAGTCTATGAGGGCTAATGTTTGGAAGGTAAATTTGTTTTTTACTATAATTTAAATTAATGTGTACCATTTTTGGTTTAGTATTTTGTTGATTAAATTTAATTGAAGTTCTTGGTTAGAGGATTCAGGTTTATCTTCTATGTTATGTAATAAATTTGCAAATTCTATGTCTTCTTCATCTTCAGAATTATTATCTGTTAATTCGGTTAATTCCAATAATTTGATTCTGTTTTTTAACTTAATTAGTTCAGATTTTACTTCATTAATTTTGTGTTTTAGCTTAGCAATAGTAGGTTCTTTTTTACTGTTATTCTTTTGGCCAATTCGTTTAAGAATTTTTTAGAAACTATATTCTTCTGGTGGTTTGATTAACGGAGTTGGTTTATTCCTAGCTTTTGCTATTTGAATATATTGACTGATTATTATTCTTTTATGTTCAGTATTATGTATTTTGTCTATAATTTCTAGAATTAAATTGTCTTCTTTGGTAAGTGTATGACAAAAACATTTATTATCTTGATCAGATAAAGATGATGTTTCATTTAATAAATCTTCATCTTTTATTATTCCTATATCTGATTCGTCATCAGAATTTTCTGAAGATGAGGAAGAGGTTGTTCTTATATCCTTATCTTGATCATAAAGCTGAATAATTTCATATAATTGATTTCTTATATTTTCATCTAATATTAAGGATTCTATCTTTTTCTTAACATTATAATTATTTTTATAAGGTCCTAATTTTCCACATTTGTAACACCTAGGTATTTTTCTTTTATATCTTTCTCTGTCTTTTGGGGTTTTCTCGTGTTTTTCGTCTTTATATTTAGGTTTCCTTTTATGATATAGTTTTTTGTATGATTTTTGTCTTTTTTCTAGCTTTCTATGTTTATGAGGTTTATTATGGGAAAGATCTAAACTATATCCGAATTGTTCGCAAAAGTCGCCTAGTTCCTTTTTTCCAGTCATTTTTTGTTTCTCAAGTTGTCATTTTAATTTTAGGTCGGTGCAGAGAGGTAACCCTTCTCCACAGATCTCGGCTGACAATTCGCCTAGGGTAAAGAGAGGATAAGGAATAATCCCCCCATTTTTTTGTTTTGAGACGATTACAGACTTTTTCAGCAAACAAATGGGAAAGGTCGGAGATGAATTTTTCTTTCCAATGATCGGCACTACTATCTTCACGTATGAAGAGTCTAGAAAAGAAAACATTTTTATACCATTTATAATGGGAAAGAGTTGGATATCAAAGATTATTTAGCAAGTCTTCAGATCGGGCTTCAAGCCGTACTTCCAACAAAATGGAGTGTAATTGTGTTTATTAATGTATTAACTGCATCAATTTTGGATTGTATGATATCTCGATTTGCTTCATTTTTAATGTAAGATTGTTTAGTGGCAGTTAAAATTTGTTGCTTGGATATATCATTTAGGTGAAAATCCCACCATCCTTTAAGCCAACCTGTAAAACCACAGATAATGTCCTGTGCTACATCTTGGTCATGGGCTCTAGAGACCTTGCATGCAGTGGCATACATGGGCGTATGTTTCATTGTGTTAAGGATTTGTAATTCAGACATTTCATCTATATTCCAGTTAACTATAGTTCTTCCTCAATGGGATACAGTATGGGATATCAAATCTTCTTCGAATTGTACATCGACTGGAGTGGATCTATGATGGTACATTCTAGATTGGGATGTAATTCTCATTTTTTTACCATAATCGATTATATTAATCTTATCTTCTTGGGTAAAGGCATCTTTAATATTAGTAATGGTATTTGGAATTTTTGGAATTTCATGGAGCATCATGGCAGCTGGTTCTGCTATTTTTATTACTGATTCTTTACTCTTAGATTTTTCTTTTTCTTTAATATCTAGAGTTGCTAATTTGGTAATTAACTGCTGCATTAATTCAGATGAAGATTCTTCTTTCATTTGAAATCTATCCTTATTTATTAGAGGAGGTTTAAAGAATATTACCTTTTTCTTTTCTTCTATTTTCTGTTGTGGTTGTTGGATAATGTTTTCTATCCTAGTGGTCTGTTTTCCTATGGTTTGTAAAAATAAATTTGTATAATTATTTTGTTCAACCAAATGAGGTAACAATTCTATTTGAAGATAATTTTCTCCAGGAAGTGTTTTATATGGAGTAGCTAGAGTTTCTAATTCTTGTTTTTTATCTATTATTTTTATACTTTCTTCGGGAGGATGAATACTACGGATATGTTTCTGTTGACTTGTAATATAAGTGTCATATTGATTTTCAAGAGTATGTAATTGGAATTCAGGAATTTTTATTCCTTTTAATAATAATGTTGTTTTAAGCCATTCAAAAAATCCTATAGTCATTTTTTCTTTTTTCAAATATTTATTATATCGTTTATGTGTCATCTGTATTAATTCTTTTGAAAAAGTGGTTAAATACCAATTTCGAAAATCTTTATTAGTTTAACTTATATAGTCATGTTTTATATAATATGTATTTACTTTTTTCTCCTTTTGTAATGTTAATAATTGAAAATCAGGTGATTCATTATAGATGGGTTGATATACTGGTTTAAGTATATTTTCCTGAGTTCTTATTAGTCCTTGTATTTTAGGTTCTGAAGTCGAAGAAGTTTCAGGTCTTGTAATACTAGACACAGACTTTCGTGAGGCTAAGAAAGTTGTTGGTAATGATCTTCTTGGCATTGGAAGATAAGTATCATCTGTACTGGTTATAGGAGGAGATTTTTTATTAAATTGGATCTCTATTTCGCTGTCTACATGTTCAATAATTTGATTTGGAATATTATTTTTTGGAGTTTTTACTGACTGATTGGAGGTTTGAATCTTCTAATCCTGTGGAAGTTTTATTTGAGACTATTGGATCGTTTTGGGAATTATTATATTTGATTTTTTAGAATTTGTTTGAAAGAAAGTCGTTTGTCCTTTTGTATCTATTTGTATTACATTAGGACATAAAGTGGTCATTATTTTTTAATAGATTCGATATACAATCGCTAAATTTTGAGATCCTTGCAACATATCAAAACCTTGTGTTTTAATATTGAAAGTTAATACTTTTAGTAAGTTAGGGTTATGTAAAGATATGACATAATTTGGGAAACAATTAAAATTAATTGGTCCGTTACATAAACTTGACTCAATTATTCCTAAAAGTGAATCAGAAAAATTGTTATGCCTTTCATCTCGTAGACATAATAAAATGGACGTATTTAATCCTAGTCTAGTTAACGGTTTTACCGCTACTTGTATTAATCCTATATGAAGATATTGATATTCTTTATTTTTATGAAATTGTAATATTTTATTTTTTAATAGTTGCAGGTTTTCTTGTTCCTCTTGAACAGGTAAACTTTGTTCTACTGTTTTAATAGCATAGCCTATCTTTAGATTAAAATTTCCTCTTTTATAAACATCTGAAACTGGGACTTTGGGTATGTTCTAGTTTTGGATGTGTTGTTCAATATTATCTATAACTACTTCTTCTTTATTTTTTACCCTTAGAGTATTTTTGGATAAGGATAGTGTTTTATTTGATAAGGGTTTAATAAAATTTTCCATTTATCGATACAAATACTGACTCTAGTCAACCTCTTACATCTTGAATGACCTGAGCGGCTCTTCTTGGCCTGAATGGTCTCTAACGACTGGGCAACAATGAGTCTTAACTCTACCGTATAAATAGATACTTTTATTAGAAACTTATTATCTAAACACTATTCACAACTAAAAATAGTCTAACAATAAATCATAAGAAGGTCTAATGGCTCTGATATCAAAAAGCACGCCAAGATCTAAATTTTACTTTTATCTAATTTTATCTTAAAATCATTGAAAATACTATATATATATAGCATATCCTGTTAGCTCACAGGCTGATAGTTACAATGTCAATCAATGGTCCAGATTGAATCTGGGTCTAATCCAATGGTCACGATTTTATTTTATATTTGAACTTTCAATTTTTTTAATACAAATCTAAATCACTTGAATTTTTGAGTATTTATTCTTAAAAAATATTATAATCTAATTAAAATATTTTAAAAATAATTTAAAAAATATAAATTGATCAAAACACCCCTAAAAGTTTCAGAAGTATTTTGGTTAATTTATTTTTTTCGAATTATTATTTTTAATATTTCTATTAGGTGTGCATTGATGAGTAGAATCTATGTCTAAATTTTCAAGTGATTTGAATTTATAGAAAATAACAATGAAAATTCAAATACAAAATAAGGTCGTGACCGTCAGATCAGTCCAGATTCAATCTGGGTCATTGGCTGATACTGTAGAGGTCAGCCCGTGGGCTCACATAATCCATTCATATATATATATATATATATACGCCAACAAAGCAGTGCTTCATACGAAATGGAGGGTGATTGTATATATTAGTGTGTTGACTGCATCTCCTTCTTGGATTATATTGTCTTGGTCAGTTTCAGTTTTGACTAGCCATTATTTTGAGGCATTCAATATTTGATTTTTTGATTCTTCATCCATATGAAAATTCCACCAATCTCTTAACCATCTTGTAAATCCACATATTATGGCCTTGGTTATTTGCATATTGGATTAGTTCAAATAGCTGTCAAACCATTGACAAGAACGAGATTAAATAATCCTGTTCTACTTTGTTTAAGAGATAGCCGACATAAAAGATTCACTGATTCTTTATTAGGAATAGTCGAATCTAGTCTCTGTAATGACCCAATATACTTTAATTGTTTTCTAAATTTCTCTGTAGCCTTAACCAATCCAAATCTGTTAAAAGTCCCAACTCTAAACCTAAAGACTCAAGGTTTTGATATGGACCCTGGTTCTCAAAACTTAGTATTTGTTTATAGGATCTGTTATAAAGTAATGAATACTTTATGCCCAAATGCCAGACAAATGGACTTAAAAGGACAAATTATATTTTTCCAGACAAATATGAAAAAATCAAATTTAGTCATATCCTAATCAATGGCATGGTCTCAGGTAAAGTAACCAGAGCGTTGAGTTTTACAATTTGAAACTCAGATTAAAGTTACTGAAAATAAAGATCCAGAACAAATAATAGAATACACTAACGGAGAAATAGAAATCTGTTTTCCATCTTCAAGAAGGACTACACTAAGGATTGATAATTCCAAATAAGAGTATAAGCTATCATAAAACTGACTGTCATAAACTTAAACTATAAACAAATATAACATCAACAAGCTATAAGCACAATGAACAACTATAAAACCTTACATTTCCCAACTATAGAGGCTTGATGAAAATATGCAACAACAAGACTTTAACTGCTAATCTTAACTGCTTGAACTCCAAGAGAAATCACACATATACTTAAGCACTCATCAATCTCTCACACACTTACAGACTCAGAAAAATGGAAGCTAGATGGTTGGATACACCACTAGAGATATCCACTAAGAGAGAGAGAGAGGAAAGAGAATGACCCAAAAGAATATTACAAGTCGGAGGTCAACAACTCAGCTCTTCCAGGCTCCAAATCCCCCTGTAGATGGGAGATGGGTTCTGCTTCTTATAGCCAGAGGAGTTAGGCGGATTTGAAATCTCTTTGAAATCCGCACCAACAATCTTTTTCAAGATGCTTATCTATTTTAGTCAGTTTTTTGTAGTGGCTACAGTAAAAAGTAGATTCTATCGATAGTGACTACAGTAAAAAGTAGATTATGTCGGTGAAGGGATACGTGTCCTGGATATGGGTGGAGTCATCCAGGTCCCTCTGTGAATTTTCTTTACTTTGAAGAAAATTCAATTCCTTAACAGTTATCCCCGTTCATTGGACTGTAGTCTTCTTGTTCATCACTCTGAGTAGAGGTGGACATTTTTTCATTGTCGTCTATGGCACTCCAGAGCTTCCTTTTAAGCTATTCTTTAGATAGTTTAGGGTTTTGTTGCTGTAATATTGTAACATATTCTGCTATTTTCATTTTTTCTTTTTGAGATGAAACTGAAGGTATAAGTTTCATTTTTATTTTGTCTGGACTAGGGGATTCATTTTTATAACTATCCCACCATTTGATGTATATTTATCTCCTTAATTCGGGAATATAATCCCAGCTATCTATAGGATCTTCTGAGATTTGATAATCCCATTTTAAAGTCCACGGGACCTGATATAAGGTCATAAAATATAGATGATAGTCTCTTTTAAGACTTTGACTATTCTAATAAGAGATTTTTCTCTGTGAAATTTGTATATTTGTGGGTCGAATTTGGCTTGATGATCCCCATATAGAAAACCAATTTTTAAACCAATTGGGAAACTCATTTGGCTCAGTTAATTTAAACTGAATATACCAGCTATGTAAATTTTTTGTATTATGGTATGCAAAAACTTCATCCCAAGCTTTTATGTCTTCGAATTAGTAATATGATTTAATTTTAAATCCTTTCGTATTGCTGATGCTTGGTTTTAAAGGATCTAGTCCCCATTCTTGGTAAGAAATAACTTTTTGATTTGGAATTTGGAGTATGCTATTTTTGCATCATTGTTTCGGTAGTGGTGTACTATAAATACCAAACCTGTTTCCATATGGATATTTTCATACCATTCCCTGCATCTTTCATTCATATTGGGATGCATATGTTGCATTAAATATATGACAGCTATTTCAGTCGGGTTTTTCGACTGGTGGTCATTTTCTATAATCAGCAAAGGAATATATGTTGTTTCCAAATATGTGGTTTTAGTACTAAGAATTTGAGTACTTATTGGTGTTTGAAGGGGAGATATATTAATATCTTGTATTTGCCTTCTTATTAAAGCGTTTGATGTTGATGGTGATGTCAGGGTTTTCCCCAGGCAAGGGATTATTTCCATCGATCGCTTTTGTTGATTCCTTCTGCCTTCCCTGCAAAAATTCTCGTGTTAAAAGGGAGGCAAATAATTAGTATTACCATTAATATGTTCTATAGTAAATTCAAAAGTAGAGAGAATACCTTATCATCTCGAGAAGATTTTTTTTGAAACGAGATTTTTTACATCTTTCTGAAGAATATCCCTGGCTGCTTTACAGTCAGTTCGTATAAGGAATGATTGGTTAAGCAGATTACTCAAGAATTTTGTGATAGCATAGACAACAGCAAGTATCTCCTTTTTGACTGCTGAATATTTTTGTTGGGCGGGGTTCCAGGTTTTAAAAGTAAACAGGACCAATTGCTGTTGATTATTGATTCTCTGTTTTAATACAGCACCAAGTCCCTTTTTGAGACGTCTGTTTCTACTATTTTAAACGTTGTAGGACTGGATAGGGCTAAACATGGTAATTCTTTAGCTTTTATTTTAATCTTTTTGACCACCTTTGTATGTTCATTAGTCCATTCTGGAGGATGCTTTTTCAGTCTTTAAAATAAAGGTTTTGCATCCAGGGCCAGATCTTTATAGAAATCAGAAATATAATTTAAACATCCAAGAAATCTTAGTAATTCAGTTTTTTCTTTTATTACATCTGGAAATTTAGATGCGAATTCTATTGCTCTATCAATGGGAATGATTCTTCCTTGAAAAATATTATGTCCTAAGAATCTTATTTTTGTTTGGTATAGATTTATCTTTTTTGCTGAAACTACTAAGCTAGCATTCTTTATTGCTTTTATAAATGCAATTAAATGTTTCGAATGTTCATCAATAGATTCTGAGAAAACAAGTACATCATCAATATAAACAATCATAAATTTAGTATGTAGATTAAAAATTTTATTTATGATATTTTGAAGTTCTGATGGTTCATTCTTTAATTCAAAGGGCATGACATTCCATTCAAATTGTCCAAATGGGACATTAAAAGTAATTTTGTATATGCCATTTTTATCAATCTAGATTTGTCAGTAACCTGATTTGAGATCAAATTTTAAGAAGATACAGGCGTTAGCCAGTCTATCCAGAAGGTCTCTTTTATTTGGGATCAGATATCTGATCCATCTAAGAACTTTGTTGAGTGGTTTATAATTTATAACCAACCTAGGAGCTCCTCTGTCTATTTCCGAGGCTTTTTCAACATAAAAGGCTGAGCAACTCCAGGGTGATGAACTTTTTCTGATAAGCTTTTTGTCTAGTAATTCTTTATTTCCTTTTTACAGATTTCAAGTAGCTTATTGTTCATTTGAATAGGCATTGCTTTAGTAGGAATTTTTTCCTCTCGAAAATCCTGTTCATAAGGAAGTTTCACAATATGTTGTTTTCTATCCTAGAAAGCATTAGGGATATCAGCGCGTATGTCCTTTTCAATGTCTATTTTTAAAGATTTAATTTTATTTTGTATCTCGGGAAGTAGTAATTTTTCTTCTATATTTTTATATTTTATTTCTTCTTTTAGATGGTAAAGAAATTCATCTTTAGAAAAAATCTTATCCCTAATATTATTAATCTCATGGATTCTATGCTTGTCAATAAAGGTAAATTTAACCTTATGTCCTTCAATATTAACTTATATCCCTGTGTCATCAATTTTAATTGGATAGAGCATGTTTAAAAAGGGAGTTTTTAAAATTACAGGTTGACTTAAACCTTTACCATTATGAAAGGGAATCTGAAACAAGCACCATTATTGCATACTGCAGAATCTGATAACCTGTAATTAATAAGCATTTTACTACCATCGGCAGTATTTAGCACTTGGGTAGTTTTGTTAAAGTATTTTGTTGGTACTAACCCTTCATTTATGCAATTCAGGTCAGCTCCTGAGTCTATCAGGGCAGTAGTTTGAAAACTGTATTCCTTTTGTACTACAATTTTGATGTTAGCAAACCATTTTTGGGTTATTATCTTGTTGATCAGGTTTACAAACTTGCAATTCTGTACCTTTTCTAACATATTCATATTAGCTTTAGACGCCTCAGATCCTTCCTTTGTTTTAGAAACGGTATCCTCCACTTCGGGTGGTAAAGAAATATCATATTCAGTTACCAGATTATCGGATTCTAATTCTATGTTTTCATTTTCAATTTCTTCCTTAGTAGGTTTTTGAGTTAATTATAGGATTTGAACCCTTGTCTTTACAGTTATTAACT
Organism: Amborella trichopoda; assembly: GCF_000471905.2. The sequence continues at coordinate 15,829,410 of NW_006495273.1, read as the reverse complement.
CGTTTCTTACCTCATTTTTCTCATGTTTTAATTCAGAGATTGAGGGTTTTCTATCAACCTGGGTTTTGTTTTGCACTCTTTTAAGGATATCATGAAAACTATAATCTTCTTTTGTAGGAACAAGAGAAGACCTTGCCTTTTCAGATGGAGTTTTGGACATGTTGATATATTGAACTAAGCTTCCCTTTTAGTCTCTGGATCCGTTATTTTGTCGATAAGATCTATAATTAGATCTTCTTTTTTTGTAAGAGTGTTGATACTTAACCCATTCATATCAACGCTACCTTGTAAAAATTACGTTGGCAATTTTTTTCTTTTTTATTATTTTCATCATCAGAGTCTGAATCAGAACTACTAATGATAATATCTCCATCATCATTGATTTCTCCAATTAACATTTCATTTTCTGAATCAGAAGAATCAAAAGTTTCTTCTTTTATTTGGAGTATCTCAAATAATTGGGTTTTAACACTATTATCTATTTCTAGAAAGTTAATTTTTCTTTTAACTCTACATTTATTTATGTAATGGCCTACTTTGCCACAATTATAACAAACAAGAAATTTTCTTTTTTCCTTACCTTTAAAGGGTGGTTTGTCTTGTAAAAATTTCCTGGAAATTTTTTTTCTTTTCTTTGAAGATTGTTTAAATTTTTTCTTTCTGAAATTTTCGTGCTTTTCTTTCCGAAAGGGTTTTGAAAGGGGTAGGGCATTATAACCAAACTGTTCATAGAATTCTCCTAACTCCTTTCTCCTTGTTATTCTCTGTTTTTCCAATTGTCTTCGAAGCTTTAGGTCTATACATAATGCTAGACCTTCAACACAGATTATGACTGATAGTTCTCCAAGGGTATACAGAGAATAAAGAATAATTCCACCACGCTTATTTTTAAGCCTTGTTTTTACCTTTTCTGCAAAAAGGTGTGGTAGTCCAGCTACAAACTTTTCTTTCCAATGGTTTGATTTACTATCCTCTCTTGATAGTAATCTTGAGAAAAATACATCTTTATACTATTTATAATAAGAGAGTATAAGATATCTTAGATTTGATAATAAATCTTCAGATCTTGCTGCAAACAAAGCAGTGCTTCCTACGAAATGGAGGGTGATTGTATATATTAGAGTTGACTGCATCTCGTTCTTGGATTATATTGTCTTGGCCAGTTTCATTCTTGACTAGCCATTGTTTTGAGGCATTCAATATTTGATTTTTTGATTTTTCATCCATATGAAAATCCCACCAACCTCTTAACCATCCTGTAAATCCACATATTATGGCCTTGGCTATCTCGCGGTCCTGATTTCCACTCGCCTTGCAAGCAGTGGCATACATAGTCATGTGTTTCATAAGATCTACGATTTGATTTTCAGCCATGCCGTCTATATTCCAGTTTACTATGGATTTCCATGAATAGGAGACCGATGTAGAAATTAGGTCTTTTTCTATTTGAATATCTACTGCGATAGTACATGCCAGTTTGGGATACTGGTCTAATTTTTCTCCCATAATCAATTCTATTAACTTCTAAGCTTTCCGTTTTAAAAGCTTTTTCTATATCAGAAATTTCCTGATGAGGTTCTTTTTGTAGGACTTTAATATCTCCTTCCTTGGCTTTAGAAGACTGACCTTTCTCCCTTTCATCGATTTTCAATTTTTCCAATCTTTTAACCAATTCATCGACTAATTCCCTATTGTCTTCTTTTTTCTTTATTCCTTGTAAGCTAAACTTTCCTGTCTCAATAGTTTGAGGAGGTTTAAACATAACAACCTCTTTTTGCTTACCAATTTTTTTATCTTCTGCAGTTGGTTTTAAATTATTAACTGCATTTTCTATTCTTGTAGCTTGCTTTCCGATTGTTTGGAGGAAAACATTTGTATAATTATTTTGTTCAATAATAGATGGTATTCCTTCAAGCTCGGCCATATTATGGTAAGCTTTTTTAGGTCCTATTTTAAAGGGTGAGGCTTTAACTTCAATTTTTCTCCCCAAACTTTTCAAGCAAAACCCCACATTATTTATATACCATATCAGTTTCCATAAAATCCCCCATACGTGTGCATACTACTAAAGTCCAGTCAAGAAGTGAAGGTTCAACATTTATATGACATGCAAAGTGAAGTGTGACAAAAGAATGAGAAGAACTAGGGTCTATCAAAATTCTAGCTTCTTTACCACAAACAAAGAGCATACCTTGGATCACTGAGGTAGACGCCTTAGCTTCTTGTTCTGTGAGCGTAAACACCGGACCTTGAGTCCTTGGTCGGTTCTCCGGCCTCTTCATAGGGCAATCCTTGATTAGGTGGCCAAGCTTGTCACAACCAAAACACATTTTTGACCTCTTGTGGCACTCCGTCGTAGAGTGGTTATTCATTCCGCAATATGAGCAGGCCAGGCCTTGGTTATCCCTCATATTGCACGAAAAGGCCTTTTGAATTTTCTGGTTGCCCTGAGTCGTCCTTCCCCCAAAGTCTTTTCTAGGAGGTGGCTGAGTCTTCCTCCCAAAATTCCTCGATGGTGCAGACCTTACTTTCCAGTCTTTCTTCAATCGGAACTCTTCACAATCCCTCTCAATCTTCATAGCAAGGTTCACTAATGGGGAGAACATCTTGAGATTAGCTGATATTTAGCTAACGACCCCTTTCAAACGTGCTTACCTTACACGCCTCTGTATTGACGACGTATGACGCGTAACAGGAAAGCTCTGCGAATTCTGCTGCATATTGTTCCACTGACAGTTTCCCATGTTGCAGCTCAATAAATTCCACTTCTTTTCTCTCGCGGACTGAGTCAGGGAAGTATTTGTCATTAAATGCCCTCTAGAAAGTCTCCCCAAGTCGCTACAGTCCCTGACTCCTCTTAGGATTGCCTCACCGAATTCCCCGAGTGCTCAGTATCCCCTTCTAACATGAAGGTCCCCAGTCTCACTTTCTGCTCACCAGAACAGTGCAATACTTCAAAAATCTTCTCCACTTGCCTCCTCCATCTTTCAGCTTTTTCCACTCCTTCATGTCCTGAGAATGTGGGAGGGGCAAGTCTTCTAAACCTCTCAATCAACCCACTGTCTTCTGGGTATGAGATGGAGGCAGCCGGGCCCCGCATGTAATTTTTCATAATTTGGGTCATGGCCCCTAGTGTCTTGAAAAATTCTTCGAAGGCCTTAGTGTTCTCATTGCTAGAACTCGCATTGTTAGCACGAGTCCTTGTCATCTTGACCTAAAACAGGAACACTCAGTTACTAGCCTATTCAAAAGTCATATTAAGGACATTTCTAAGACTCTCTAGGCCAAGAATCCTATCCTGGGTACTCTGATACTATAAATTTGTCACAGCCCCCCCTGCCCCCATACCATACTTGCCGGACGGTAACAGGGTGCCGGACCATGACCAGAGGTAGTGAATGCCACTTTGGTCGGAGTGCACTCTATGCTTTATAAAGAATGAATCACAGCAAACCACGAAAGAAAGAGAAAGCTCTAAATGCAAACATGCAAAGATCTGGATGAAACAAAACCAATTTATATACAAGCTCCAAAATTCATTACAATTATGTCCAAACAAAGACCCAACAATAAAATATATAGCTTCAACATAAAACAACTATATGGCCCACAACCATCTAACACCTATAAACAAAAGAAGTTTCCTCGTCAAGTGTGGGTCTTCTGCCACTAAAAATAATCACCCAACCGTCCGTCCTTGACTCCCAAGCTATTACTCTACGTTGGAGAAGGTCAAAGGGATGAGCTATAAGCCTAGTAGGCCGATCAAGCATCATGCATTCTTGTCTACATAATGTTATTTCTAATCATCCCCAAGATTCATGCAAGTGTTATAACATGGAGCCATATATCATAATTCATTAGTAACAGAGGAATAAGCACAAATCAGACACTAGAATATCATACATCGTATGAGTTAACAGTCAAAATAACAGATTACTAAATCAGGCAAATATATATATATATATATATATTAACTACAGGCAATCCTAACATCACCTACTCCCGAAGTAGAAGTCCTATCAATCAGATCAAGCCAATCATGTTATTAGGGACTTCTACCTTTACACACATACACAATCCCCCAGCACGCTTTGGGGCTTTTTGATAGGTAGAGGCCTTGTAAAACACGACCCTCTCCTATGCCCTTCTGGCAAGAGAGCGTTACACTACTATTGGATGACCCAATGGATAGTGCCCATATAGAATTGGGGGGTGCGACCCTCCCAAATAATCCATTCACATCTTAACGCCTGTCCTATCATGGGGAGTCAGGGAAAAATCTCAATTATTGACACAATTTTCTTATTATATCACATTACACTATCGACAGATGACCTGTTGCGTAGTGCCTCATATCACGTCTCTGGCATGTCTAATTACAACCATGCACATTCACTATCACATAGGCATGTCTTATTACAACCATGCATATTCAATAATTTATAAGCATTCGCTCTCTCATAAGCATGTCTCATTACAACCATGCCTATTTAATATTTCACAAGCATTCCATATTTCATAAGTTGTCTTATTACAACCATGCTATTTCAATATTTCATAAGCATTCACTATTTTATAAGCATGTCTGATTACAACCATACTCTTTCAATATTTCATAATAGAGCATAAATTTAGCGTAACAGTCTCTTAGAATAACGAGCATAGTTTTCACTCCACAGAGAATTTCGACATGGTTCCAAAACCATTTTTGAAGTAGATTCACTCATCTTTCATTCAAAAGTAGTTTGAGCTCATTTAGATGTGATTTGGCTAGTAAACAATTCATTACAAAAACATGTAACAATTATAAAAATTCCCTGCAATGATTAATAATTTCCAAACAAAAATAGGTATTAACACAAGGTCTTTTTCATCTTAAAGGAGATCCACATGGGTGTTTTTCCACCAACATTTCATAACCAACAGAAAGACTTTCATTACTCAATCTATCATGTAAATAAGAGTCACAGTCTTGGAAAAGCAGGGCACATTCTAGCAAGCCACATCCACATTAAAAAATCATACTTATAACCATGCTTAAATTTCATGATTCAACAAACTTATGGAGTCATAGATACTAGATCTACTTACATGTACCAAAAAGTACTCCAAATTTCCCCCATAGGTCATGCCTCCAAGCTTCCAAGAATGGTTCCAAGAGGCTGAAATTCTAAGTGTTTAGAAGGGAGGTCGTGAGAGAGAGAGAGGGCACAATTTCTTGAAGAGGTGAGAAGAGCAATACTTATAACCAAAGAGGGGGAGGCAGCAGGCAGGTGGCAAGCAAGGGGCTATAGATGTCATACAGCAGAAACATGCATGTCGGCTAACCAAAACACACACGGGGGCTGGCCCTCTTTCATGCATGGTGGAAACCTCTCTCTTCTGGAGCGCACGATGGCATCGCGCACGACGACATACTCTCTCTTCATCGCACACGGTAACTTACTCTCTCCTCGTAACGCACGTCGACTTACTCTCTCCTCGTCGCGCATGGCGGCTTACTCTCTCCTCATCGCGTGCGGCGGCTTACTCTCTCCTCTTCTCTCCTTGTCACGCGTGGCGACTTACTCTCTCTTGTTGCTTACTCTCTCCTCATTGCGCACGAGGGCTTACTCTCTCCTGGTCGCGCATGACAGCTTACTCTCTCCTCATCGCGCATGATGGCATTCTCTCTTATGCCTGAAAACCTTGGTCCTTACACTGGCTCATGGTAATAGCACCTCCAATACCTACGGATGGCAATGGAGTTGGACCCGACCCATACCCGTCGGGTATACCCAACACGGGTACGAGTATGGGTCCAAGTTTTGGACCCACGGGTAGGATCCGGTTCCAATAAATGATACCTGGATAGTCTCGGGTCCGGGTATGGGTTTTGCTATACTAGACCCGGCAGGTACCTGAACCCAAATTTTTGTTTACCTAAAGGCTAAAGCCCTAAACCTAAAATTATTTCAGCACTTTTCGTCTTCCCCTAGTTCCCTAAACGGCCAAACCCCATTGCCATCCTCCCTCTTTGCAATTCTCCCTCTCTCAGTTTCGTGGAGACATAGATCTCTCTTTGGATCTCGAATGTCTCTGTCTCTCTAATCGCCCACCCTTCAGAAATTAGTTCTATGTTGTTTTCCATTGTAGGCTACAATAAAGGAAGCTCATAATGAAGGTGACAATAGACTCGGGATCCGATGGGCTAGACCCGAGACCTGACGGGTACGGGTTTGGGTCCAACTTTTGGACCCGACGGGTCAGGTCTCGGTCCAAAACTTGGACCCGAACACATTTCGGTCTGGGTCCCGGTCCAGTCGGACCCGATCCATTGCCACCCTTACCAATACCTAGATACCTCGTTGTGGCTTTCAATCTTACTCACACCATCCATTGACACCTTAAAAAAAAGATTAACTACCTAATTTATCTGAAAAAAGGGTTGGGGCCTGTCTTCCCTGCTAAAGTAACCAAAAAATTAAAAATAAACTTTGTTTTTTAGAGAGAGAGAGGCAGGAAGAGATTTACCCAAAAATAGGTGTGAATGGCAAGATAGGGTGTCAATTTCATTTTTAATGAAAGCATGGCAAAACAGTCCATGACCTATTTTCTTATTCTTTCCATGACCCATTTTATGATTCTTACGTCAATGAGTGAGTGCTAATTTAAAAAAATCCAAACATTATATGGCTAAAGTCTTTAAAAGTCACAACTTGCAGGTTTTTTTAGCATAAATTTCTCCATTGCCCTTTTTTTTTGGCACCCATTTCACAGGGGACCAAAGATTTTATACTATTTTTGGCAGCATTAAGTATTTATCTTTTCTATCTTCTAACCCTCTATACTCTTTTGACCTTATATTGTTTACCTAAACAAGATTTGAATTGACCACTTTTTATCAAAACGTGAAGTCCTGTTAATCCTTCATCTCTCTCTCTCAAAACTTCGTCAATCTTTCTCTCTCAAAACTCCTTTCTCTCTTGCCCCTCTCTCTCTATCATGCCCCAAATCAATAGGTTTTTGCTACAACTCTCCCCATTCTCTCTCTCCCCCTTTCTCTCTCTCCCTCTCAAAACTCCGTCATTCTCTCTCAGCCCCCATCCTCTTTTTCTCTCTCAAAACCCAATCAATGGATTTCTGCTGCAACTCTCCCCATTGTATCTCTCTCTCCTCTCTTTCTATTTATTTCTGAATAATTCTGTTTATTGGGTACTTTTTTATAGAAATGGAGAAACATTTACGTAGCTCATATGCGCTTCTTTTCTACTCTTCCAGGATAGAATTTTTCATGGGCTTTCCATTGCCAATTCTCTGGTTTTAATTTATTTCTTTTTGGCAAGCATGGTACTTTTATATATATATATATATATATCTTTGAGATTTTTACGTAACTTTATTATTCAATTTTCTCCTTCTTCTCTGACTTACCAAGTTTTGGGCATATTTGATAATCGGTGATAGTAAGGTGTTGTTTTATTGTAATATTTGCTACAATAATACATTTTGATAATTTTGAGTACTTTTTTTTTTTTTTGCTATAATGAGAATTGAGTACTATTTTCCTTTTCTATTCCTTTTTAAAGCTTAATCTTCTTACTAGTTGTGCTCTCTCATAAATGTTTTGGTTTTGAGTCTTGGGTCCTTGGTTTTTGTATTTGTCCTTTCTTCTAAATTTTATGCACTGACTTTGGGTCTTGAGAGAGAAAGAGAGAAAGGGGCTTAGAGAGAAAGATGGAGTTTTGCTAGGGAGAGTAACAAAGTTTTGAGAGGGAGAGAGAGAGAGAGCGGAGAAAGAGAGACGATGGAGAGAGTTGCAGTAACAGCTCACTGATTTTAGGCATGAGAGAGAGAGGGGTGAGAGAGAAAGGAGTTGAGAAAGAGAGATTGAGGGAGTTTTGAGAGAGAGACGGAAGGGTCAACGGGACTTTAGGTTTTGATAAAAGGAGGTCATTTTAAAATTTGTTTAGATAATAAATATAAGGTCAAAGGAGTCCACGGGTTAGAAAATAGAAAAAGATAAAGACTTAAAACCATTAGAAATAATATAAGATCTCGGATCCCCTAAAAAATGGGTGCCAAAAATAGGGGTATGAAAAAATTTACCAATTTTTAAAGCAATATATACTTTGATTTTGATTTATACATGAAATCAAATATTTGCTTTTCAGTTTTGGATATTTTATATTTGTCCCTAATCTTTCTTACCAAAATTTTTTATTATTGTGTTTTTTTTAAAAAATTGACTGAGTTGGCCAATTAGTCTCGGCAACTCAATGGGTTCGACTTTGACCCATGGTAATGTTTTAGGATGCAGTTTCACATGGCCTAGGTTTTACGTAAACAAAGTAAAACCTCACCTCAAGTCTTATTTTAAAAAGTACTTTGGGTATAAAAAGTCTTTATAATGGCTCTAAATTCAATTTTTAACATTGAATATGAAATTTGAATCTCAATTAATGGTATAAATCTTGAGGATCTATAACACTTATTTTTATGGCAAAATGAATTTAAATAATATGTTATGTACATTATTTTTAGGTCTTGAAATTCTAATTTCTTTTACAATCATAATAGTGAAGGACAAGATAACTGATTTAAAATTTTTTTAATGTTAGAACTACAATTTTTAGTGAGTTTTGAGATAACGCTTTACTTACTTTGAGAAAGCTACGGCCCTATCAAACCATGTTCCAATGTTTGAACTCCTGAGATTGACGATCGTTGGGACTACAAAGCGTGTTTTCCGTGACTACAAAGTTCTGGAAGCGGTGGTAATTGTTATTTATATTTATATTTTTTTTTGATCGTTAACACAAACGAAGCGATAGTTATTAAATACAAATCAAATCTCCAAGGTGTTGGTCCCACCAGATCGCGCTGAAGACTCATTCTTCTTGAGGCTCAAGCAACCATGCCAACATTTTGGTGCGCTTCGAATCAGCAGTCAAATGTATTTTTGACATTCCACCCATGTTTTGGGTGGTGTAAGAGTGAGCCGCTAAGATTTTTTGAAGCGAAGTTTCCGGAAAAGTGCAGAAAGGAAAATATGTGTATTATTTATGGATGCTGTTTCTACAAGGCCCCCGCCTCATTGAAAAAAATGTAAAGCATCATGCCAAACCTTGTCCCAAATACACTACAAGCATAAAAAATCTATACGATGGCTCTAAATTATATTTATATTATCCGTTATAAATTTTGTGGCTTAAAAAATGTCTCATGGACCTGTAAACACTTAAATCAGTAGTCAGTCTTAGATAATGTATTACAATATACATTATTTTTGTGGTTTGAAATTTTTTTTTCTCTTACATCCATAATATTCAAAGTTGAGATGATAGGTTTGAATATTTTCTAAACATCGTAATTAATTAATTAATTATTTTTTAGGATTTTTTACAATGACATCATTTATCTTTAGCATAAGGAGATTACATTTACTATAGCCCCCATATAAAATCTGACAATTTGGATGTGTTACAAAGTTCGAGAAATTTGTTTTTGACTTTTGAGCGAAGTCAATAAAATAAATGCAGCCACCCAATGTCACATCTCATGGTCAAGATTAATTGTGACCATCTTGTATTAAAGGTAAAATTGTCTCATTGGATACATTTTTTTAATATTTAAAATTGATTTACTTTTAATCATGTATACAATGCTCTCTTGGGAGCACAATTTATTTCTACTCCCTGCCAAATACCTTCTTGGGAGATTTTTCAATTTGAAATTTTGAGAACTACATAAGGATTGCTAAACGATAATTCTTTAAAAAATAAGTGAAATTTGTTTTTCTAATACTAAGATGTCATCATCTAAAAATTGGATCGTCTCTATTCCATCTTGTGACATTATTTTTTCAAGTACATTGATGGTACAATTAGAAACTATTTTGTATTGAGGTAATCTATGGATTGTAAAGGTTATATCTTCAAAATTTGGGGTTGTAAAATTCATTCTACCTGAAATTTTACCCGAGGGAGTTAATAGACAATATACTCCCAAGGGAGCCTAGAACTTATTTTAATTGAGGGGGTGCAGTTTTTATCGAGCCTAGGCCCTAAACAATCAAATTAGAGCCTACTTTCAACTAATATTGAGAAATGTGATTTCAATAGTAATTTTTTTTTGTAATAATCTTCAAAATATATTTTTATCTTTATTTGTAAAGTTTAAAAGCTTAAAAAATAGTGTAGATCGTCGTCGTATCTACGAAAACTTGAAAATCTTTAAAATTGATAGTCAAAAAATGTATCCTAAAATACACTATTTCCAAAACTTGAAATCTATTTTTTTTCTCATGTCCATGCAACTTGACATTGAGATGATCAAATTGAAGATATTTGAGGTATCAAAACATCCTCTAAATTTTTTTAAGTAGGCTCTAATTTGATTGTTTAGAGCCTCGGCTCTAGATAAACTTTTCCTTTATTTTATGACAAGGGAACTCACAATTTTGCTGCTTCCCCAATCGAAAACGAAGACGAACGAGCTAGCAACATTTGCGCTTCTCTCTCTCTAACGAGTTTCTTTCTCTCTCAACGGAGAAGGACGAACTGACAACAATTGTACTCCCTTCGCTCTCTCTCTAGTAACGGAGACCGACGGGCGAATAAAGAAAGATTGCTCTCTCTCTCTCTAGTTTTACTTTTAGGCTCCCGCTTGCTTGGAAGATGACAACGCCAAAGCCCTCTCTCTCCCTCTCGCCTGGAAAAGCACATGCCGTAACCCTTGTTTCTCTCTCTCTCTAAAGCTCCTCTCTCTCAGTCTCATGTAACGAAAGACCGCTCCTTTGTTCCTCTCTCGAGAACCTTCGCCTTTGCTGCTTCTGCTTCTGCTTCTGCTGCTGCAAGGTACTTAATTTGATCGAGTCTATTCTTCGTGGTAGGGTTTGCTTCTTCTTTTATCTTACAGTTAATGGGATTGGAGTGTTCAAGTATTTTCTCAAAGGAATTTGAGGAGTTATTGAGCTTCACTGTGGATATGAAACATGAAGTGGTGCTTAGCAATCCTTTTTTCGCTGTATTTTTAGTTGTTTGTAATGGTTGCCTGTTATTTTGTATTATTTGTGTCGGTTTATATTGTAACATGTATTCCATTTTATACTCATTTTGTGATGAGATCATGAGATTTCCTGGTGGTATGACATTCTCTAATTGATGCCTGATCATAAAACTGAAGATCAAAGAGAGAAATGAACCATGGAACAGTAAGTGAGGCTTGTTAGACAGAAAGAAGAGATTGGTAATTTGTGGGATATTCATTATCATATCTGTGGAATGGAGGAGTTAGAGGGAATGAATGAATCACAACACATTCTGTGTTGTTATTTATGGTATAGTCCTTCTCTGTCTATTATGAGATATTGGCACAAGGCGATACGGTTATTTTAAGAGTACTTTTTCTTTGTTGTCGATAACACTAGTCAAAATCAAGTTTCTGATTCTATGAGTACCAACAAAAGGTCATGAGCATGGTTTGTGAATTACAAGGATTTAAGAAGTAAGATTGTGCTTGTCACTTCTTAAGCTTTACCCAATTCATATGCGTATCTTATAATTACAGACTATGGATGAGTCTTTCCCTTAAGTTCCAGATGGATGAACCAATGCAAATCGATTCAAGGGACAAAGCTGAATGTCCAACCCCATGCAGTAGAGAAAGCTCGCGATGGTTATTCAGGGCTTTTAAATGAGTTCCATTCAATGTCTTTTTTTTTTTTGACAAGGTTATATAGGAATGGAACTTGAGACGTAGTGATATAAAAACCCAGCTGCTACTGCCTTGATCCAATCCCAATTCCCTAGTTCCATTCAATGTTCAAAAGCTCAAAAGTAGTCAATGAATCAGTTAGTGCCAAACCAAGTTGGCTTGTCATTGTAAAGAGTAAATTTGAAAAATCTGGGCAATTGTTTCAAAATTTTGGTTTAAGAACTAGAAAAGAGAGAGAGAAAAAGGAAAAAAAACAAGGTACCAATTATGGGAGTCAAGCACAGCCCATCAACCACAATGCTACTGCATGGAACAGACCATTTGTTGGCCAAATCAGAGGAAGAAAATCTTCCCTTGTTCATGCTTCCCTCTCACCTAACCTCTTACACCTCCCGCCACTTCTTCTCTCTCACATTGTTGCCCCTCATCGCCTCACCCTCTTTCTCTCTCTCGTCTCTCTACTTCCCCTCACCCTCACCCTCATCTCTCCTCTCTCACCTCCCATCTCCCGTCTACCATTAGTTCTCACATTTTGATGGATGTGCCTCGCCGTCACTTTTATCATGTGAAGAGCCTGCTTGGCCCAAGTTGCTGCCCCTATTTGACGGTGCCGCCGCCTTATACCATGAGACCTTGCTTTGCACAAGTTGCTACCCCTTGGAATGAGCACGCTTTTATTATGCCCTTTACGCAATTCAGTTTCTAGTTTTTTCCATCAGCCTCTCACACTCTTTTTACCTCCCATTATCTCATGTCTCATCATCCCTTTCTATACTGTATTCTGAGCAGCCAGTTTCTGGGCTGCCTCTTTCTTATTTTTCATGTAATTTTCATACTTTTATAAAGTTAACCATCTCTCAAAAAAAAAAATCATAAAAAGAACGCGTGGGAAAATTCTCAACTATTCATTTATCAGACTCTCTTACTGGAGGGGTTCAGTTGACTAAGAGAGTTTTTTTCGACTTGGAAATGAGTTTTTATTTAGTTGTTCTATACATGTACTTCTATTGCCAGCATGCTAACATAGTGGATAAAAGGTGAGTTCAACATTGTCAGCTTGGTAAAATGTTGTGCAGTTCTCTGCCAATATTTGTAAGTATAAAATTTCATAGGGTTATTAGTTTTCACTATTGAAATGAGTTGTTGGGAGCAAGTAGATTGAGGACCCCTTACGAAAATCGAAAGGGAATTTGAAGGGCAACTCTAGATTCAGTAATCTACCCACAAACAAGACATTGATTGTTGCAAGATATAACTCAATGGAAACAACAACAAAATTGTGCATGCACACGCTAAGATTGGGGGGGGGGGGGGGTCGTTGTTACGGATCTGATCTCCTTTTCACACCAATTGCTTTAATTCCATGTAGATAGGTCGATATCGTCTCCTTGGGCCTCTCTCTTTTGATTACTAGAACCACGAGGATTGTCCACAATACGAATCCTCGGCCTCAATATATGACTTGAGAGTTTTTGCTTTCGCAAGAAGAGGGATATTTTTACTAGATTTTCCTTGAAGAGGGAGGAGAGAGATGAAGGAACGTGGGTCTATGGGCTTTCTTTAGGGTGAGAGAGAAAAATAGAGAAGCCTTTTGGTAGGTATATGCAACCAACCGCGCTTTACCTCTCTCTACAACCCCCTTTTAGAGAGGAGCCCACTCTATTGATTCTCTTTCCCATGTGATTATCCCAATCTAATTGGAAATATGTCCAATTAACCACATGGAGTTGACTTTCTCAAGGTTGGGAAAGTTTTCAACCAATTCTATTTAAAAATATTCTCTCTTTCGTCCACTCATAACAAATAGTATAATTCCATGGAGATCCATCTACCCACAAGGGGGTGACCATCCAAATCCAATGTCTTACTCGCTCTGTAGTGGGTACAAATAAAGATGTTGGTCCCTTTAATGTGAAGGCCCAAGACAAATCCAATACTTCATCGGTTTCATTGATGATTACTCGCGCAATGGTCATGTGCATTTACTCTCAATAAATTTGAGGCAATTGATTACTTCAAGAGATTGAAGTTAGACAACCTCTAACTAGCGTGGGAAGAGAATTAAGGTTCTCAGAATTGACAGGGGCGACAGTGTACCTCTGAACTATTTAGGAAGGTTTGTCAAGATAATATGATTCATTGGCGGAAACAATGTCCTATAGTTACTGGTGAAACAATGTTGTAAAGTAACTGTACCCTTATGAACATGGTGAGGTCCATGATGCAATAATAAAAGCTGTTTTTAAGTTTTTGAGGAGATGCTATGTTGACTGCTATATACATCTTGAATAGGGTGCCTTCAAACTCTGTGCTTAAAACCTTTTGTAAGTTATGGAACAATAAACAACTTGAATTAAGTCATTTGCATCTTTGGGGGTTTGCTGGTTTTGCCCATATCTCATCTCAACTAACCGTTAAGCTAGACAAGAGGTCCATAGGTGTACCTTCATTAGGTAACCTGAGAATTCCAAGGGGCATGTCCTTTCCTATGAGTCTGAAGAGGGTGGCTAAGAGTGCTCGGATCCCATGATGTGGACTTCATTGAGTTGGTGTTCTAAATTAGGAAGTAGTCTAGGATGACCCTAGACGCTAAGAGATGGTTGAACCTAAGCTATAGGATGATGTTGATATTCCTCCACAGACGACGATAGTAAGAGTGCTCCCATGGTCGTTGAGGAAAGTGGGAGTGAGCCACTGTTCGTTACTGAACCTCGAAGGATTTTAGGTGGCAGATTTCCTGGAGACATTTTGAAATTGAAGAGGAAGATCTGGCATGCATCTCCATTGATGATGGTGATCATCATCCAAGCCATGTCAATTAATGATGATGAAGCGTGTTAATATCAGGAAGCTTTGAGATCACCTAATGTAGGCAAATTTATTAGTGCAATTGATGAAGAAATTATTTCCATGGAGATGAACAAAGTCTTGGAACTCTTGGATCTTCCTTTAGAGATAAAGGCCATAAGGAGCAAGTCTTGAAAATTAAGTGAGGTCAATGAAGCTATAATAAGTTTATGGTGATGAATCGGGTTACCTAAGTTGAGGGCGCGAACTATGAGGAGACATCCCTGATCATGAGAATGCTTTCAATTGACATATTTAGGTTTGGAGCTTTACTGAATTACATTAAAACAATATTCCTTGATAGGAACCTGGAGGAAGAGATACATGGAGCAACCCAAGGGCTTTGAGGTCCATTTGCAAGAGTAGAGCCTTGAAGCTTGCCAAGTCTATTTATGGACTTAAGCAATCCTCTTAAGAGTGGTAAATAAAATTTCATAGAGTTCTGAGCTCTTATAGATTTTCAGTGATAGAGCAGGACTATTGTGTATATGTCGAATGCCATGAGAGTTTCAACATCGTGTGGTTGTATGTCAATGATATCCTATTGACAGTTAATGACAAGGAGACGATTGATGCCACTAGGGAGTTGCTTTCCTCTAATTTTAATATGAAGGACATGGGTGAGGTGCATTATGTACTCAATGTTAAGTTGATCAAATCATTCTTAGAGGTCCCTTGAATTGCTTTAAGATATTTACATTAGAAAAATCTTATAGTAGTTGAATTGTAATCCCATTGATACTCTTGTCGAGAAAGGTCATGCACTCACTCTGAAAATCTTTGTCCAAAGATGAAGGCTAAGAGAGATTAGATGTCTCGTCTACCTATGAGAGCATGTTAGGCAGTTTAATGTTTGCCCTGCTATGTACGGGACTGGACATAAGTTATGTTGGACTTGTCAGTCACTACTAGAGCACTCCAGGTTAGGAGTATTGGCTGGCCGTGAAGAGAATACTCTGATATCTCCTAAGAATTGCATACTACTTACTGGTCTTTCAGGGAAATGATTAGTTGTAGGGATTTAATGATGCATATTCGGTAGGTGACTTGGATGAGTGTAAGTGGACATTGGGATATGTCCTCATTCTAGGTGGAGCAATTTCCTGTGGTAGCAAGAAGCAGACGTGTGTGGCACTGTCAACCATAGAGCCAGCGTATATTTCTTGTTGTGTAGCATTGCAGGAGGTCGTATGGCTTAGGAGGTTCTTGTGAAGCTTAGGGTCATATCGAATGCTTATGATAGCATGATACTAGTTTTCATAAAGGATCCAAAGGTTCATAGTAAATCAAATCGCATAAAGATGAAGTGTAAGGCAAATCACATAGAGATGAAGTATCACTATATTAGAGATATCAGAAGAAAGACATTGTCATATACACATTCCCATGAATATGATAGTTGCGGAAGCTCTGACTAAGCCCATATCTCAAGAAATGTGTATGCCCCATGTCAACAGAGGGCTTCAGAGTTCTTGATTGTTTTCTATATGATGAACTTTGTCTGACTCTTTTATTGAATGGATGTTAATTAATTTTACCATTAGTGTGAGTGAGTTATGGTATTATGGTTTGTTAATGCACAACACATAGTTTGGATGGACATTCACACTTGTGAGCTAGGACACCCGATCATTGTCAGACAAATCATTAGCAGGCTTGCTCTGCTACTTGCACAATGTTGACTGCCCTCAATGTCAACAACATTGGAGGTTGACACATGTGGTGTACAAGTATCACCTAGATGTAGAGATCCAAATGAGATTCCATGATTTGGAATTGACGTGGACCACATGGCATCCACCAGGTCATGTAGCCTGTATGATAGCTAGGTGAAAACATTGGGGATGTTCAAATCATTCACTTGCTTGTGATCTTGGGGCGCATTGGGTGCAGCGGGACGCATAGCTGCGATTGAACTAAAATCTGCATTGTATTGTCAAGAGAATTGTGTAGGATGATCCCTGTTCCCTTTTGCACTACTTGAGATTAGCTGGTTATCATGTGACTCTAAGTTCCCTCAGAGACCTTGAGACTCTATTTGGAAGTGGAGGCTTGATGTCCCTACTTTAGCGGTTTTCCTCATGACCATATTTTATTCGGCTTGGTAGGAGCATAATTAGGAAAGCGATTAAGTCAAAACAAAATAATAGTAGGGTCATTGGAAGACCTTTGGTATCATGCCATGGCTGGTACTTGGAGAACAAGTGCATAATATTAATGTTCATTAGTGATCATTCATATAAAAGTTTTACTTATGTTGTTCTTTTGGAAAAATGTTTTAGAAAAGTATAGTATAATATATTATATTATTGCAAATGATATTCTTGGTGTGCACGAGAATTCTATTTTCTTGGATGAGCTAGGCATGTGTTCATGAAGGGTGTGAGTAGTCTCGTGGGCATTAAAGAGCTTGTGAGGGAGTCTTGAGATGCTCAATCCGGTTTGGTTAGGTATGTCGAGCATAGGACGCATTGCTCCTTAATGTTTCACAACGCATTACCCAATAGTGTATGGGGAGTTGTGATTTATCCTTGGTTAAGGTCCGTAAGGGTAAGAGATCGACATCTTTCTGCACCTAGTGCGACTGGGAGATATTGGAGTTGGATGGTCTGCCCCTTGTAGGTGGGTGAACCTTTATGGATTTGTATTATTTTTATTGGTGGAGGAAATACAATCTTTTGGTATAGAGTTGGCTGGTTGAATACTTATCCAAGCTTGAGAAAGTTAAGTTCTTGTAGTTAATTGAATTGACTTCCAATTAGATTAAAATAGCTACTTGGGGAGGGAATCAAGGGGGAGGTGTCCTCTATAGAATGGGGGTTTGAGAGAGAGAGAGAGAGGTTCGTTGCTTGTACCTCCCAAAAAGTTTCCTATTTTTCTCTCCCTAAAAAGAACCCCTAGATCCACATCCCTTTTTCCTCCCTCTTCCAGGAAACCCTAGTATATAGGTCCCTCTTTTGATGAAGGTGAGAACTTTAGGCCATCCATCGACATCTAGGATTTGCGCTGTGGGTAATTCTCATAGTTCTAGTAATCAAAAGAGGGAGATCCAAGGAGGTGGCATTGAACCCTCAACACACAAAAGGAGAAATTGGTGCGAAAGGGAGATTAGATTTGTAAAAAGGCATGTAAGCCCCATCTGTTCTCGCACATGTATAATTTTATTGTTGATATGCCACGGTGTCTTAAAATTGTTGAAATCAACTAGTTATAAATGGGCCTCATTTTGTTTAAAATTCCCTAGTAACTAATAATGCCAAAGTTTGCTTAGAGAAGTAGGAGGATAAAGGAGACATTTTTATACAAGGATTTGCTTGGGAAGTTTTTTCTTTAGAGCAAGAACAATACCTAAATTCAAAACTGCTGCACAGAAAATGAGCCAAAAATATAGAAAAGGTTCTTGCGATCTTGGCAATCTACTATATAGTTCTACTTCTATTAAGCAACAATTGCGGGTGTACACATGTCATGTCTTTCAATGAGAAAGGAACCTTACTGTAAGAGAGGAAATTAGAATAAATGACCTAAATAGAGGGTTTATAATAGGGCATTTTTGAAATTTTGGGGTATGCCAAATTTTATGGCCTAATTCTTTTGAAGTTTTATCTTTTATATATAAAATCCCGATGCGTTTTTAGCCTAAATCTTATCTGCTCTTCAACAAAAATATTGGTAGGTTCAGATAGGGTTTGGTAGAATTGGGTTGTCCCTTATTTTCAAGGAATGTTGTCTTAGAGAGAAGTAGGGTTAATGGATAACTATTGCTAGGTTTTAATAGGTCTTTATAGAATTGGATTATCCCTTATTCTTACGGATTGATTTTGTGAAAGAATACGGGTGATGGAGAGAGTAGATTAATTTGATTTTTTAGATAGGTATTAAAGAGTGAATATCAGCGGCTGTGAGAAGGGACTTCTGCAATATTTCTAGGAGAAAATTTGAGAGAAATAAAGGAACGGCAGTAAAACTTTGGTTTGGATAAGTATTAGTCAGTTTGAATGATTGTAAAAGGGATAATATGGGTAATTGAGAGAGAAGATTAGCCATTGAGACAAGGAACTTCAACCATGATTCTAGGAGAGACAGTTTGGGATGATATTGAAAGACTTGGGTGAACATAGGAAGTAAGAAACATTTGTGGGATGCAAAAGAAATGTATTAGACAAATACATATAAGGGCATGTTTGGAATGCCTGCGTGAAAGATGGTGAGAGAAAGTCCTTTTTCATGGCAAAAAGAAGTAATGAACAAGAAAGGACTACATATTCAAATAAATAAAAGTAGATCACCCAAAATCCATTATTGATCCCAGAGGAAGCCTAAAAGTTTTCAAATGGTCAACATTTAGTAGCACATTATAAATTTAAAATTGCTAGTAATCATGGAGATGCTCCTGTCTGCATGGTGTCCTGTACATGATTCGACTTGATAATGGACACATTGATAGAAGATTTGGGAAATGCAATGTCGAACTGCAGAGCAAGTAAGCCACAGTCAATAGCTACTTGGCAGTTGCCTAGCATGTTTCCTAGATGAAGTTTGTACCCCCTGACCTATTCCTTGATCACAATATTGTTTTGAAGCCCATGGCTCCTTCGGAGGTATCTGGGTTATGTGGGACCCAACCCTCTAAACTCTTATTGCTTCCCATGTAGGAATTTTCTCTAGGTATGTGACCTTCTCTAGACTTATCAATGGATTTCCCTTGGAAGCATATTGCTGTTTATGGGCCTAATACTAACTCACTGAAAGACCTTATTTGGGAAGAACTCGACCTAGTTGCCTCTTAGCCCTCGTCCACTTGGTGCATTAGAGGTTTTTTCAATGTTACCAAATGGTCATTTAAGTGCAACCCAACCCTAGGATATCCTAGTCCATGCTTGACTTTTCCGACTTTGTAGCCAGGAATCACATTCTCGACCTCCCCCTTCCAGAGGACTTCACCTGGTGAAACCATTTTGCCAACCTTTCACTGTCAAAGCTTGACAGATATCTCGCCACCCTCGATTGGGACCATGCCTTCCTTGGCACCTATGCCCTAACACTTCCCAAATCGACATCTGACCACCATCCCATTATCTTGGGTACTTTGCCTGCAGGGCAAAGCCCTAAAACTTTTCGATTCGAGCTAGCTTGGCTCGTGCAATATCTCATCCCTCATCCCATCCTGGTGGGAATCCTTTTCACACCAAGTACTTGGTTTGGCAGTTTTCGCCTCTAATAGAAACAACTCCTCAAAGTTGCTTTCAAAGACTAAGATAGCCAACTTCCTAGTTAAAATCGAGCCTAGAAGGAAGACCTAGTGTAATCCATCCAGTCCTGGGATTCCATTGAGGAGAGTCGTGCACTGACGCTCGACGAAAGTAATCAAAGAGCCCCATCCAAATTAGGCTACCGGCTTCTCCTACACATAGAAGAAATTTTCTGGTCCCAATGGTCCAAGGTCAAATGGCTCAAGTATGACGACCTCAATAACATTTTCTTTCACAACACTGTTGGATTCAAGGATGTATTTATAATTCATTCTTCTCAATACTTATCAACAATACCCCAAAGGGTTACTTTCCCTCTTCTAGAGGACTTAGTCTGGAAGTTCCATACTCATCCTTCTTGTTTGCGATAGTTGTGGAGGTCCTTAGCAGGTCCATATACCGGATGTATCAGAACGGCCTCCTCAGAGGCTTCATGATTTGGAATCAAGGTCCGAAAGTCTCTCTCCTCCAACGTGCTGACAACACCCTCCTCTTTTGGGACACCACCCCCCAATCAAGTGGACTCCCAACGTCTCTTACTTAAAAGCTTTGAAATGGGTACCGGCTTTAGAGTGAACATGGAAAACTAAAAACTGATTGGAGTTTCCACCGCAATGTTGTTAGTCACCTTGTGAGTAGATGAGCATGCACAGTAGACCACTTAACATCACCTGGGCTTGTCGCTTTGCGTTGGTAAGCCTAAACAGAGGCAATGGAGCCATATAATTGACAAGTTCAACTGGAGGCTTGCAGGATGGAAGGGGAGTTCCTTATATCTGCGGACTGCATAACCCTCAAGGCAACCCTCTCGAACATCCCCATTTTCCAAATGCCTCTCTTTTACATACCCTGATTGGTAGCCACCTGTCTTGAACAACTAATGAGAAATTTCCGTTGGTCGGGAGAGGGAGGAAGGTAATACTATAGTTGTTGGAAATGTCTGTGATTCCAAATTGTTTATGGAATCAGAATTGCGTGTATCAAAAGATGGTCTCATTCTATACTTTCCCTATATATATATATATATATATATATTTAATTGAAGTCCTTTACAATGTGTAGGAATATGATTTAGAAAACTTTCAAGTCAAAGAGATCCCCCTAGGTCCATAATTGGCACTTGGTCTAATTTGTACAGTTTTAGCTCACAGGCTTTCCAAATTCTTGTATGTGTCTGTGTGTGTGAAGCGCATATGCGTGTGTCATTTTTAACTGATTTCAGAGAGGATGTGAACTGTGCTTTCAACTGAAAATGCAATTGCTTCTTTTTGGGCAATGTCTTTCGGAAAGCTATTTTTCATCATTTAAAAGTGTATAGTCGGCCCCCATACACACACAAAAGCCATTGGATGTGCACTGTAGCATTAAGGTTCTGCCTCCATGGAGTCTTTGACTTTAGGCTCTAGAACGTCTTCTATGATTATATTCATCTTCTATGATATATGTCAAACAGCAGATGGTCTTGGGGTACTAAAGGAAATAAGTTGAAACTAAGCTTTGGAATAACCCTCTGTGCTGGTTTACCCTATGAGAAGACTAGTAGGTTTGAAGATTTGAAGTTTTGAACTATATGTGGCAGGCTTGAAATCTTTGATTGGGTTTTACACATTCTGATCCATGAAATATCTGTTTCCCCGTCTAATCGCGTTGGAGCTTGAGGGTTTCTGTTGAAACTTGTATTTTTCTTGTCTTTTCTCATTCTACAAAATCCAAAGTAGCCACAGCCTTGATCTTACAAAGGCAATTTCTCTCTATTGGAAAAGGAGCAGTAGCCAGCATGTCATGAGGTTTGCCCAATCCTAGTCATCAACCATTTTGTGTAGAAAGGTTTGACGAAATTCCCCCGAACTTCTTTTATTGGACGGGCAATGTAGCAGATAATGTTCTGTGCATTCCTTGTCTTCTTTACACGTCACAATCTCTGGAGGTGGTTACTGATAAATATCACCGCTACCCTTGGCAAAACTATTAAAAAAAAGGAAGCATTCTGTGTGATTCCAGAAATATCCTTGAATTCATGTTTTTTAAAACAGGACTTGACCACCCGGTTGAAATGGTAGAATGGAAACTGGTACCAAAACAGCTCCAGTTTGTTATGAAAGCACTTCCTTGTTTTCCTTTAACCTGATTGAAGTATTTGAAGTGGGTTCAACCAGCAGGTTGAGGTGGTGAACCGGCCAGTTCAACTAGAAAATTTACCAAATAACCCATTTCTTTATTTTTTATTTTATGTAAATCAAAATCTTCAAAGCATTTGGGCCAGTCGTTAAACCAGCTTGATTGAACCAGTCACTTTTCCAGTTCTACTTCTTGTCAGGTTAATAAGCAAGGGCGAATCTGAAAGAAAGTTTTGATTATGATCATGCTTGCATTTCAAGGATGAAGACATTCTTTTCTATACCAGCCTGAGGTACAAAGACTTCTTTGAGACCACCTAACAGCCTTTACTGCATGCTGAAAACAGTCTGCCTGCTTAAAGCATAGACCTCTGCACCTGCCTTCAAATATCCTCGGAAGAAGGGAAAATGCACTCCCTGATTTTAATTATGCTATCATCCAATACTCATTTCCCTTTTTTTTTTTTTCAGTAAACGGGCCTGCGTGTTTCTCCTTGACTCTTTCTCCTCGTCCTCCACAGTGAGATCCCCAACCTACCTACATGGCCAAATGTCACTGGATTGCTTGGCTTATCTGTGTTTCGATGTTTTCTACACCATTTTTGTTTGCAGCAAATAATTTAAGTCACCTTGTCTGTTTTGCTGTAGGAGCTGCTGAAGGGCGGTTATGTTTGTCTTTTTACTTATTCTGTGCTTTAGATAGTCTTCTTTTCCTAATTATTTGTTACAAAATTATTGGGAGATACTATTTAGTTCTGTTACCATTTCAAGATGAACCCCGTTGAATTTCCAATTTCACCCTAAAGACAATTGGACTATCTTCGTATGTTGGGGATCCTTGTGCACTAAACAAACTTAATAACTACTAAGTGTTTGTGATTCATAAGAGAACATGTGATCACGTCTCTGGATTTCATAAATACCTCTAAAAGGCAAAAGACAATGGTACAGATGGCTTTATCATTTGTATGTCGCTCCATATTGTGAATTTAATGCCTTATTTCCATATTTGCAAGATCTAGAAAAACTGAAATCTTGAATAGGCAATCTGGGTTTGATCTAGGTATCGATTGGTTTCTAAGAAAAGGTGTTCAGTCTGTTTTAAGTATCAGAGAATTTTCATGTCATTCATGCATTGTTGACAATGCTTGCCACACGTGATTTGGGACGTGTTAGAACTCGGAGCATCAATTTTAAAAAGTTCTGCTTTGATGCAGTGGCATGAGCAATGGGCTCATCATATACTGATTTCTGACTACTAGTGAGCTTTTATGCAAGATCCAAAGTTTTGATGCATGGTTGCATGCAATTATTCTAGTGGAGTGGGCACCAGGCAGGGTAAGTACAGCATCATTCCTTTTTTTGCATTTATTAGCATTTGTGTATGTTAGTGCTGAATGTTTCAATGCGTGCTATTGCTATATATTTTCGTAACACGTTGCTATTGTAGTTCTGAAAAGGTTCTCATCCTTTCCTTCTTTTGTTTCTTTATATTTGCTTTATTTATAAATGATAGGTTTGTGTTATTGCTATCTGTCTCCTTAAAAAGTTCATGTTGTAGTCCTAATCAGAAGTAACACTTGCAGATAATGTTAAGGCCAAAGCAGCTTGGTCCCCTCTGCAAGGGTGCTCGCTCATTTATTGTCAGTGAGTCGCGAAGTAGTACGGTAGATGGCCCTCCACCTACGTCTTCTGAAGATGAAAACTCCCACTCAAGGCATCAACCTAAACACTCCTTATCTTCTATGAGGCAGCTGTTTTTCCATAGAATTTCTCCCTTTGCATGTCCAACTTCTGAGAAAGCAGGAATTTTGGTCTCTAAAGGAACGACTCCTACCACCGATCAAAGAGACCAAAGTCATAGCACTTCACCTAAGGTGTCAGATGCTCTATCATCATCTCCAAAAGGTGCAAGTTTCCTTGTCTATGGCGATGCTTGTGATTCTTCCATTCCAAAGGATTCAGTCTCAACAGCAATGTCAATATCTGAGCAGTTTATTAAGGCTGGTCTTACCACTATTGAGTTTTTCTCTGACTTGGCAAATTTCAGAGTCCCGAAGCTCGATGGCAGTGGCCTACTTGTTATGCCTTCAAATTCCATGGTTGATACCAATAGAGCTGTGTCTAATTGTTCCAAGTCCTCACAAGGCAAGTTGCCTTCTTCTAAATCGGCCCCTTTTTCTGGTCGGCCACATAACATAGATAACTCAGCTAATGTATTAGAGAGATCAACAAGTCCTGTGCAAAAAGTTGACAAGAGGGGCTCCCTTAAGGCCACCAGTACAGTTGAGGCATTTCAGCATGTTAATCATAATGATAACCACCCAACAGCTTCTAACCATAGACAGAGGACAAAGGGCCCCCACTCATCATCATACAAAGTGAAGAGCCCATCAAATTCGGGGACCGGTGGTGGGGACTGGAAAGTTGCAGGTAACAAAGAAACCAAGGGAAGGGTCAATTTTGTTGGTAGTGGAGACAAGGTGTTTAACCATAACCATAATTATAACCTTGCCATGCCAAAGGGGGTTGTAAATGGTGGCGGTAATGTTCGATTCTCACCTATGAATTCTGGGATCACAGTGGAGCAAGCTTTTCACATTCTCGAATGCCAGAAATGGGGAGCAGCAGCCGAAACAGCCCTTGCGAATCTGAAGGGCACTTTGAATGCGTACCTCGCAAACCAAGTCCTCAAGAGGCTGCAAGGCCACCAGGACTCAGTGGCTCTCGGCTTCTTCTACTGGCTTAAACGCCAGCCTGGTTTCAAGCATGACGAACACAGCTACACCACCATGATAGGCATCCTTGGGCGTGCCAAGAAGTTCAGTGCTATGAATAGGCTCCTTGACGAGATGTCGAGAGATGGGTGCACACCCAATGTGGTAACCTACAACCGCCTCATCCACTGCTACGGTCGTGCAAATCACCATGCCGAGGCTGTGAAGGTCTTCTATCAGATGCAAAAGTTGGGAATTGAGCCTGACCGTGTCACCTACTGCACCCTTATTGACATGCACTCCAAAGCCGGGTTCCTCGATGATGCCATGGATATGTATGCTAGGATGCAGGATGCAGGCCTCTCTCCTGATACCTTCACATACAGTGTCATTATCAACTGTTTGGGCAAAGCTGGGCGCCTTGCATCAGCTTACGGGGTTTTCTGTGAGATGGTCGAGCGAGGCTGTGTTCCCAACCTTGTTACTTATAACATCATGATTGCGTTGCATGCTAAAGCGAGGAATTACCCCACTGCATTGAAGCTGTATAGGAACATGCAGGCAGTTGGCTTCCGACCTGATAAGGTGACATACAACATCATCATGGAGGTGCTCGGCTGCTGCGGGTGTTTGGAAGAGGCAGAGGCGGTATTTGCAGAGATGGAGCACGAGAAGTGGACCCCGGATGAGCCGGCATATGGGCTCATGATTGACATGTGGGGGAAGTCAGGGGATGCCGACAGGGCATGGGGTTGGTTTGAGGCCATGCTGCGAGGGGGCCTGCATCCAAACGTCCCAACATGCAACTCCATGCTGAGCGCGTTCCTTAGGGCGCAGCGGTTCGCCGACGCACTCACCTTGCTTGATGCCATGCGCATGGTTCTTGGCCTGCAACCATCACTACAGACATATACTCTGCTTTTGAGCTGCTGCACAGATGCACTGCTCACACGTAGCAATGTGGGTGCATGCTTGGAGTTGATGCTGGTGGCAGTGGCAGGGCACCCGACACACACATTCCTGTTGCACCTTCCTGGGGCAGAGCCTGGTGGTGGGAACATCCGGGAGCATGCGGGCGGGTTCCTCGATGCAGTTAGGGCCGAGGAGAGGGAAGGGAAGAGAGGTTTGGTGGATGCGGTGATCGATTTCTTGCACAAGGCAGGGCTCAAGGAGGAGGCGGGGTGGGTTTGGGAGGCGGCAGTGCAAAAGGAGGTTTATGCTCAGGCTGTGAGGGAGGAGAGGCCTCTTTGGTGGGTGATCAATCTGCACATGATGTCGGAGGGTACAGCGGTGACGGCATTGTCAAGGACACTGGCATGGCTGCGGCGGGGCATGCTGGAGTCAGGGGTGGGCCCCAGGCGAGTGGACATTGTGACTGGTTGGGGGAAGCGTAGCCGGGTGACAGGATCGTCTTTTGTGAGGCAGGCAGTACAGCACCTGCTTTGCTCATTTGGCTTCCCATTCCTCATGGAGAAGGGAAATTCGGGATGTTTCGTGGGGTGTGGGGAGCCGCTTGGCAGATGGTTATCTCATTCCTATGTTGAGCGTATGCATCTCTTGTAACAGTAGTTCGACGTGCATGCCAGGATCAGAGGCAGTCGATGTCAATGCCTGGTGCCACCGAAGAAAGGTTTGTGCAAGGTTGAAAGATAACTTGCTCTTTTCTTCTTTGGTTAAATATTTACTTGTGTTGCTCTTATGCCATTGTATTTATTCATATGCACATGTGCACTTGTGGGGAAAAGTTTTGCTGGTTTCTTATCCCACACTCTGAGTTTGTTGTGTAATGGAATCCTATCCAGCCCGTGTGATGCACGGGCATAGAGTGTGATTTTATTACATTTTTGTAAATTTTTATGTTTTAGAAGTGATTTTTTATTTTATTTTTAACTCACGTGAAATCTAGATATAAATGGATTACATTTTAGGTAATTTTTTTTTTTTTTTTTTAACTCACATGAAGGTTTCTATACTTAGCTCTTCAACTTCTTTCATTATTTTTAGCATTTGCTTTGCGCATTTTTCTCACGGCTTCTGGACACTCTTAGATGAGAATGGGCTAGGGTTTTGGCGGTAGTATTACCGAGTTCCATAATGGACTCCATTATCACCAAAGGTAGGGGCTCAATTCTCTTTGGTTTACCATTTTTTCACTTAGGGGCTTAAATCCCCATTAGCTTACCAGTTTTTCACTTACCTCTTTTTTTATCTATCTATTTATTTATTTGACGCTTTTAGATGGAATCAAGAACAACCTTTTCTACCAAAGTTTCACTATGAACCTCTAGAGCGTGGAATTAATCTTTGGCGAGAACATATTTCTTTTTTAGTTAAGGGTATATATTTCTAGGAAAAAGTTTATATAACAGTGAGGCTCTAAACAATCAAATTAGGGTGCACCTAAAAGATTTCACTAGAAGTCGTTGTTTTGATGCCCAAATATCATCAAATTGTTCATCTCGACCTTAAGATGTATGAACTTGAGAAAAAAATAGATTTCAAGTTTTGAAAATTGTGCATCTTATAATGCATTTTTTGAATTCTAAAGATTTTCAAAAGTACCTATAAAAACTATCAAGATTTTGAAGTTTTCATAGATTTACTTGATCTACACTAGTTTTTAAGCTTTAAATATATTTTAAGGCCATCACAAAGATTTTGAGTATTGAAATCACAAGTCTCAATACTATTTGAAGGTGTCCTCTACTTTGATGGTTTACGACCTCAGCTCGGTACAAAATGCATCCATATTTCTATATATTGCAGTTGCTGGAGATAGCCATCAATGTTCCAGAGTAGGAGGTCTCCATTCATCATACTACCTTGTCCATCTTCTGGCGTGCCAGACTTGGAAATGGCTATATGATCACAATTCTTCTATTTAGTTATTTTTTAATACTGTTCGAGCGAGACCAATTCTTCATGATCAAAATGTGGAGAAAGGGGTTTCAATCACCCTTTTAGATGTTATTTTCATTAGGGATCTCGCGAATTTTTGAGAAATTTCTCTCCTGTGATGAAGTAATCCAAGTGCATCCTTCAGTAGATGGGATTGTATATCTAGAGGGTTTATTGGTGCTTTCTAGAGAGTTAAATGTGACCTTTGGTTATTCGATTGTTTACTCGAATCAAAAGATGTGGAATGCCACAATCCTAGGGCCGAAGGGTATCCAATCCTTTTATGCATCATGAATACAAATGTGAATTCCCCCCCAAAAACTACTCTCAACTAATGTTTTTAGTTGAAAGATGACATTTCTATTCCACAATCCTAGGGCTGAAGGGTATCCATTCCTTCTAGCATCATGAATACAAATGTGAATTCCCTCCCCAAAAACAACTCTCAACTAATGTTTTTGATTTGAAAGATGACATATTTCAAGTAAAAATGTGATAGGTTTTCTATTCTTTATCTCTAATCTGTAGCTGATTCTGCATATTTTTCCAATCCTAGTTATTCCTTTTCCTTATGGTTGGAAAGGAAAAATGGGGCTTCAAGGTATCCCAGAGGATATTCATGGAGTGTATAGACGAGTAGTTGGGCGATATAGGGAGTCCCATGTTATTTTTGATGATGAAAACCTGTTATCTTTGTGAACAGAGGAGGTGAATGACTTTTTCAGCGAGTCAAGGGCCCAAGAAGGCCTGGTTAGAAGTCATTCAGGGGCCTCTAGTAATGCCAGTGATATCTAAACCGTCGTATGTGGGAGTCCCTAGGTGTCTGTATGGTCTCCCTCCTCTTCTCACTTTTTTTTTTTCTTGACAATATTTCACAATTTTATTGTTCAAAGAAGGTTAGTATCAATTTAAATAAAAAGAATATCCGAAGTAAGTAGTAATGGAGGGCAACACTTCTTTGCGCACAAGAATCAACCACATCATTAGCCTCTCTGTAAACTTGTATGTATGTGACACAAACTATTTTCAATATCCAAATAGCCAACCAAAGTAATCTCAGTCTCCACGGAGGCCTTGAAATATTATTGCACCAGTTAATAACATTCAGAGGGTCCTCATCAATAACACACTGTTGATGAAATCCTCTATCTTTTAGTATTTTCATCCCTTGCAAAACTGCTAAAATTTTTGCTTAATTTGCTGTTTTCTCACCACAACGGCCGGAAAAACAAAGCATGATCTCTCCATTAGAATATCTCACTACTCCCCCCCCCCCCCGCCCGCACCAGCTTGTCCTGGGTTGCCCAACTAGCTACCACCAAAATTCAATTTAATAAAACCCTTTGCCGGTGCTTCCCGAAATTCTTTGATGAGAGTAATTAAAATTAAGATTAACACAATTGATTTAACAAACATATGTTGTTTGTCTTCAAATGCCCAATCACATTAATTATTGTTTATATAGATGGATGGCAACCATGCTCCCTATTATATTTCTCAAATATTTTATTTTACAAAAATGCTTACCTAAATAATTGGAATGAGACTTCGATGATGATGAAGATGCTGATTTTATTATGCAAAAATACTATTTATTTCTATAAAAAGTAATAATCATTTCATTACTAAAGATAATGATATTTTTTCTATGTTTCAATAAACTGAACCATGTAGAACCCTCTATTCGACTACCACCTACTTCCTTACAACCAAAGTTTCAAATATATTACCCGCCATAATTGGTTTTTTTCCTCATTTAAAATAAAAAGAATTTCATTCTATCTTGCATGGCGCAATCCTTAGAGAATATCACCTACAAATACATTATCGGTTGGTGTTTCATAAATACATACAATCTTAAAGGAAGAATATTTATGAATTAATCGTCAACATAAACGAGTTTTATCTATGTGAACAGAGGAGGTGGATGACCTTTTCAGTGAGTCAAGGGGCCAAGAAGGCCTGGCTAGAAGTCATTCAGGGGCCTCTAGTAATGCCAGTGCACGATGTCTAAACCGTCGTTAGAGGAGTCCTCATGTGGGAGTCCCTAGGTGTCTGTATGGTCTCCGTCCTCTTCCCAGGTTTTGTTTTAGGAAAATTATAAACCCCCCACCCCGCAGAAACAGTTATTCTATCAACTTACCCCTCACCTATACTTTCCTCACTATCTTTTTTTAAAACCCATCTTTCGTAACAAATACCCCCCCCCACTTAAAAGGAGTACAAAATTAAAGACCATACTACCCCTCCCTTACCGTACCTTTTTTATTTTTCACTCTCTCTCTCTCTCTCTCTCTTCACTCTCTTCACTGTCTTCACCGGCACTCTCTCTCTCTCTTCACTGTCTTCATCAGTGCTCTCTCTTTCTTCATTGTCGTCACCGGCGCTCTCTCTCACGATTTACCCACCGCTCTCTCTCTCTCTCTCATGATTTACCATCGCTCTCTCACTCACGATGTACCCATTTTCACTGGTGCTCTCTATCACGATTTACCCATTTTTTACTAGCGCTTTCTCTCACGATTTACCCATCATAGGTAAAAAACCAGGCTCTCTCTCTCTTCACGATTTACCTCTCAAACCAGACTGTGGTGCTCTCACTCTCTCTCTTCACGATTTACCCCTTAACCAGGCTCACTCAAACCAGACTGAAGCAACCGAGCTCGATTTTACCCCTAAATCAGCCCACATGTACGAAAAGGCGTTTACTATTGTAAAAATAAAAAATAAATTACTGTCCTCTCTATAAAAATAAAAAATAAATCGGGCTAGTGGTTTCTATATAGTTTTCTCTTTGATCCCATATGTATTTTAACTTTTGTGGATTTTATTTAGGTAAATTGTTGATGATTTATATTATGTGATATGCTTTTCATGGCTAGATAGATTCTTCGTGCATGTATTGAATATTTAAATCAGAGAGCATAAATTGATCCGAGAGAATGAATTGAATCCATGTGTATTTGTTTTTCAATCTTGATTATCCACTTTGTTAAAATTATCTAAAAGAATAGATATTGGTTAGATAATTGTAGCTCTTTGAAAAAAAAATCTAATAGCTTGCTAAACTTTCACAAGTTCAAGGCTAGTATTAAGATCTTGTAATGCAATGTGTGGAGTGTAAATTATTATAAATATTGTGTAGGACAAAAAAAAAAGGGTGATAACAGATTGGGTTATTGTATTTTTAGTGAAGAACTCCGATCAAATGTCGATGGGACTTTGGATTATATTGGTGGTGATGCATGTACATTTATAATTGACAGTAATACTAGGTTAGATGACATGAGAAAATAAGTAGCAGAGCGGTTCTCACTTGACATCCACTTAATGTCTTTGAGGCACTTTGTCTTGAGAAATAAAAGATTTATTATGAACCTATTAAACGATGATGATACTATTAGGATGTTGAACGCCCATGAAGGTGAGAATGAAATGCTTGCTTATGTATTTGATGGAAGTGAATATAGGAATGGAAGTATTTCACATAATATTATGGCAGTCGAAGATGTCAGACCCCCACAATCCTCTAATGTTTTAGTCTCTGTCTCTAAACAAAGCATTGCACCAAGGGTGTTTAGCACATGAGAGAAAGCACTTTCTGAGATAGAGCAACAGTTTGAATCTTTAGAAGATTTTTGAGAAGCCCTTAACAAGTTTGCAATAGCAAATCATTTCACATATCCTCTAGTTTAAAATG
Organism: Amborella trichopoda; assembly: GCF_000471905.2. Next base: position 15,798,179 of record NW_006495273.1, on the reverse strand, counting down.
AGGTGTATCGCATAAGAGAAACATTTAAGGGTGAAGGATGCAAATAGGAGATATATGCTGGGAAGCTTGGAAAGACAAATGTTTTCATAATCAAAACATGGATAAGAAATCACTCATGCACTATTGGGACAAGCAATGATGTATAGAGAAGAGCTTCTGAGAAATTTGCTGTATCCTTAATCAAGGTTAAATTAAGTGACACTACACATTACAAGGCTAGAGAAATCATGAGTGATTGTTTCAAGATTATGGGTTAGAATTACCCTATTAGAAGTCTTGACATGGAAAAGAAACGCCCATCAAAGACATACATGGCTCGCAAGATGAGGCATATAACTAGTTACCTATATGTAAACCGTGTGATGGAGACGAGACAAGACAAGTATGACCAGATGATAGATTTCGTCGATTGTTCTTAAGCTTTTATGGGTCAATACATGGCTTCAAAAATGGATGTCGTCTACTTCTATTTCTCGATGGGATGTCATTGAAGGCACGGTACCTTAGGACTCTACTTGCTGCCAACTCACTCGATAGTGAAGGGCAAATGTTTCCTGTTACATTCGCAATTGTGGATGCCGAAAGTACCGATAACTAGTTGTGGTTTATAGAATCGTTAAAGGTTACTATTGGAACGGATCGTGAAATCACTTTTCTGTCAGATAGACGCCCTGGTCTAGTTGATACTGCTTGTCAAGTCTTTGAGAATGCCCATCATGCCTTCTGTAAGCGTCATTTAGAGGAGAATTTCAAGGAGGGAAAACATATACTTAATGATGAGAAAGCAATTGTATGAGCCTTTATCAGTGCATGTAGAGCATATAGGCAGCAAGAGTATTTTGATAAAATGATGGAAATTAGATCACTTTTTGAGGACCCTTTCCAGTGGTTCATGGAGGCATCCCCAGGCTGTTGGGCCACATCACATTTTAAGGGTAATCGATATAACCAAGTAATAACCAATGTGGCAGAGTCATATAACAAGTGAATTCAAGAAGTACGAGATATGTCAATTCTCCAATGCATTGGCTTGATTAAGAGACAAATCATAGAACTAATGACCACTCGCAACTTGAAAACTGAAACCTGGACTACAACACTTACCCCAAAAGCTCAAAACGAACTAAAAAGTGTCATAAAACAATCCCTTTCCGCGAGGGTCACTGTGGCATCAAATGGAGCAGTTTATGAAGCTAGGGGTGATCGTATGAATTGTAAGGTAAATATTATTTTACTAGAATGTGAATGCCGGGGTTGGCAAATAACGGGTTTGCCTTGCAAGCATGCCTGTAAAGCCTTTCAAGTACTGAATAGGGATCCTGTTGACTATTGTCAAGAATATTTCACAAATGCAAAATTCCCTGAAACATATTCCGTAGCTATCATGCCAGTTACCTTGATCGACTTGTCTGGGCATAGTTTACGTAGATAGTTTCGTCCAGAGGGAGTAAGAGTACTTCCATCTAACTCAAGGCACTACCCTGGCAGACCTAAAAAGAAGTGTATCGAGTCACAGAAAGTACCAGTGCAACATATTCATTGTGGTCGGTGCACAAGGACTGGTCATAATATGACAACTTGTAAAGCACCCACTTGAAAGCATAAACTTGTACTCAGCTTAATTATTTTTCCTTTTTAATTTGTAGCACCCACTTGAAAGTATATATTTTTATGTAACATACTGCTTTTTTTATGTATTTTGGTTAAAGAAACTTAATATAAAAAAAGCACTTTATTAATACCCACTTGTCTTCTCAGAAGCATTCTTTATTAACACTGATATCCATGCATGATCATTTCATTATTGTTTCTTGAGCCTTTTATTTTTCATATTTCTGGAGTCTTTTTATCAGCACCCACTTGTCTTCTTAGAAGCATACTTTATATGCATTTTCTTCTCAGCAGATGTGTATTGTACTTGTACAAATGTAAATTTTGCAGCCCTTTCATTTGACTTCTCTTTTTAATTTGATTGCTATTATTGTACTTGTACAAGTCTAAATTTTACAGTTGTAGTTATTTTTACATGATTATTTCATTATTGTTTTTTTATCAATTCATATGTTGTGCACATGTAAACTATGATGATATAAATAGATTTAGTGATGCAAGACCCAGAACAGTCAAGTGGAACAAGGAGCCCATCCAGTTCCTCCGATCAAAGGGAAAATGTATGATAGTCTATTTACTTTAGTTCATGATTTATATTAATTAGGTAATTCTTATATTGTTAATAATTGCTGTCATATTTTATTGAATTCATTTCAGAAGAAAAACGATTTTCGTATTAATAAATCTATTAAAACCTTGAGGAAATGGGAGCTAGATCCACGACAAGCAGCTTTTGTTGAAAAACCCAAATTGAGCTCCTTGATAGATATATGGGTCTACCATATCGATTACAATCTATTGAGGGCCTTTATATAGAAGTGGTGCAAGGTGACAAATACTGCATGTTTAACTGTTGGTGAGATGACTCCAACCCGATACGATGTGTGGCACATATTAAGGATATCTGTGGCAGGTGAGCCTGTAACAAGTATCAGACCTAAAGATTATAAGGCTTTCATCATGGAGTATTTGAGAGATTGCCCTAATGGTGATAAGTTGAACCGTCTTAAGCATACTTGGTTGATGATGAAATTTGGGCAACCACCAAAAAAACCTACCAAATTAAAATTGCTTCAACACACTTGAGCTTATCTCATGTGTTTAGTCGGCACAACTATATTTATTAATGCATCTCAGGGATCGATGCTGACAAGTTACCTGCAACTATTTCGAGATCTCAATGAGACAGGGAAGTATGCATGGGGTGCAGCAGTGCTTGCATTCTTGTATCGTTCATTATCTAAGGTCATGGATAGGGATACACATTTTAGTGGGTTAGCAACACTACTACAAGCAACTTGTATCGTTCATAAATTTTTATAGTCAATATTGAAATTTGGCTTCAAAATAATTGTTTCTAGCTATATTTTCAAATTCTAGCTATTTTTTTTTTGCAATGTTGGATCTATGAGCATTTTTCAGCTCTAGGCAAGAAGCCTACAACTATCATCATAGAAATGGGTAGAGCTTGTAAGTGGAAGAAACAACCATATAGCAAAGACCCATTAACAACGTTTGATGATATCTCAATTGACATGGTTAGTGATTTTCTTGTGTGTTTATGCAATTGTAGGTTTATACAAATACAAATAAGTTATTATTGTGTTATGTTTTTATTGTAGGTGACTTGACAACCATATGAGGAGTATGGTCCACGAGATACACTAAGTAAAGAAAATGTGTTGTACAGGTCATATCTGATATGTTCCAACATTGTAGAGTACTATATGCCTGACCGTGTATTGAGGCAATTTGAGAAGATGCAAGTGATTCCTGTTGGGTCACCCAAGTAGGATAGGAGGGAAAATGTCAGTTTACATCTCACAAGTTGGATTAACAAGTTGAGTACCGAGATAAGTGACTTGCGACAACGAGAACGCAACGTTGTCAAGGCTGATGTGGATAAATATGGTGGAATCCCTACAAATGAATATATGGCCTGGTACAACATGTTCACCCATAGATATAGAAATACTACCATGTGCCCCCCTCGCAGTCGCAATCAAATGTGCCCTACCTCGTAGGCCATGATTATAGAAATACTCCCATGTGCCCCTTCTTGTAGTTACAATCCCCTGTGCCCCCCCTCGCATGCCATGATAACGATAGGAGATTGATATATTGTCTAATTTATGCAATTTATTTTTTATCAACTTAATATGCATTCAAAGTAATTTTCTATTTTGTTTATCATTGTCTACTTGCAATGATTAGCATGTATAGGGATGCTACAAGCTGCACTTAGGCGGAATTTGCGATCATGAAGAGAAGGAGATGTCCAAGCGGAAAGGGCTAGGGAGGAACTCGATGTAAAGGGAAAGGGTATTGCAAGCTGACCAACAAAATAGCTGAAGCGAAGAAAGTGATTGACATGCTTTTTTTTAAATGATATTCGAATATGTAATATGAAAAGTGACTAATGAAAGTTGCAAAGGCTTTGAACCTTATTTTGAGTTGTATTTTTCAATTGATATGTATTTTTGAGTTTCTAAGATTGAAATGTTCATTCTTTTTGTACAATTGAAGCCACTCTATCATAACAGTTAACTAATAAAATGTCCCATTCTAATAGATTTTTGAACTTTGAAGTGGCATGTCTTCTTCTTACTATTGGAATTGTTGAATGCTAGTTGGGTAGCTGAAACACTTTCCCAAGGTTACTTTTGTTCTTGGAATTTTTTCTATTTCTCCTGGATGATACTATTCAAGGGGCACTATGAAACTTTAGGAATGGATGTGGATTATATTTATGTGAACATGTGATTTTTTATTTTTCTTTTTATTTTGACTTGAACTAATATTCTTGATGATGATGTTGTACCTATGGTTGTGTATACTTAAATTGATGTCCGGTACAATATTGATACTAGTTTGCAAACATCAAGTACATGATGTGCTTTATTAACTAAAACATGAAACATGTTCCATTAACTAGGAAACATAGTTTTGGGTAGGTCCGATGGTTTTGGGGGGCCGTTCGGTGATTTCAAGCGGCAGTCCGGCCATTTCGGGGGGCGGTTCGACGATTTTGAGGGGTAGTCCAGTGATTTTGGGGGCCAGTCCGGTGATTTTGGGGGGGAGTCCGACGATTTTGGGGGGCAGTCCGGTGATTTTGGCGGGCTGTCTGACGTTTTAAAGGGGTAGTATGGTGTTTAAGGTCACTGGAACTGCCCCAATCCGACGTTCTAAAGGGCAGTCCAATAATTAGATACGGCAATCTGGTGTTTGGAAGGGGCAATCCGGCATTCAATGTTATTGGAACTGCCCGGTCCGATAGCCTGGTAGTTTGGAAGGGCAGTCCGGCAGTTTTGAGAGCAGTCCGACATTTAGTGTCATTGGAATTGCCCATGGTCCGACGTTATGATGGGCAGTCCGGTAATAAAGAGGGTCAGTCTGGCATTTTCAAGGGGCAGTCTAGCGTTTAGTGTCACTGGAACTGCCCCGATCCGATGTTCTGAGGGGCAGTCTGGCAATTATAAGGGGCAATCTAGCGTTTGGGAGGGGCAGTCTGGCGTTTAGTGTCATTGGAATTACCCCAGTCAGGCGTTATGAGGGCAGTTCAACATTTTCATGGGTCAGTTCGTGTCATTGGAACTACCCCGCTCCGGCGTTCTGAGGGACAAATCAGTAGTTTGAGAGGCCAGTCTGGTATTTTGAAGGGGCCGGCATTCAATGTCACTGGAACTGCCCCAGTCCGACATTCTGAGGGGCAGTCCAGCGTTTAGAGAGGCTAGTCCGCCGTTTTTATATGGCAATCCGAGGATTTTTGCTGTTGACTGGCGCTCCGACATTTTACAAATGCGATCCTGTAATTATGGAATTATGAGAGGGCGATTCGAGATTCGTAACCTCGATCCGACATTTCTTTACCGAAAATGAGTTTTTAAATTACGGGAAGGGTATCTTCGTAAAAAAAAAATTCACTTTTTGTATTGGGGAAGTATTTGCTAGGAAAAAATAGTTGTGTAGAAAAAGTTGTTAGAAAAGCTAAGGTGGGGGGTTAGTTGAATGAATAGGTGATTTTGGGGGGGTTTATGCAATTTTCTCTTTCTTTTTCTTGACAATATTTCATAATTTTATTGCTCAAAGAAGGTTACTATCAGTTTAAACAAAAAGAACATCTGAAATAAGTAGTAATTGGAGGGAAACTCCTCTTTTCGCACAAGAATCCGCCACATAAGTAGCCTCTCTATAAACATATATGTATGTGACACATAAACTATTTTCAATCTCCAACACAGCCAACCAAAGTGATCTCAGTCTCCACGGAGGCCTATTATTGCACCAGTCATTAATAACTCACTGTTGATGAAATCCCCTATCTTTTAGTATTTTCATCCCTTGCAAAACTGCTAAAATATTTGCTTCATTTGCTGTTTTCTCACCACAAAGACCGACAAAACAAAGCATGATCTCTCCATTAGAATCTCTGACTATATCCCCCCCCCCCCCCCCCCCCCACACCACTTGATCCTAGGTTACCCAACTAGCTACCATCAAAATCAATTTAATACAACCCTCTGACGGTGCTTTCCAAAATTCTTTGGTGAGAGTAATTAAAATTAAGATTAACACAATTGATTTAACAAACCAATGTTGTTTGTCTTCAAATACCCAATCACATTAACACATTTAATTATTGTTTATATAGATGGATGGCTACCATGTTCCCTATTATTTTTCTCAAATATTTTGTTTAGCAAAAATGTTGTCCTAAATAATTGGGATGAGACTCGGATGATGATGAAGATGCTGATTTTGTTATGCAAATATACTATTTATTTATATAAAAAGTAATACTCATTTTTTTACTAAAGATAATGATATCTTTACTATGTTTCAATAAATTGAACCATGCAGAACCTTCTATTCCACTACCACCTACTTCCTTACAACCATAGTTCCAAATATATTACAACCCCCCCCCCATACTTGGTTTCTTCCACATCTAAAATAAAAAGAATTTTATTCTATCTTGCATGGCGCACTCCTTATACAATATCACCTACAAATACATTATCGGTTAGTGTTTCATAAACACATACAATCTTAAAGGAAGAATATTTATGAATTGATTATCAACATAAACAATTTTTATCTTGTGGAGTCAAGGGCCCAAAAAGGCCTGGCTAGAAGTCTTTTAGGGGCCTCTAGTAATGCCAGTGCACGATGTCTAAACCATCGTTAGAGAAGTCCTCATGTGGGAGTCCCTAGGTGTCCGTATAGTCTCCCTCCTCTTCCTAGGTTTTTTTATTCTTGACAATAGTTCATAATTTTATTAGTCAAAGAAGGTTACTATCTGTTTAAACTCAAAGAACATCCGAAATAAGTAGTAATTGGAGGACAACTCTTCTTTTCGCACAAGAATCTGCCACATCATTAGTTTCTATGTAAACAAGTTTGTATGTAACACATAAACCATTTTCAATCTCCAACGCAGTCCACCAAAGTGATCTTAGTCTCCATGGAGGCCTTGAAATATTATTACACCTATTAATAACATTCAGAGAGTCCTCATCAATAACACACTGTTGATGAAATCCCCTATCCTTTAGTATTTTCATCCCTTGTAAAACTGCTAAATTTTTTGCTTCATTTGCTGTTTTCTCAACACAAGGGCCGACAAAACAAAGCATGATCTCTGCATTAGAATCACTCACTACTCTCCCCCCCACCCCCCCTCCCCTCCCCTCCCCACACCAGCTGGTCTTGGGTTGCCCAACTAGCTACCATCATAATACAATTTAATACAACTCTCTACCGGTGCTTCCAGGAATTCTTTGGTGAGAGTAATTAAAATTAAGATTAACACAATTGATTTAACAAACATATGTTTTTTGTCTTCAAATACCCAAACACAATAACACATTTAATTATTATTTATATAGATGGATTGCTACCATGTTCCCTATTATTTTTCTCAAATATTTTGTTTTGTAAAAATGTTGACCTAAACAATTGGGATGAGACTCGGATGATGATGAAGATGCTGATTTTGTTATGCAAAAATGCTATTTATTTCTATAAAAAGTAATACTCATTTCATTGCTAAAGATAATGATATATTTACTATGTGTGAATAAATTGAACCATGTAGAACCGTCTATTCCACGACCACCTACTTCCTTACAACCAAAGTTCCAAATATATTACCCCCCATAATTGGTTTTCTTCCTCATCTAAAATAAAAATAATTTCATTCTATCTTCCATGGGCACTCTTTAGACAATATCACCTACAAATACATTATCAGTTGGTGTTTCATAAATACATACAATCTTAAAGGAAGAATATTTTTTAATTAATTATCAACATAAACAATTTTGTTTATTAATTACTTGAGTGGTTTAGTATATAACTTGAGAAGTTCTAGATTGTCTTAGAACTCAATTTCAATTACTTCGGCACGCGCGCGCACACACACACACACACACACACACACACATATATATATACACTTAAATCCACATTTTTCTAATATCTTTTGAATATTGGCTATGTGCATGTCATACACGTGTCAGATTTTTTCTTCCGTAATAATTAATTTTTCCAAGATATTGCATGCTTCCAAAATAAACATTGTAATAATCCTTTTCTTATGTTTCTATAAATTGCATCTCGCATGACTCTCTACTCTACCACAGTCATCCCTGTTTCATACTAAGTTCAATCCACAATATCCCAATTGTTGGTTTCCTTCGTTGTTCGGATATGAAGAATTTTATGTTTTATGTTCTTCTTTCCATGGACACACTCCTCAAGAAACAACTTTCTTGTAGGTTACTCTCTCTCTCCACTCTCTCTCTTTGTTTGTCTGTCTCTCTCTCCATCGTATCCTTCATCACATCTTTACGTCTACTTATAAACAAGATCTGAAGTCCCTAGAGGGCCGTGTTGTTTCCTCTAGAGAGAGAAAGTGAAAAGCTTGATCCAACGAGGGAGTTGAGCTGAGAAACAAATGTTGGGTTTTAAGACCTAGCCTCTTTTCAAGTTTTAAGGCTTTCTACATCTTTACATATCTAGTTCCCCATGACATAGGAACTTTCATGGGCACATCTCTTGAAGCCATCCGCAGACTCTAGAATAGAGAAGAAAGAAGCTGAGGGAGAAAAGCATTCTTCATACGCTTAGATTCTTCACTCTTCTACTAGGTTTGATCATCGTGTTGATCTATTGAATGTGGCATGCAATATTGTTTTCAAAGATAGAGTCCAATGTGTTCAATTCAGTGTGGTGGTATATTTTCTATCGAAAAGTACAAATTTTGTGGCTTTTAAAAAATGGGTAGATAAATCTTGGACTTCGACCCCTAGCTTGTGTAGAAGCAACCCAAGAGATAAAGACATGTTTTTTTGGATCTTTTGATGACGCAACCAAAGGTATTACACAAAAGTTTTAGAGATTTCGACAAGTGGACTTGATAGTTGAAAAATGGGTTCTAGCAATGAAAAAATCTCTCATTAAACCTAGATATGCAAATATTGCAGTGAGTGGTATACCAATTATAGTATGGTCGACGAAAGTTTTTAAAGAAATTGCCAGTTTATGTGGGGACACTAATTACGATTGATTGGAAGAAGACATCGTACCACTCATTGATATTTTTAGTAGAGAAAAAAAAAGTCAAAAGTAAAGAGTTTTAGAGAGAGAGAGGAACTTTTGTAGAAAATAATTATACCCCATACAAATCTTGTAGTGACTCTTTCATTATATGTATAAGAGTAACAATGGTGTAATATACACTTTCCTATATTATTACTTTCCTTTCTTGTTACAATTTCTGAATTGTGTTTTTATTACTCCCCCTCAAACTCGGCTGGGGAGACATTTGAAGCCCGAGTTTGAAACAAAGATCTCAAAAAATATCTCGTGGCAAGACTTGGTCATGATATTAGCTACTTGATTGCGAGAAGAAACAAAACGAGTGATAAATAATCTAAGAGAAACCTTTTCACACATAAAATGATAGCATAACTCAATATACTTTGTCCGAGCATGGAAAACATAATTAGCTGTCATGAAGAGAGCATTGATATTGTCACAAAAAAATGTTGGGAGCTGATGAAACCCCAATATCCCGAAGAATAAAAGAAAGCCATATCAATTCTACAGTAGTGGATGCCATAGATCGGTATTCTGCTTCAGCACTTGAACGAGCTACAGTCGATTGTTTCTTAGCACTCCAAGATATACGGTTGGAACCAAGATAGGCGTAGAAACCAATGGTTAAACGGTGAGTGTTTGGACACCCAGCCCAGTCTACATAAGAAAAAACATACAACTAAAGGGAACTATCAGATAATCCGAAAACCATTTGACGAGCCTTGGGTGGTTATCCGGATTTGCAACATGCGATGGAAGAGGAAATCGATGCCCTACATATTAACTCAACTTGGGAGATAGTTCCACGTCTTTTAGGTATTAATCCGAAAACTATTTGACGAGAACTAAAAAATGCAAGAAAAATATTTTGTAAATTGGCTAACAGATAGTAAATTCTTTTTCATCTCTGGTACTAGAAGAACATTAGAAATATTAACTTTTTCAAACCCAACATCATTATTTGCACTACCAACATGTGAAATACTTAATTTCCTACCATTATTGTATACAATTATAAAGGCAAAGGTTTTGCAGTTTTGTCACGACCCCGCTCCCTGACCCTTGCCGGAGGGCGACAGAGCGCGGGATCGCGACCGGAAGTCGCGAACGTCACTCGGGTGGGAGTGGCTCAAAGCATAAAAACATGGAATTGAGAGCAAACAACGAAAGAAAACTAGAATAATCCATTCATCAGATACTCTTAAGACTCTCTAGGCCAAGAATCCTAGCCTGGCTGCTTTGATAGCAATCCCGTGCTCTGTCGCCCCCCGGCAGGGGTCAGGGAGCGGGGTTGTGACAAGTTTACCTAGGTCTCCTATCATATGAGTTGAGGTACCAGTATCTACGAATTCTGAGTCTTGAGAATTTGCTATAGTCATTGCAGCAAGAACTTGATGAATGTCTTTTTCTTGGTACATGTGATTCAATCGATGCTAGCATTTTAATATAGTATGTCCAAATTTTCCACAAATTTGACACTTACTTTGGGGTGTCTGAGCTGACTGTTGTATCTGTGAATCTTGTTGGAACCTTTGATTCACATGTTGCATAGGTGTACCACCACTTTTTTGGTTTCCTTGAGGCACACCACATCCCCCATTATTGTTTTGTCATGCTTGAGCAAATCCACGCCCCTGAGAATTGAAAAACCGTTTACCACCAAAGTTATGTATGCTTCTACATCTGGAATTTCTAGCACCTCTGTTAGGTCCAAAATTTCTTTGTTGTCTAGCTAGGGCCATATTCTGATTTGAATTTGAGTGATCTTCAAAGACAAAGAGCTGATTTTTAATCTCATGGCTTTGAAGAAGTAGTATAATTTCAAAATAAGAAGGAATCATATATTTAAGCATAGTGGTAACAAAACTCTCATATTTTGGATCAAATCCATTGAGAAACCAAAATACCTTATTTTCATCTAGTATATGTTTGTCAATAGTAGTCTAATCATCACAAATAACCTTAAATCTGTATATGTATTTTGATAGGGTCGAATTCCCTTTCTTGCAGAGTTAGGGTTGCTGGGTAAGTTGGAATTCCCTAGCTTGAGAATTACCTATATGTACATTCTTCAGAACTTTCCATACTTCTACAGAAGTCTTAAGGCCAACAACATGACTGAGACACTCTTCTGACAATGTCTCTGTGAACCAAACTTTAAGAAGCCGGTTGGATTTTAGCCATGATTTGTAGTCTGGGTCTTCGATTTCACTCTTACCATCAGGAGAGAAAACCTTCTGACTTGGTTTAGGGCAATTACCATTAATGAATACAAAAAGTTCCTGACTCGCAATGAGAGAGAATTTGTTTTCCCATAATAAATAGTTGTTATATGTCAATTTAATACACACAAAATTTCCTATGCTCAAGGTGGAGAGATAGGGATATTTGTTTGGAAAGGATGAAGTATCCATTAAATAAAAATATATTTTGAAGATAGAAGGATTGATTGAGAAAGGTGAACGAAAGTTTCGATGATATGGACGATTCTTTTATATGGGATGTGAAGACAAAACAATGGAGTTCATGTGATGAGTAACTAGAAGATGCAGAAAGATGGTGCAAAACAGGATTTGAGAGACGTTGAGGAAAAGGATGGATGCAAAGAAAATTTAAGAGATATGGAGGAAAAGGCAAGTTACTGAAAACTAAAGGATGCAAATTAAAAAGATGGGTAATGGGATGCAAAAGATAACAAGACAAAGTCCTACTGCAGTGACGATTTTTTTTTCACGAAATTTCTAATATGAAATTTTCAAAACAAAACATGTAATGAAAGGAGAGTGAAAGACATACTTTGGATTAAATTGAGATTGGGATCGATTATGTTCTGATACTATAAAGAGTTTTAGAGAGAGAGAGAGGAATTTTTATAGAAAATAATTGTGCCCTACACAAATCTTGTGGTGGTTCTTTCCTTGTATATATAAGAGTAACAATGATGATGTAATATACACTTTTCTATCTTGTCATATGCAATATACATTTTCTTATCTTGTCATATGCAATATACACTTTTCTATCTTGTCACATGCGATATACATTTTCCTATGTTATTGCTTTCCTATTTTGTTATAATTTCTGAATTTTGTTTTTATTAAAAAGTCATTGTATTATGAAAGTTGGTCTTTTCAACTTTCTCTTGACAAAGTTAAGTCAATTTTGATCAAATTTGGCCCCAAGTTTTCTAACGGTTTAATAAGTATGGACGAAGAGATAGCAAATTTTCCAATGGTCTAAAAATCACCTAAATCCAACTTATGGTTTGAAAGTTATGGATCGATAAAAAATGTTTAAAAAAAAAAACAATTTAGTCCTGCATGACATGGAGTGACCAACACACATTTTCAGCCATATTTTCATTAGGCCAAGCGAATCTCCATGACTCATGTGGGGCCAATGGGATTAGAGTTGGTTTGGAACTTTTAGAAATTCTCTGGATGAGTTTCTTGAGGTGGTTTTTGAATTCTCTGGATGAGCTTCTTGAGGCGGTTTTTGAACGGGATAAGTGCAAAATATGACCTTTTAACCCTTTTTTCCAATTGGATTGGGACTCAAACTTTGGATCCATAAATATCAACTACACCCCTAGGCTAGGTCTTTATAAACCCCTTAATATTTCCAAAAAATCTTAAAAAAGTCGAGCCTAAAAAATCTCAAAAAATAGGAATAATCCTAAAAATACTTAAAAAATTAAAAAAAATACATGAAATCCCAGAAAATTAGGAAAACTAAGAAATTAGCTAAAAATCCATAGAAAAATAAGAAAAATCCTGAACCCCTAAAAAATTAGGGAAAATCCCTAGAAAACCTTAGGCTAGAGACCTTAAGCTCAAATCCGTTCAAAGTTTCTCTAGGCCTATAAATTGATTGGCCCAACTTCACTTTTGATTTATAAATTTTTAACTCGTTTTGCATGAATTTGAGTTGATCGACACAAATTTACGTGTAAATAGGCATGCGTATGATGTGCCGTCTATTGGTGCTATTGTGTCCATACTTTCAGTAAAGGTTCAAGAGATTATGGTTTGGTGTAGTGGTTCTAGTGGCGCTAGCGTGAAAATTTAAAAAATTGTTAAAATTTCTGAAAATTTTAATTTTTAGGTTTTCAATAAAATAGGGATAGTACATTATGATTTTTAATTATTTTACTTAAAATACATAAATACTGAGAATTTAATTTATATTTAAGTTTTTGTTGACCGCTACATTCCATTTTAAATACAACCCATTGCACTAAAATAGATCTATAAGAGACGATTATCAAGGAAATTTTTTGTTATCATGTAGCAATATAATGATTTGAAATTTGAGTTATTTTGCACAATAGTGAGAAGCTATTTGCGTAGTTTGGACAACATCCTGACTTTTGGAAATAAGCTTAAAAACTTTGCTACGTAGGATAAAATCCCAATCCGAAAAACTGCAAATGAGACTTGAATTTTGTCAAATATGAAGTTTAGCTTCCTCAAAGCATCCTCGAACTCAATACGTTTATGCTCTTTTTCTCTCTCTCTCTCGCTCTCTTTTGACAAATCTCAGGAGCTTTTTATTTATTTATTGATTAACTGCTGTGAAAGCATAAAATTACAATGATGGAATTAAAGTATCAGAAATAGAAAGAGAGGAAAAAGGAGACGCCGAGTTTAGCTAAACGATCGGCAACATTATTCGCCTCCCGATAAATATGAACAAAAGAAACCCGAAGGATAACGGAAGAGCATATATCACAGATCTTCAGCCAAAATACCTGAAGAGACCAAGGGACTCTACGTTCGTTGTTGCACTAGTTGATAACATTGAGTTAGTCTCCTTCAACTTGAATAATTCCTTGAATACCGCTGCTAGCAATGATTTGTAGACCTTGAAGAAGAGAAACCATCTCGGCCTGGTTAGCCGTGGTAAAACCACAAGGACCAGCATATGAAAAAATAGTGGCACCCTCATGATCTCTAAAAAGACCACCGACTCTAGCTTGCCTAGGATTTTCAAAGAGCTTTCTGTTGGGTTTATGTGGCCTTTAAAGGCATTATGAGTATGTATTGAAATACTTTTATAGTGAAACATAAACTCAGTGGGAGTGTGGTCCCTCGAGGACCATACGAAGCGAATAATGTTTGCTTATACCGGACTGTGCTTATCGATCTAGGCCAATCGCTTGGAAAACCCAAGGTACCTGGGCATCAAGAATTAACCGAGGAGGGTTTTGAATTAGCCTTTGATGAGGTCGGAGCATATGCCTATATGAGAGAGCCGAGGGACTGTGTGACCCTTCTGTATGATGGTTGGCCTACTGAGACGGGAGCCAAAACCTCATCCATGTTCCATCACAAGGCATGCATATCGATAGATCGTTCGAGAAAGCCAGATATCTACCTTTGAGTGATATGCATGTGCGGGAGATACCCCTATGCACCATAGAGCTGTAGTTGTATCAAGTCGTGGTGACTTTGACTTGTCTCTACGGTATGCCTGTAATCCACATACTGGGATTGCGACCCCTTGATTCATCGACTTGACTTTGGTGACCCGCTAATGAGCCCCTGCTTGGACTGTGGGTCATGGGAAACACTGGGTCGATTAGATAAAGCTAGTGAGGTATGTAGTCCACAGTTGGAGGTGGAGTACCCCATATTTATAGATTGAATTCTTAAAACTATATGGATCATTTTCCTATCATATTAATTTAATTGTATTCATTTTATTATTAAAATGAATTTAGTTTTATTATTTGAATTTTTATGAATCTCTCAATATTTTATTTGTAATTTTTGGTTTTATAAAAATACAATTATTGATTTTACAAAGTTATAAAAAATTCAAATATATATTAATTCATTTTAATTTAATTTTAATATTTTTTATAAAATTCCATGGAAGCCCAAAGTGCACATGGGCTCACCATGTGGCATGTGGGTGGGGGCCCACATGTGCCACAATTGGATTCTCTTGTTTGCTTTATTAAGGTAAGTTTGATTTGTGGTATGTGGTCAAATCTTGGAAGGAAAATATTGACCATGGCTTTGTTTGTTTTATAGCAAGTTTGTTTTAAAGAGATATGGTCAATTTGAATAGTTAATAAATATTGACCTTATCTTATTTATATTTAGTAGTATTTATGTACTTGATAATATTTGACATATCTTTATGGAATATGTGAGATGAATCATGTCATTTTATGGAATGCATGATATTTATTTTATTTAAATATATTGATGGGAAAATGGTTTAAGAAAAGGGGAATAATGGTCCAAGCACCTTCCATAATGTTGATAGCCCATCTATAGAATGGATGGCTCAGATCTCTCACCCCACAAGTCACTTTGATCAACGGTCTAGATTCAATCTCATGAAAAATATAAACTATGGAAAAACTCTAAGAAACCTTAAACCTAAATATACACTATAAATAGGGGTGCTCTTCCCCAATCTCTACACACAACCTTTTTTCTCTCTCACCTCTCTCTCTACTAGAGGGCACGCTCCACTCTCTGTCCTCCATCTTTCTCTCTCTAATTTTCTCTCTCCAAATTTTAAGTGGTACTCTCTCTCCTCTCTAGACTTAAGTTAATTTTGGGGGTTAAAGTTTTAGTAGAGAATTTAAAGGGTGGTTATCTCGTTTGGCCGAAATAAGCTATTCCGGTTCGAGATTGAAGCTAGATCATAGATCCCGCGCCATTGGATGTAGCAACTCGGTGTGGGGTGTAAAAAACCCGGTTGAGGTAATCTCCGACATCTTTTCTTTTATTTGTTAGTTCTCTTCTTTTATATTTTGAAGCACAGTATTAGGTTATATGAATGACATCAAGTAGTTGAGATTTATTTTATTGATGTGTTATTTTTTTTTGAAATTTTTATTGTTTGTAATAAGATCATTTGTGAGTGATCTTGTTGCCACAATTATAAGGGGTAATTATTATTATTAAAAAAAAACTGTATTTTTCTAGCAAAAGATCACATAAGTCTTTCTTTCACTTCCATCAAAATTGAGTTTGAAAGCACCTTCAGGAGGAGGGACCCAAAAGGAAGAAGGACTGTTTTTTAGAACATATGAGAAAGCTAGGATCTTTAAGTTAACAAAGATGTCTACACTTGAAACCTATCCATGGTAATATAGAACCAATCCTATAAGTGTGCCAAATTTTATCTTTAATGCTAGCAAGATTCAGAGACCTCCCATCAAGCGTACGTCTATTGCGTTCAAGCTATATTTGCCATAATATAACACTTCTGAAAATATTCCAAATAAGAAGTCTTTTTGGAGGTAAATAGGGAAAATTAAGATGGTTAATAATATAAATTAAATTTGTCGGCATAATCAAAGTAAAACCCAAAAACTGAATGCCCACTTCCAAATATTGTTTGCAAAGGAGCGATGCAAGAAAAGGTGGCAACAGGTTTCTTCATCATTCTTGCTCTCTCTCTCTCAAGTACAATGGATGTTCTTTATCTCTTCGATCTAATGGCCACTAAGCTCGTGGACTGTAAGAGAAGGAGAAGAAAATGAAAGCTAGAGGAGAAAGATGATGAAGCTGGAGGGGGTGGAGATGGAGAGGTAAATGGTAAGATCGTGATAAGGCTTAAGAGGATTTCATAGACAAATGAAGATGATAAATAAAAGACCCAACGGCTCTCTCATTGCGAAACACAACCATCTCTATAAGCCATCCATACAGTACATTCCCCTGCTCCTCCCCAAATTCTTTTTTCTCATTCTATATTTCAAATCGTAGGTTCTTAGAATATTGAGCGCTTCTTATTGACATACAAACTAGTCCTGAGCTTTTTGTATAAATGTTACTAGATTTTATGTTTTAACTCCACATTGGGGAGGTATAAGAGATTGTGCCTAGTTTATAAGTTTTAGTTTAATCCCACGTTGGGGAGTAGTGGAGCTTATTAGGAGGCCAGATAATGCAAAGGTGGTGCACTCTACTCCTTCATGTGCCTTGCTTGGGTCTAGTTTTCACCATAGTAGATAGGAGGATTGGGACCATAGTTAGCAAATCCGTCTCTTTTAAAAACACGGAGCTCTTATGAAAAGTTCAGGAAAAAATCAAGTTTTTTTAAGAAAAACGGTAAAAACGCGAGTCTATGAAAAAACAAATTACAAGGGGACAAATTTTTTTCCCTGTTATGTGTAATTTCTATTTTTCATGCTTTTTTTTAAAAAAAACTTATGGTTAAGAAGAAAAATTACAGATTACGGATGAAAAAAAATCACCTCTTCCTTTCTCTCTCTAAAATCAGCTCTACCATCTCTTCTTACCATTCCAAATCTTGCCTGAGCCCAAAAAATGAGTACCCAAATCTCGGCAAACATAGCATGGTTAGGGTTTCTTTCTCTCTCTAAAATCAGCTCCATCATCTCTTCTTGCCTTTCCAAGTCTTGCCCGAGCCTTAAATATGAGTACCCAAATCTCTACCAACAGGGCATGCATGGTTAGGGTTTCTTTCTCTTTAAAATCAGGTTCCCCAACTTTTCTTGCCTTTCTAAATCTTGCCCAAGTCCTAGGGTTTCTTTCTCTTTATAAAAACAATGATCCCAACTTTTGCCCAATCTTGGTTAGGGTTTCTTTCACTCTCTAAATACATAGTAATGAAGTCCCGTCCCAATTGTTGTGTTGCCCCAATTGTTGCCCTGGTTGAGGCCTCGTTTAAGCTTCTTCAAGACATTGTATGAGAGGACATGAGTTTTTTAATATTACTCATTTCACAAAAATGACGACAAAAAAATTATATGCTCCAAAGATCATAATGTACTTCTACACTTAATTAGAAAACATTATTGGGATTATTATTAAGCTACCATGCTATTTTATGTTATTGGGATTATTATTAAACTACTATGCTAGAAAACTATAATACAAATTAAGCATATATTTATCCCATTTTTTGACTCCGATTTTTTTTAGCCTAGTCCAACGTATTGGTGATATCTTTACATGAAGTATTTTTGCCGATTTATATTTTTGACGTGAATTTTTCTTCCAGCTTTTAAAAATAAAAACAAATTGTTTTTGATTTTATGGTGAGCTGATTTATTGATAGTCCCCGACTTGATTAGGACCATCTTTATTAATAAAATTGGCCAATAAACAGACAAACAATAACAAAAATAAATAAATTTTTTTAAAAATAATGAAAATGAAAATGTGAGAACCGGCTGAATCGAATCACTACTGCCCTTATAGTACGGGGTGGTTCCCTATTAAAATCAGTTGGTTCTAGGTGGAATCAACCAATTCCGATTGCCAACTAGGACATTCCCAGTTTTGATTGGGAACAAAATCGGTCCCGTCGATTCTTAGTCTAGATAGACTGGTTTGATCTACTTATAATATAGTAAATTTGTTATACTGGAAGTCTTCTTAAAATAACCATAAGATACAGTCAAGCCAAATGCCAATAAATGCGAAGATGTCTCAATTATAGTGTAGTACAAAAGTTGATGTGAAAATGGGGGGTGCAGTCTGTATACGGATGCATCCGTAGGTGTAGTAGGCGTAGGTGTAGGTGTAGAGGCAACATGTACTTTCAAAATTTAGCATGGTATATAATTGTGATATAAAATGTTTTTAAGATTATCTCCAAATTTATTTTTCTATCTAATTATAAAATTTTAAAAGTGGCTAAAATCAAATAGATCTATAAACATATGAAAATCTTGAAAATGGACGATGTAGATAATATGTTGTAAATCACACTATTTTTTAGACTTAAAAATCTTTTTATTTTTCGTAGTCATACATCTCGAATCAATCAAAGGGTTTTTCAACATTAAAACTACATTTTTCAATGGGTTTTTGAGGGGTATATGTAGTTATATATTATAACGTAGCATCCTTATATAAACTTTTTCCGAAAATGGGACACTACAATTAAAATTATAATAGGGTGCGGTTCTATAAGGTTGCAACCTTAAACAAGGCGCACCTCCAAATCTTATCATAACATGTGATTTTTGTGTAAAAAAATCTTATGATTCTCTCAAAATCTATTTTCATATCAAATTATAAAAAATTAAATTTCATAGATGGTTAAAATAAAGTAGATCCATAAACATATGAAAACCTTGAAAATGGACAATGCAGATAATATGTTGCAAGATGCATTATCTTTGGGACTCAATCTTTTATTTTTATTTTTATTCATAAATCACGATGTCCAGATGATCAATTAGAAGGTTTTTCAACAATAAAACTATATTTTCCAATGGATTTTTGAGGTGCACTTTTAATTTTACATTTTAAAGTTGCAACCTTTTATCAACTTTTTCGACTATAATATATCCTATAGGTTAATATAATGGGTGTGGTTTCTATAAAGTTGCAACCTTAATCAATCCAGTTAAGGCGCACCTCCAAATTTTATCATAATATGTAATTTAGTATAAAAATTCTTATGATAATCTTAAATTCTATTTTCATATTTAATTATAAAAGTTTAAGCTTCAAAAAAGGTGTGAAAATCTTGACAATAGGCGGTCTAGATAATAAGTTGCACGATTTCTGGACTCAAAATCTCTTTTTCTTTTATATATTCAAACATCTCGATGTTAAGATAATCAATTAGAGCGTGTTTCAACATTAAAACAACTTCGATGGATTTTTGAGGTGCATCTTCAATTCTACATTTTAAAGTTGCAATCTTATATAAACTTTTTTCTAATATAATAGGTGTGGTTAGATTGCAGCCTTAAACAATTCAATTAGGGCACATTATCAAGAAAACTCTTCTCAATGCTTATAGGAGAAAATGAACAGTGATTTTACCTACCTTCATCACCATCCAAACTTCATCGTACGGTCACAGTTATCAAATATAATTTCAAATTTTACTTGTTTTTTACAAATGAAATTTGGAGCGTGTGTATATCTTAGTGAGGCACACCTAATAAAAATATGAAAAAAATAATTTGAAAAATATAAATTGACCAAAATACCCTAAAAATTTTTCAGGGGTATTTTGATTAATTTGTATTTTACGAATTAATTTTTTCGTATTTTTATTAGGTGCGTCTCACTAAGATGTACACATGCTTCAAATTTCAGATCATTCTGATTAGTTAAAATAAAATGAAAATTGTAACACTACTGGACAACTGTGATCGTACGATAAGTTTGGATGGTGATGAGGGTAGGCGAAATCACTGTTTATTTTCTCCTATAGGCGTTTTGTAGTATCTTCCTTTTCATAATATATAATTTTTGTGTAAAAATTTATTAGGATTATCTCAAAATCTATTTTTTTCTCTAATTATAAAATTTTAAACTCCAAAAAAAAATTTAAAATCAAGTAAATCTATAAACAAATAAAAATCTTGAAAATGGACAACCTAGATCATGTGTTACAGGATGCATTATTTCTAGGACTCAAAATATTTCTTTTTTGTTTTTTAGTTTTTTTAGTTTTTTTTTATATTCATGCATCTTGATGTTGAGATGATTAATTAGAGAGGTTTCCAACAGTAAAACAACATTTTCCAATGGATTTTTAAAATGCGTATTTAATTCTACATTTTAAGGTTGCAACCTTTTATAAACATTTTCCAATATAATATATCCTTTTATAGGTTAATATAATATATTATACTATATTAATATGTAAACGTATTTTGCATTTCCTCTCTAGGTCCCCACAGGTAAAGAAATCATATTTTAGGATCTATTTTTTTTTTCTTTTTTATTTTTGGGTCGGGCGTGTGTTTTCTGTAACTTCATCACCACAAAAAATAAAAATATGCATTATCATTTTATTTTATTAGTTCAAATATTAAAATTTAAAATTTAACTATAAATCTAAGTGAAATTCTAAGATAATTACACTTTTCAATTACCCCTCTGATATTTTACATAGTCAAATTAGTAGTGTGTCGATATCACCACCCATATTCTTGAAGTAAGAAAACAATAACAAAAAAAGTGAGCTACCAAAAGTGTTATTACTAATTTTTAAATCTTAATTGACCATTTATAATCAAAATATCACTCTACAAATACAATGATAAAATATTAATTCTTGAGTTCTAATAATTATTTGGATTCTCAATTTTATAATATTGGTAATAATTACTAGAATTTAATATTGGTAATAATTCTCAATCTTATAGTATTGGTAATATTGGTAATAGTTCTCAATCTTATAATATTGGTAATAACAACGTTCATAATTATTTTTTTAAAAAAATTGGGTGGTTCTATTATTTCAATTTAATTTATCATTCATTATTTGAAAATAGTCAAAAATCACATAAAGACAATAAAATTTACTATTTAAAGTTAAGAAGGTGCCATTATTTCTATTTTAGGTTTGAAAGTGAAATTTTACTAGGTGAGCTACATAAAAATTTATAATTTGTGTGTTCAGAAAATATCTAATTTCACGTTGCCAAAATAGAACTCAATTTTATAAATCTAATTAAATAATAATTGAAATTTAAGGGATAAGAATGATTGGGACCTCTATGTACAAAAGATAAATGGTCTCAATCCTTTTTACTGCTATAAACTTTTTTCTTATGAGCAAGCATTTTATGCTTTCCCTACAATATAAAACTTATATGCTTCCCTTCATCCAACCGTCCGTTCTGAATGGAGGGCTCAGATTGCCCCAATCATAATGTCATATCTTTACATTATTTTATTTTTCATTTTTTTCTATAAAATATTTTGACACCAAATTTTGGACGTCCAATGTTCTATTAAACGCGCACTTGTAAAAAATATAAAACAAATATTCTCAATAAAATAAAATGATCAAAATACCCCTGAAATTTTTAAGGGGTATTTTGGTCATTATATTTTATTGAAACATTGTTTTCAATATTTTTTGTAGGTGCGCTAAATGAAAAGATGGCATGTACCAAATTTCATATTCATACAATTTGTATAAAACAAATTAAAACTAAAATACTTTGAGGTGTTGGATCTAAAATCAAACAGTAAATGACTCACTTGATCAAAATTAGACGGCTGGATGGTAAGGGAAGCATATATCTTCTATGCTGTAGGGGAAGTATAAAAACCTTTCCCATTTTCTTATTTTAAAAGAACATTATCAAAACCATCACTTTAAGTTAAAAAGTTCCAACTTTTGGTGACATTACATTACATTTTGTTTCTTAATTTTTCTAAACTTTATACAAATGGTGTGTTTGTATAGAGCCAAGGCTCTAAACAATCAAAGTAAAACACACATTCAAATAGTGTCAAGAAATATGGTTTCAATACTAGAAATCTTTGTGATAGACTTAAAATATATTTTCTTCTTTAATTGTAAAATTTAAAGTTTTAAAAATAGTGTAGATCGAGCATATCTATGAAAACTTAAAAATCTTGAAAATTTACGGTAAAAAAATGTGTTACAAGGTGCACTAGTTCTAAAACTTGAAATCCATTTTTTTCTCATGTCCCTTAATGTTGATATCGAGATGATCAATTGAAGAAAATTGAAAATCAAAACAACCTCTTCTAGTGAAATTTTTGAGGTGGGCTATAATTTGATTGCGTAGCGCCTCGGCTTTATATAAACTTTTTCCTGATATAAAAGGCTAGGTTTTTAAGCGTTTAAATCTTAACTAGAAATACTTTTATTTTATGAGTACAATTTTAGAAAGTCAAATTATTAAGAATTTGATTAATAAATCTAAAAAATATGTATCCAAACTTAGGTGGAGAAGTTAGTGGGTAGTGAAATTAGTCTGGCCATTGGTATTGCCACCTATTTTGTTGGATAGAAAAATAATAATTAAAAACGTGAGTGGCAAAAGGTTCTCTCATCAATAAAATCTTAAAAATTGAATCTTTATTAATTGTTTGTAATTACAATATCACCTTATAAATAAAATTATAAAATGTTATCTTTTGAATTTTAATAATTATTTATAATTCATAATATCATGACGATGAAATTATCAATTTAAGAAAGTTTATAATTGGTACGTTGTATAAAATTTGGGCATTAATTTTATTCTAAATCAAGTTTTTATTTTTATATTGTAATTAAAATGGTCAAATCCCATTAAAATATAAATTAACTCATTAAAATTAAAATAGCTCATCAGTTTGGTTGTAGTTTTGAAAATCAAATTTGTATTCCTAGGTGAAGTAATTTGATATATAATCTCATTAATAAAAATTCATATTTTACATAAGTAAGAAATTATTCTGAAATTTTTATAATTTATCAAATTATTGGGGAAACTTACTCTTGCCAACAAAACATTTTAAACTTTGAATATTACAATTAAAACAATAAAATATTTTTTGCAATTTTAGTAATTTGATTTTATTCACAATACAATGATAATGAAAATCTGAATTTAACAAAGCTCAAAATTATTTAAAAAAGTGTTTTTAGTTATTTCAAATTAACTGTTTCATTTATTAATTAAAAATGGTCTAATTATAAAATTGAAATCCATTATTTCTAGGGAAATTTTCAGAAATATATTTAATTTTTGGTTTATTAGAAGAAAACTCTATATTTTTTTAAACCTCGTTCATACATTTTTTTTATTTTATTTTTCACTTTTCACTTTATTTTTACTAAAATACCCTTTATAGTCATATCGTATGTTCGTTAACGCATCATAAGATTTTAACTACTGTGATAATCTTAATGTTTTGAGACATTACTATATTTAAAATATCGTGATGACCATGGTCTTAAAACAATCGTGATTATTTCTAAACTTACACTTCCGCGTTTTTCTCTTTCTTTCCCACACTTTTTTTCCTCCTAAAATCCTATCTTCCCATCCATTCTCTCTCTAACCTCATCTCTCTCGTTTGACCTCCTCTCTCGCTCTCTCTTAGGCTCCTCTCTCTCTTTCATCTCTTATTCATTTACTTTGAGGAGATGAGGCGGATGAGAGAGTCCTATAGAGCAAGAAGAGTTAGGAAGCCCATAGAGGTTCTGCACTGAGAAGAAGAACCGAGACAATGAGGAAGAAATGGGGTTTTTGATCTCGTTTTATTATTGAAAACCATCACAATATTTTATGTACCGTGATACTCCTTGCAGTTATCGTGGTATTTTAAGTACCATTATATCTCTTTTGGTTATCATGACATTTTAAGTACTGTAATGCCTTCACGATCATATGATTATTGTGAAGGATATTTTGGTCACAATAACACAAAAAGTAAAAAAAAAAAACATGGATGAGGCTTACGAAAGTATAAGATTTTTTTTATTAAGCCGAAAAACCCTTTGATTGATCATCTCAATATCGAGATATATGACTATGAAAACTAAAAAGATTTTAAGTCTCAGAAATAGTGCATTTTACAACATATTATCTATAATGTCCATTTTCAAGATTTTCATATGTTTATAGATCTACTTGATTTTAGCCATTTTTGAAATTTAAAATTTTATAATTAGATATAAAAATAAATTTTTAGATAATCCTAAGAACATTTTACATCAAATTATATACAATGATAAAATTTGAAGGTGCACCTACCTCTACACCTACGGATGCATCCGTATGCAAATTGCACCCTTCTGATAATTTCCCTTATTTCTATTGTTATTTTGATAATCAAGTTTTTGCTTAAGAGGGAAGAAACATGAAATTTCTAATTTTATATTTTAATAAAAGGGATTGTATACAATGAGACCATTTACTGTTGGTACAAGAAGGTCACGTATACTTTGTAACCATCCGATGCGTAGTTTGATAGCTTGGATGTATCATAAAATTCGAAAAAATTTCTTTTGAACTTTGAGCATGGTCAATGGAATAATGCAGTTACTCAACTTCACATCCAACGGTCAAGATTAATTGTGACCATCTTGTATCAAAGGTAAATATTCTCAAATTTATAATTAAATTATAGTGTTAAATTTAACGCTTTTAAAAACATATTAGTTGTGAAGAACTCATTTACTTTAATTTCATTAAAGTTTTTGGGTAAGTTAGTGGGGGAGATTTAATTTTATTATTGCAATCATTGTAAAAAAAATTCAATTTTTTTTTTTATATATATAGGAAGATACTACAAAACGCCTATAGGCGAAAATGAACGTTGATTTCGTATACCCTCATCACCATCCAAACTTCATCGCACATTCACAGTTGTCCAGTAGTCTTTCAATTTTCATTTGTATTTTACTAATCAGAATGATCTGAAATTTGCAGCATATGTACATCTTAGTGAGGTGCACCTAATAAAATATGAAAAAAATAATTTGTAAAATATAAATTGATCAAAATACCCCCATAAATTTTAGAGGGTATTTTGATCAATTTATATTTTTTGAATTATATTTTTTTATATTTTATTAGGTACAGCTCACCAAGATATACACATAATTTCAAGTAATTTGGATTTGTATAAAAAAAATGAAAAATAAAACACTATCCGATAACTGTGACCATGCAATGTAGTTTGAATGGTGATAAGGGTAGACGAAATCACTATTCATTTTCACCTATAAGCATTGGAAAGAGGTTTTTCCCATCATATATGTATATATAATCGCAAGACGTACGGTATTTGTGATGATATAATGGAAAATCAAGGTAGTTAATTTCCCATTGTAAAGGAATATAAATATTCCAAATCATATAGGATAACTCTGTAGCCTTTTGTACTACTAATATAGGACAATCACTTTCTAATATTAGTTTTGCGTAGCACCAGTAGACTTTTTTATTGCCTATGTTTCTTTTTGGACACGGTTTTTATGAGTCCATGTAAAAATGAATCACCTATTAAAAATGTATTTTTGAGATT